>JAZKJV010005102.1:0-600000 GCA_037367405.1 Ottelia alismoides | reverse complement strand
GATCTTTGGATTATTAATGTGTCGGAACCTTATTTGGACTTAAGCCTAAAACTCAACAGCCTCTAAGTTCCACCAGTCTATGGACAAGACTCCTCAATAAACCAGATCAGAACAAGTCTACATACACAAACTCTAATGACCATGAATCTTTTCCTTGCGGTGTAAGTGATATGTGGCTCCCCACCTCAGAAGTAACAAAGAAACAACCTCCCTCAACCTGGTAACTCTAATGCCTCAGTCTAGCAACTCTTTCCTCGAGAAGCGGGGTATTCCCTTCTAAGTTCAAGTGCAACCGGCTCAAGAAGAGGGGGTAGAAGTATAGAGTTTTGGAAGCTTAGCCAGTGTAGCTAAGTCTCCCGCTGCAAGCTTCATGAGATGTAACATGATACCATAAGCTTTTGCTTTTCACTCCGGTGGGGTTATTAAATTTTCAATCCGACCCACCACTTTTTTGGAGTTCTTTTTGCATTTTTTTTTTTAAGACTTCTGTACACATATCTACATGGTGCAGCATATATAAGAAATTTCCCCTTGAGCCAGTAGACTATCCCTCTTTTGAAGCTTTATTGCAACCCACAGCTTCTGTCTTTAGCTTTCAACACCACTAGACCAAGTTGAGGTGCACTTCCTTCACTATAAGAAGAAGAGAGGTTCCGCCTAGAAGTACTACCCTCATATGCTACCCCAAGCCAAAGGAAACTGCCTCCTCACCACCTCATCCATGGAGAGCCATGTGTAAAGTGCAGGTGCAAGTTAAGCCATTGTCTCTCAGAGTCATGCGTGTGTTGTTAAGTGCTCTACTTAGGCTCATCAAGATGACATATGCTCATGGCCTAATGGATTCAAAGAATTAAGTCCTTATGGACCTGAAAAGCCTTAACCCTAAGTCCTATAAGGTTCCTCTTGAAGTTAAGTGGATTAAGATCTTATTCAAGCTCCATTTCCCAATTTAATTCCAGGCTTAATTTAAATGTCAACTCTCATCCAGGAAAAACTATATACACATATGTACAAAAGATGCTATTTACAAATATTTTACAATCATGCAAAAATTTTTGAAAAGTGTTTTGAAATCATGAATGAATGATGCATGAAGTGCAAGTTTTGCAAAATGATATTTACACACATTTACACAAGAATTTTTGCAAACTTTTTGATTTTCAAAACATTTTGGAAAAATTTTGTACTATATACATAATTTTGATACAAAATATTTACACAAGCTTTACACAAAAGATTTTTGAAATCATTTTTACAAAAATACTTTGTACACTAGCTATGTATGTGCAAGAATAAAAGAGGTTTATGTACATGAAAAATTTTTAATTTTTGTGATTTTTAGCCATTTTATTAACACACTCACACAAAGTACGAGTTATGGCTAAAGTATATATGAAATATATACACACCCCCCCTATACTTAGCTCGAGCGATGTCCTCAGAGTGATCAAGAGCGATGAAGAAGACATAACTCGTGCTTAGTAAAAGGGAAGTGAAAAGAAATGGCTAAGTACAGGAACGAATAAATGAATAGACTGAGAGGAACTCGGTGGTCTCCCCCTATACTTAGGATTAACTAATCCTAAGTATAGAAATCTGTACATGAAGGGAAAGCCGAGTGAAGAATATACAGAATCTGCCCCCCCTATACTTAGGGTAAAATATCCCTAAGTATAGGCAGCAAAAACAAGAGCAGAAAGAATGAAAAGAATACTCGCAGGTCCGACATCCCCCCTATACTTAGGGTGAAGTACACCCTAAGTATAGCATAATCATAAGATGAGAGACGGGATGTGGGACTAAAGAATAGAATGATATGGACAACTGGATCTATACAGGCAGATGAACAGTGAAAATCAGGCGTGAGATGTAAAAGATGTGAGTCAAAAGACCACATCTCACGCAAAATGAATAGCAGCAATAATAACGTCCCGCGGCTCATGATCTAGAAATGGTTTGAGCCGCTGGCCGTTCACTCGGAAGGTACTCTCAGAAGATAACTCGGATATGTCAATGCTACCGTTATCGTGTACCTTTCTGACCAAATAGGGTCCTTTCCATTTGCTCTGTAGCTTCCCTGGAAATAATCTAAGCCTTGCATCAAACAGCCATACTTTCTGTCCAATCTCAAAATGCTTGTGGCTGATATGAGAATCATGCCACTCTTTGACTTTCTCCTTATAATGTAGGCTGCTTGAGAAAGCTGCATCTCTAAGCTCTTCCAAAGCGGCTAACTCTGCCCTCCTCTGGTCTCCTATACCATTTGGATCCATCAATATGTCTGTAACTGCCCAGAGTGACTTGTGCCTCAGCTCGACAGGTAGATGGCATGGCTTGCCATAAACGAGGCGAAAGGGAGATGTACCTAATGGAGTCTTGAAAGACGTCCGATATGCCCACAAGACCGAGTCCAAAAGCTGTGACCAATTCTTTCGGTCAGGGCGGGCGACTTTCTGCAAAATATTCTTGATCTCCCTATTCGACATTTCAGCTAGACCATTTGTCTGTGGATGATACGGTGTAGCAACACGATGATCTATGCCGAACTCGCTAGCAAGGGCCTTCACCTGGTCGTTGATGAAATGAGATCCCCCATCAGAAATCAGAACTCGTGGAACCCCGAACCGCATGATGATGTGCTTCTTCAAAAATCTGCAAACTGTCTTTGCATCTGCGGCTCGGGCGGGGATAGCCTCAACCCAACGACTAACATAATCTACGGCCAACAGAATGTACTCAAATCCCTGACTCTTAGGGAATGGACCCATGAAATCGATGCCCCATGCGTCAAAAACCTCACAGAAGTGAATGGGCTGCATCGGCATCATATCACGCTGTCCACAAGTGCCCATCCTCTGACAGTCAGTACACCTCTTCACGAACTCATCAGAGTCCTTGAAGAGTGTAGGCCACCACAAGCCGGATTGGAGCACTTTCTGTGTCGTTCTCCTCCCAGAATGATGTCCTCCTGCCTCAAGCTTGTGGCAGTAAGTGAGGACACTATGATGCTCCTCCTGAGGAATACACCGACGCCAGATGCTATCCCCTCCTTCGTGGTAAAGGATGAGATCCTCCCAGTGGTAGGACTTGGCCTTCGCAAAGAAGGTCTCAAGCCTCTGCCTGGGCCAATCTTGTGGGACTTTCCCAGCAACGAGAAAGTTCACAATATCGGCATACCACGGGAGTGAGGCGATAGCAAGGATCGCCTCATCTGGGAAGGTATCACAAATGGGATCAATCTGCTCAGAATCCTCAGGCTGCTCTAGTCGGGATAAATGGTCCGCCACCACATTCTTGACTCCAGGCTTATCCTTGATCTCAATGTCGAACTCCTGGAGTAGAAGGATCCATCTAGTAAGTCTGGCCTTGGCATCCTTCTTTGACATGAGGTACCTGATGGCGGTGTGGTCGGTATACAAAGTCACTCTAGATCCAATGATATACGATCTGAACTTATCTAGGGCAAACACTACTGCTAGCATTTCCTTTTCTGTGACCGTGTAATTCCGCTGGGCGGAATCCAATGTGCGGCTAGCATAGTGTATAGCAAATGGCACTCCATCCCTCCTCTGTCCTAGCACGGCCCCAACAGCAAAATCAGAGGCGTCCGTCATGATCTCGAATGGGAGAGACCAATCGGGTGGCTGAAGGACAGGAGCCTCTATAACACATTGCTGGAGAGTTTCAAAGGACGAAAGACACTTGTCATCGACAAGGAACTCGGTGTCTTTCGTCAAGAGGTCAGTCAACGGTCGGGCAATCTTGCTGAAATCATGAATGAATCTCCTGTAAAAACCAACGTGCCCCAGAAATGACCGTAACTGCTTCAGATTGGACGGCGGTGTGAGTTTCCTAATGACATCGACCTTGGCCGGATCAACCTCCATGCCTCTGTTGGAGATGATGTGACCAAGCACCGTCCCTTGAGTCACCATGAAGTGACTCTTCTCCCAAGATAGAACTAACCGGGTAGCAATACATCGCTGAAGCACCCGGTCTAGGCAGTCAAGACAGGAATCGAATCCGTCGCCATAAACCGAGAAGTCGTCCATGAAGACCTCTAAACACTCCCCTACCATGTCCGAAAATATTGACAGCATGCATCTCTGAAAAGTCGCAGGGGCGTTACATAGCCCAAATGGCATGCGTCGAAAGGCGTAAGTACCGAAGGGACAGGTAAAGGTGGTCTTCTCCTGATCCTCAGGAGCGATGGCCACTTGGTTGTAGCCCGAGTACCCATCCAGGAAGCAGTAATGGCTCTTCCCTGCCAATCTCTCAATGATCTGATCTATAAAGGGCAGGGGGAAATGGTCCTTCTTGGTGGCCTGGTTGAGTCTCCTGTAGTCAACGCAGACCCGCCAAGAGGTGGGTACTCGTGTAGCGATCTCCTCTCCCGACTCACTGATCACAGTAGTGATGCCCGTCTTCTTGGGCACCACATGCAAGGGGCTGACCCACTTGGAGTCGGAAATGGGATAAATAAAATCTGCACTCCACCATTTTGATATTTCCTTCATGACAACCTCTCTTAGATTGGGGTTCAGTCGCCGCTGGAACTCACGCGACGGCTTCGCCCCTTCCTCGAGATAGATATGGTGGGAGCACAATGAGGGACTAATCCCATGGAGATCTGCTACGCTCCATCCAATTGCCTTGCGGTTCTTTTCAAGAACCTCCATCAGACGGGATTCTTGCTCTTCAGTCAGATCGGCAGAGATGATGACTGGGTACATTTCAGACTCTCCCGCAAGGAATCGATACTTCAGCGAAGTAGGGAGCGGCTTTAGCTCTGGACAGCTGGGTGCTGGCAAATCTGGCTTCTGAAGAAGATGTGTGTATGCGGACAATTCTGCCAAATTTGCCTGGGAAAATGATAACGAACTCTCACAAACTGGATCTGGAGAAGGCGGGTCCTCTACATTGTCTCTGATCTGCTCTGCCTCTACCTCCTCCTCATCTAAAGGCTCAAGTGGATCCAGATCTGGCATCTGATCATCACAATCTGCCCAATCAGATTCTGAATCCGAGGGATCTATATCAGACTCGGTGGCATCAGTACCACCGGAGAACAAGGTGGCATCAGCACCACCATAGAGCAGGGTGGCCTCAGTACCACCATCACTGGAAATCGTGTCGCGATCAAGGTCCGACTCTGCTGACTCAATAGTATCCTGAACCAAGGCTGTGCTCTCCAGACTATCCTCTGCTATCATCTCTGCATCAGATGTATCTGAATATGAGACGATGGTCTGTGCTGCAGGATCTGCCCAAACTGCCTCATCATCTGTGATCACAAAATCACAGTCCTGGTGGATGTCTGGCTCTACGTCTGTCAGCTGCTCTGAATCTGTACTGCCATGTGAGCGGGATCTAGCTCTGGCTCTATGGTCCTTAACCGTCTCTATTTGTATACTCTCGCCCTGGACGCGAAAGAATACCCTCCCACTGTCATGGTCAGTCACCGCTTTGGCTGTGGCCAAGAACGGGCGACCGAGGATGATGGGGGAATCGGTCAACGAATCAGGGGTCTCCATGTCCAGCACTACGAAGTCCACGGGGAATTGCAAACCCTGAATCGTGACAACAACGTCTCGCAACAACCCCTTTGGCCTCTTGACAGACCGATCAGCAAACTGAAGGTATGTCCTGCTCTGTACAAGAGTGCCCAACTCTAAGTGGTCGAGAAGGGCTGCCGGAAGAAGGTTGATCGACGATCCGCTATCTAAGAGAGTACGGTCGAACCTCTGCTCACTAATCTGACATCTGACATACGGGGCCCCTAAATCTGGCCTCTTAGTCGGCAGATGGTTCTGGATCGCGTAACACGTGGCTTTGGTCAACACATGAATTTCTGCAGTCTTGTTCCTCTTCGTCCTTCTGACTGTGGTCTTATCTCTCAAGGATCGCTGAAGAAGAGGGATGTGTTGCAAAGCCTCATTGAGGGTCAGCTGTATGTGAAATCGGTCTATCATGCTCTGGCTGAACTCCTCCTGCTCTCTCTTTTTTGGATCTTTTTCTTTTTTCTTCCCCTTCCCCAACTCAAGGGCTCTAGGAAAGGGGATCACAGGGTCCTTCTCAGATGAAGGACTAGGAATAGGTCTAGACTGTTCAATGACCGGATCCTCACAAACATCATTCACCACAGTGGGATCAGAAGAAACTAAACCTTTTCCTTTATTCAAATCAGAGTTCCGAGATACATTCATGCGAGGAAAGACAACATTTCTATCAGAATAAATGTTGGTGGCATCAGTACCACCTCTAGTCGGCTCTACAACTAGACGTCTTGCGGCTTCAGTACCGCTGGCTGGCTCGGCTCTGCTGGTGGCATCAGTACCACCTCCTCTATGTGGTGAAATGGCGGCCTCAGTACCGCCGGCGGAATCAGCATCGCGGGTGGCATCAGTACCACCGTCATCATGATGTGCGGCTTCAGTACCGCTCTCCTCCTCCTCATCTAGCGCTCTGGATAAATCCTTGCGTGGTCGCTCAGATGAGGCGCCTCCTGCGGTCTTCTACCGCTCCTAAGTGTGACAAAATCAGCATCAAATAAATCCGACGAGATAACATCAAATGAGTCACTAGAAGTGGTAGGCTCAGTGTGAACTACCTGCTCAGATTTCCTCTTCAAGTTATTCGGATTTGGCTCGATCTGTGCAGGGATAGCGGCCTTCCCTCTCATCAGGTCCCGCATCTCCTGGCGGAACTCGTCCATCTCCCGTCTAAATGTAGCCTGCTGCTCTGTGAAGAGGCGGGCTAAGTCATCCATGGCGGGGCTCTCATGGGGGCCCGACGGGTTGCCTCTCTGATAATGAGGCTGCTGGACCTGGTGTTGCTGTGGCTGAGAGGGGTAAGAGGAAGGATGCTGCTGCTGGTGAGCCTGCTGCTCACGTCTCCAATTCTGTCCCTGCTGCTGATAGGGACGAGGTACGAAGGATGATGGCTGGTGTGGGCTGGTATGCAGGGGGCTGCTGGTGATCTCTCTGCTGGGAGTACTGCCCTCCCTGACCGGCTGGCTGCTGTTGGGACTGGTTACCCCCCTTCCCCCACCTGAATCCGGGATGGTCTCGTCGGATTCCAGGCTGAGGACGGTCATACCAAATCCCGTTGACGTCCATCAACGGCTCAGCATCAAAGGGGTCTGGTGGCAGTGCTGCCAGAGGCTGATCCGGCTGATATAACCACCATCTGTAAGTCTGGAGATGGTGGTGACTGGTAAGAGGGCTGCTGCTGCTGGTACGGCTCCGCCTGTACAAGGTGAACTTGTCTAGGCTGCTGTAAAGAGCTGGAGCGCTGGGACGAGCTGCGGCTGCCACCGGAATCGCCTCGCGACAGAAGACGGGGCTGAGGAGCCGTCTGTGCCTCCTGAAGACACAAGAGCTGGGTCTTCATGTCGCTCAGGAGTTTTGTGCCATTTGCTCCATCTGAGTTATGCCCTGGCACTGCTTCTTCTCTATTATCAGCGGTCCAACTTCTCGCTGATAATCCCCATGTCCGCAGTGGCCGACTCTGCCTGTGCGGCCGCAACTGTGGACGAACTGGATGGACCTGCATCAACCCGTGCTATCCGATGATACTGCACGGATCCTGGCGGCTGCTGAGATCTCTGAGTGTACAACCGAGTCTGGGACATCACCATGTAATTTTCTGCCATCTCCTCGTAGATGGCCCAGACTTGGTTGTGGTCCTTGGCAAAGTAGGACCCGCCGCAAGAAGCATTCACCAGACCCTGAAGCTCAGGTGTCATCCCACTGAAGAAGCTCTGAACTAGGTTCGGCTTCGAGATGTCGTGGTGTGGGCATCTATCCAGAAGCTCTCTGAACCTCTCCCATGCTTCGTGAAATTGCTCATTGGGGAGCATGGAGAAGTTGTTGATCAGGGCCCTCGCTGCATTCGTCCGCCCGAGTGGATAGTACTTGTTCAAGTACTCGGTGCGGAGCTCATCCCAGGTATAAACAAACTTCCCTAGATGTTTCAGCCAGGCGGCTGCTCTATCTGCCAGTGAAAAAGGGAAGGCCATCATTCGAATCGTATCTTGGTCCACATGACGGTCGTGGACAGTACTGCAGATCATCAAAAACTCCTGGAGATGGAGATGGGGTTCCTCAGTTGCAAGCCCGTGAAAATGAGGAAGCATCTGCAGGGTGTTCGGAGGGAACTTGAAATCCCCCACGATAGCAGGTACCACCACCCAATGATGCATCAGTGTAGATCCGGGGTTGTGCAGCTCCCGCATCGTTCTCGGTGGTCCTCCTCCGGCGGCGGCTGCCGCTGCGGCAGCTGCTGCTGCGGCTGCTGCCTCTGCATCAGCGTCAGGAATGTCTTCAGGCCCGCTCGGCTCTTCTCTCTCTCTTCGGAGTCGCTCCATCTCTCTTCTCATCTCAATCATGAAAGCCCCCTGATCGCGTAACTGTTGCTGAACTGTCTCTAATGATGCGATCAGGGTGGAGTTGATCGCTCCCTGGTCTAAGACAAAGTGTTCGGACTGGCGATCGTCTGAACTGCCGGCTCCGGCCATAGTGACGTCTGCAAAATCAGATGAGCCCAACTCAGGTTCTGTCAAATCAATTCGTCTTTCCTCGGGCTCATGTCTCTCAGTGGCAAAAGAAAGGGGGTCGAGGGGGAACAGGGTGGAATCGTACTCGGGCCCGGAGAGCTGGTCTCGACTCTCACGGGCCAACCTAGATGATGGAGTAGCCGCGCCTGAAAGTGGTGCAGCCAGAGGCTGCCTAAGAGATCGTCTACCCATCATCTTGATCTGGCGAGTAAGGCGGATGGGATCTGGAGAAAATATGATCGCAAAGCAAACCCCTTGTTCACCAACTCAACACAATCTGAAGACCGTGAAAGCTCGGTCAATTTATCTTGTCAATTTTATTTGGTGAACACACAAGATATCAGAGCGATTACGTGACCTGCTGGGATACCCGATACTCTCTCAACCGACTGTCCCGCACAGAAGAGTCGGTAATCAGTCGAGATGAGCACCGGAGGGCTTTACCTAGTGTTCGGGTCACTCTCTCGCATAATCAAACCAAACAATGAGGGGGTTGCTCTCCCCAAGACAAATTTTTAATGTGAGTGTCTTTTAGGGTCAATAATGTTATCCAGTCCCAATTTTTATTGTTTTTCTTTTTTAATTTTTTTTTTTTCAAAATAAATACAAGCGGCCTAACGGTTTTTCCGATTCTCCTGATGATTAAGCCAAACACAGGGGGAGAAGACGAAAAAGCCGATGCGCGAGAAAATCAATGATGCATGCAGAGAAAGAAATGCGTACCTTGTCCCCAGCACTCTACATGCAAGTGATCCGCGCAGAATTTAAATACAGAATTAAACTACCTAAATGATGCAACGAGGAAAAATCGAGTCCTAGATGAGCAACTTCTATTGATCGCGAAGAACAATAGTTAGTCAACGGAATCGAGTCCGGAGTCCGATCTTGGGAATCACTCGGTGCCCGCCACAACGGGTCCTGCCAGCGCTGTATGTGACTCCTCACGGCACGTGGTCTCAAATCCAATTAAACTAACTTTTTTCAGTGAATTTTATCAAGGTCCACTTACGTTCTATAGGAACAGATATTTCTATTAAGTGTTGGGCCTTAGATATCTACGTCACAATCAACCAAAAATTCCTAAATCTAGGGGCTCGAGAAAACCGCGTAAACACCGGAAAAGGCAGCTAGCTATCAAAACCACGATAAAAGCCGCGAAAATCAAATGGGTCCCCCGAGCACACCGGTACTCGGCGAAACAGACCCGCTAAGTTTACAAGTGTCCACAGTTCAGAGTCTAAATTATTACATCAAGTTTTGTTCTCTCTCTCTCTCTAAATAGAAAATCTCTTCTACTCTCTCTCTCTTCCTGCTCTTCTTCCCGTGCGGGTCCTCAACAAGTGTACTCCAAGTTCTCAAAGCAGTACCTCGCACAAAAATCCAAGAGAGAGAGAGAGTCAGAAAACAGTTATAATATAGAGAGATAAAAATACAAAATGACTACAAAGCCGTGCTCCCCGGCAACGGCGCCATTCTGATCGCACGAAAATCACACTGACAACTGAGGTAGAAAATAAATCACAATGTCGTTGTCCTCAATCGCTCAGAACGTGTCAATCAAGAAAAATCAATCACTCAAATCAGATAAAAACAAGCAAGCACAAGGAAGAGCGATCTAGCTATAGGATTAACCTGGTATAGCTCCCAGGGTCGAACACAAGGAGCACAGATTGGCTTAAGAAGCCTACGAGGTAGTCAGAGTCCAAGAGAGTCCTTTTTTTTTGGTTTTTATTTGTTTTTATATTTTTTTTAGATTTTTTTAAACAATGAGAAAATGAGAGAAAGGTAAATACAAGGGAAGTTCCACAATTTATACAACATACAAAAATGAAGCAAAAATTCAAGAAAATTGGTTTTTAGGTTTTAAATGTTTTTTACTGTTTTTGGTGAATTTTTGGAATTTTTCTAATGGGTAAATTATTTATTAAAAATCAAACAATGCGAAAACACCAAGGTACTGTCCAGCAAGGTTAGAAACTCAAAAATAAAATATTTAAGAGTTTCAATCAACCTTGGAGGTAATTTTCCTGTAATCTATGAAGAATGAGGAAAATTTAGGCACCCTAATTATTATTTTTGGATTTTTAATTTATTTATTACAATTTTTATGGGTTTTTAGGGGTTTTTCAATTTTTAAGGTTTTTAGGTGATGAAAAGTAGCCAAAATTGGCTAGAAAATCAAACAACCAGTAAACAACAATATCTAATTTTTTTAGAATTTTTAGTGGAGTTTTTATATTTTTTTGGTAATTTTAAAGTCAATCAGTGGCGAAAAAGAGTGTTTTTGAATTTTTAAAAATAATAAATGGAATCAAAAATGTCCCCAAAAATCATAGAAATTCCTACACCATGGCAGGAGCCATGTGTCAAAATCTCATTGGATTTGGAGGTCGTTTGCTATTTTATTCAAAAAGAAAGGTGGGGCACTGTGCACAGGGACCTAAGTGCAAATACCCAAAAGTTCTGGGGTCCTGGTGCAAAATACCCAAGAAGTCACGTGCCAAGCACGTGTCTGGGGCACTCAAGGACCTAAATGTAATAAAAATAAGTTCCAAGGACCTATTGATAACTCGTATCAAAAGTCCAGGGGCTTATACGCAATTTACCCAAAATAAAAACGCACATGCGCATATAAAGTGCTCACAGGGGTATATTTGCAAATAAACAAAACTTATCATTCAATAAATAACATCCAGAACTACAGGGCATACATTGCAAATAACCCAACAAAACACGTGCTAAAGCACGTGGGTCTCTACTGGCAGGGGTATAAATGCAAATAAAATTAAGCGCGAGGGTCTCTATGCAAATATCCCAGAAAATAAACAACTTGACTTGAAAGTTACAGGACTTATACGAAAACAACAAACTACAAGGGGGGCCTACGATATTTACCCCTTTATTAATGAAGCGTTGGATGCGCGCCACGTGTGGATCGAACGGTTGCGGCTGGTGGGCGCTCCAGATGGCGTCTCCTCGGATCGGACGGTGGTAGCAGCTCCTCGAATGGACGGCCAAGATCTGAACTGGAGCGAGGAGGACGATCGGACGGCGATGGAGGGTCCTCGAAGAACTGATGGCCGGCGAACTTCGCCGGCCTCGTGAAGGCGTCTCCTCTCTCCTCTGCTGCGCCTGAAGGTCGGAGAAGCTCCGGCGTGAAGTTCCGCAGCTGCTACTGGTCTCCGGTGGTCGAACCGAGCTCCGAGGAGCTCGAGCAAGGACGGCGGAGAAGAAGCTCCTGGCTTGAAGTTGGGGGGGCCTCAGACGCCTCCCTTTGGACCTGCAAAAGAGTTCAGAAGCTTCACGGGTCGAGGGCAAAGTGCCTCGACCCAAGAAGGCGGGGTGAAGGTGGACGATGCGGCGTGGCGAAAGAGCTCCGGCGAAGCGACGGCGAGGGAACTCGAATCCCAGATCCTGTGCGATCTGGGTTGTGCGAATGGGTGAAGAAGGTGCGTGGGAACACGGTGAAGGTGATGGTCGGGTCGGATGATCGAGATGAAACGTGAGATGGTCGGAATCGAAGATGTACGTCGGAGATGGAAATTGGGCGTAATCTAAAATTAAACGAAATTAAAAGGAACTAAGGCTACCTGGTGGATGCTGGAGACTGTGCTGGAGCTGGTCTTGCTCCTGGTCGTAGCTTCGAAGGGCGTCAAGGCCTGAAGCTCGATGCTCAACGCCGGCGGCGGAGCAAGGACGGCGAAGTACGCCGGATCAAAGGATACGCCTCCTCACCTCACTGCAACAAAGGCTGACGCTCGCTGTCACTCTTGCGGAGCCGATGGAGGTCACGGGGAAGAAGGAGAAGGTCCAAAGATGCGGCGCGGAGGCGGCGGAGGGGAAGAATATATAGAGTGACCGGGCGACTAGGGTTGAGGGTGGACAGCGATGGAAAGCTTCGATTTCGTGGCGAAGGATCCGGCGAGGGAGAGGGATGAATGGCGAAGAATCCGGGCGCGGGGGTTGAGTGGGTGACAGCCTGGAGCGCGTGGGAAAAATCGGGGAAGAAGGCGCGGCACGCGACTTCCAGAAAAGGAAGGAGGTCGCGGGGGAGTTGACCGGGGTCAACATTCCCCCGTGGACCAACCAGAAGCTGCCACGTGTGCCCGGTTTTTGTTTTATTATTTTAGGGCAAAAATAGGCCGAATTAAATAAAACTCAAAACATGAAATATTTTTCTTTTATTTTTTTCTATTTTTTGGTGATTTTTAATTAATTTTTGGAAATAAAAATAGGGTAGCTCTATATATAGGTATATGTACACTATATGAATTTTTATTTTTGATTTTTTATTTGTTCTTTTTATGTGTTTTTATGCTCATTTTGTATTTTATTTATTTACAACATGAAATATGGAATAAAAGAATATTTTTATTTTATTTTTATCACTTATATACAAGGGTGAAATAAATGGTTGAATACATTTATACACATGGTATTTATACAATGTATTTTTGTATTTTCAATTTTGTAATTTTTATTTGATTTTTGTTTTGTTTCTTTTTATTTATTTTATTTACAAAATATAACATAGAATATTTACAAAAAGTTCTGAAAATAATTTCATTTATTTATAGGGTTAAATAAATACACAGGTGTGGTGGTCTATACACATGGTGAAGGTATTTTTGACTTTTTGATTTTTATCTTTTTATTTTGTTTTTAATAGCTTTTTAAATATACACAATATAGACAAGGATATTTACAACATATTTTTGGGTGAGGAAAATATATAGTTTTATTTACAAGAGTATATACATGTGAGCCCTATCTCCCTCTACTTTGGCTTTTATGCGGTCAGGCCCCTGCTGAGCCCTCCCTTGGGTTAGGTTGCTCAATATTTATTCTAAATATTTCCCTCTTTTTCTTTTTGCTCTTTATTCTTTTATTTTGTGCACAAAAACATGCTAATTATAGGTTTTTACACAATGCATGCTTCTGGTAATTATTTGTATTTACACATATCTACATGTATTTGCAAAGGTTTTTTGTAGCTAAAATAATAGAATAAAGAGTGATGAATGGGTATTCATCACCCCCTATGCTTTAACTTTGCTAGTCCCTTAGCAAACACTTATTTGAAAAAGAAGTGAAAAAGAAAGAAAAAGAAAAAGAAAAAGAGGATGTACATGGATCAAGGTTGACTTATTAAATTTTCCTTCATTAAATTGAAATATGGAGCTCGATCAGATCTTTGGATTATTAATGTGTCGGAACCTTATTTGGACTTAAGCCTAAAACTCAACAGCCTCTAAGTTCCACCAGTCTATGGACAAGACTCCTCAATAAACCAGATCAGAACAAGTCTACATACACAAACTCTAATGACCATGAATCTTTTCCTTGCGGTGTAAGTGATATGTGGCTCCCCACCTCAGAAGTAACAAAGAAACAACCTCCCTCAACCTGGTAACTCTAATGCCTCAGTCTAGCAACTCTTTCCTCGAGAAGCGGGGTATTCCCTTCTAAGTTCAAGTGCAACCGGCTCAAGAAGAGGGGGTAGAAGTATAGAGTTTTGGAAGCTTAGCCAGTGTAGCTAAGTCTCCCGCTGCAAGCTTCATGAGATGTAACATGATACCATAAGCTTTTGCTTTTCACTCCGGTGGGGTTATTAAATTTTCAATCCGACCCACCACTTTTTTGGAGTTCTTTTTGCATTTTTTTTTTTAAGACTTCTGTACACATATCTACATGGTGCAGCATATATAAGAAATTTCCCCTTGAGCCAGTAGACTATCCCTCTTTTGAAGCTTTATTGCAACCCACAGCTTCTGTCTTTAGCTTTCAACACCACTAGACCAAGTTGAGGTGCACTTCCTTCACTATAAGAAGAAGAGAGGTTCCGCCTAGAAGTACTACCCTCATATGCTACCCCAAGCCAAAGGAAACTGCCTCCTCACCACCTCATCCATGGAGAGCCATGTGTAAAGTGCAGGTGCAAGTTAAGCCATTGTCTCTCAGAGTCATGCGTGTGTTGTTAAGTGCTCTACTTAGGCTCATCAAGATGACATATGCTCATGGCCTAATGGATTCAAAGAATTAAGTCCTTATGGACCTGAAAAGCCTTAACCCTAAGTCCTATAAGGTTCCTCTTGAAGTTAAGTGGATTAAGATCTTATTCAAGCTCCATTTCCCAATTTAATTCCAGGCTTAATTTAAATGTCAACTCTCATCCAGGAAAAACTATATACACATATGTACAAAAGATGCTATTTACAAATATTTTACAATCATGCAAAAATTTTTGAAAAGTGTTTTGAAATCATGAATGAATGATGCATGAAGTGCAAGTTTTGCAAAATGATATTTACACACATTTACACAAGAATTTTTGCAAACTTTTTGATTTTCAATACAACATATATACATACTCCGGCAGGCACTTTTATTTTTATTTATTTACAAGCCTGTCCACTTTTTTGGAGTTTTTTTTCAAACATACTATTTACAGCAGCATTTACATAAGGACTTTTTCCTCTTGAGCCAGAAGACTATCCCTCTTTTGAAGCTTTATTGCAACCCATACTCTCCTGTCATTCGACTTCATTGAAACTGGACCAGGTTGGGGTACACTTCCCTCTGTAGATGAGGATGAATGTTTCCACCCGTGTGCGTCTCAGACTGGCAAATCCAACCCCCTCACCACTCCAACTAAGTTGAGCCAAGTGAAAGGTGCAACTGTCCAAGTTAGGTCACGGCCGACAAGAGTCATACGCGTGTTTCGAAAAGTTCTAGTTAGTCCACTGAGGTGACTTGAACCCAGCCCTGATTTCTCAAAGAATTAAGTCTGAATAGACTTGAAGTACCTTAAACCTAGTTCCCATAAGGTTCCAGTGCAGTTAGGTGCGGTAAGGTCCAACCAAGCTCCAATCTTCGACTTTATTGGACTAGTTCAATCATCAAGCTCAATCAAAGAATATATGAATGCTATGCAAATGCTATTTACAAATATGCAATGAATAATGCAATTTTTCAAAGAATTTGGAAACAAAGAGATAATTTTTACATAAAGAATTTGCAAATAAAAGAATTTTGGCACCCAAAATATATACAACTATTTACACGGGTGTGCCGCTTTATTTTGCAAGACTTAAGGAATTTACTAGTTTTAACAAAAGTGGTTTATTCAGGTGTATATACACTTGATAAAGAATTTAATGTATTTTATTTATGATTTATTTTATTGTATTTCTTATGATGCTTTTATTCCTCAAATTTATTTGAAAATCATTTTGAAAACTATAGTACAAAATAATTTTTTTTGTAAATATTTACAAACATTTGAAAGCCATTTTGCAAAGATTTTGCAAACAATATAGGGATTTTATCACTTGTGCCCCTCCGAAATGTTGCAATATCAGTTATGCCCCTATCTTTTTGGTAATATCAGTTGTGCCCCTCAAAACTTGCTCCGTCATCAGTTGTGCCCTTCCGTCAGATTGACCGTCAAAAAATTAAAATAACCATGGTTTATTCAAACCATGGTGTGGTTAAGAAGGGTATTATGGTCCATACCCATCTTCATCTTCTTCCTCCTCCATTTGCTCTTCTTCCTTCTCTTCATAATTTCTCTCTCTTACTAACACCTTCATGCATCCATCGAATCTCTAAAATTTTTATATTTCCACGGACATATCACTCGTTACGGATCAAACGATGATTTTTATTGAATTTTTGGATGATTTTTTATGAATCAATTAGTCAAAAATTTATCAAAATTTAACAAAAAAAACAAAACTCAGTTCCAGCCACAGGCGGAAGGGGGGCACGGGTCCATGGTTAAACGAACATTGATGGAAATGGAAATGAAAGTAAAGGGAATTCTGTTCAGTTTGACCAAGATTCACGTGTTTGTGACATAGCCGGAAGCTGACGGAAAACAATTGCGTGCGTTTTCCCAGGCGAAGGAGGATGTTGCTCGCAGGAGGCGGAACCGGGGCTTGCGCGGGACAGAGGAGGCTTACGACGGCGGCGGAGGCCGGAGTTCGCGTGTGGAAAGCGGAGGAAGTGGGGACTCGCGCGAGGACAGAGGAGGGCGACGGGGGGAGGCGGAGCCAGGAGAGTGTTGGGCGGGGGTCGGGTGGGGGCGGAAGGAGAGGCTCCTGGGTGATGCGGTGGCTCACAGCCGCTTGGAGCGACTCCTCCAGGTGGTGACGCAGCGAGGCGAGGCGGGTAGGGAGTGGAGAGCGACGTTCGCTGGGGGAGGGGCACAGGGGGCGGTGTCGGGGAGGGAAGGGGGCGGCGCCGAGGAGGGGAGGGGGCGGCGGGCTAGGAGGAGGTGCGGGAGGGAGGAGGTGCGGCGCCGGGGAGGGGAGGGGCTGCGGGGAGCTCGGGGCGGAGAGGGAGGAGGAGGAGGTCGGAGGAGGAGGAAGAAGATGGGAAGAGGAGGAAGAAGAAGAGGTTGGGGAAGAGGAGGAGGAAATGACCACATAACCTTTTCAAAAAAAATAATTCCGCTTATGTCCTCAAAGTTAACGTCCGTTCGCACTGTAGATGGACGGTCACTAACACGAGGGGCACAAGTGATAAAATAGCAAGTTTTGAGGGGCACAACTGATATTACCAAAAAGATAGGGGCATAACTGATATTGCAACATCTCGGAGGGGCACAAGTGATAAAATCCCAACAATATATATACATTTTCAAAATATTTTTACAAAGTGTTTTCAAAATCATTTGCAAATAGGTTTTCAAATCCTTTATTTCACACAAATAGAAGAATTTTGCAATCAAAATATTTTTACAAAGGTTGAAAATATTTCGCAAAAAGTTTTCCAAACAGTTCACACCATTTTTCAAATCATTTTGCAAAAGTTTTTTTAACCTGATTTATTAATCAGTACATACAAAAGGAATCCGAGGAATAAGAAGCATTATTAATTAATTTTCAATGAATTATAACATATTTTTAGCCATATTTATTAATAATTATACGAAAGTACGAGTTATGACTAAAGTATATACAGAGTATATACGACCCCCTATACTTAGCTTGAGCTATGTCCTCATAGATCAAAGAGACAAAGAGAAGGCATAACTCGTACTGAGTATAGAAAAGCCTATACTACAACGACTAAAAGAATAAGACATGAAAGAATAACTAGATAAATGAATAAGAAAATGACCATCCCCCCTATATTTAGGATCAAATAATCCTAAGTATAGCAGACTGTACACAACGCAGGGAGGGTCGAGGGTGGGAATAAACAGAGAAAAGAATTAACAAATCAGGGTTGCACCCACCCTATACTTAGGAAAAAGTACGTCCTAAGTACAGAAAACTGACACAAAGGGGCACCTTTTATTTAGCTACGGAAGATAGAAAGGTAAAAGAAGAAAAGAATAAAAGAGAGATATATACAGATAGATGAAAAGATCGTGGAGAATATACGCATCACTCCCCCTATACTTAGGGTGAGATATCCCTAAGTATAGGCAACAATAGGAGTGACGAAACTGAACGACGAAAGAACAACGCAGTGTGTACCCCCCTATACTTAGGACATGGTACGTCCTAAGTGTAGACACAAAGATATAGCGATAGATCTAGGGCACACATAACATACGAGAGAAAGAATACACAAAACACACATATATACACGAGCGGTGAAGAGACTGGTGGAGTACAGGACGGTATCTAACAAGTGAATACTGTACTTGCGCCATTGTCTCCCTGTGAGAACATTGTCGCAATCAAACAATGTAATACACCCGGATATGCAGTCAGGTGGGTGTCGACTACCGGGGAAAATAGATCAGAAGTAAAGATATCGGGTATGGTAGCATGAAGCAGTCAATCGGCTCATAGGGTCAGCATGAGGGAACAAAGCCGATACAGTAAGACCGGGAGGAAGAAGGAACAGTATAGAGTCCTCCGGTCGATAAGAGTCTAAATATGATATGGAAAGGTAAGGAACAAGAGACATCATGGCATTCGGTGGTCATGAGGTCGGGAGATCAGGGGACACACCAAATACCACAAGACATGGCTCAACCCTGCGAGGGTCGTCAAGGTGAGCAGGCTTAAAGGAGCCAGGGATCATACCCTAATCAGAAGACTTGGTCCAATGATCCGTAGATCGAAGACACAATCAGAGAGAGGACCAAGTACATATATCAGTAAAATCAGCTCCATGCTCCGCAGATCGGGGATACACTTAGAAGGAGACCGAGTACACAGCTCAGAAGACTTGGCTTCGTGCTCCAACAGACAGGAGACCCTAGAAATGAAACCAAGTACCTAGAAAATGATGTGCCCTCTCGCAGATAACCCTCGGAGAGTGGTACATGCTAATCATCGAATATTCAGAACAGAAGCTCAACCTTGCGAGGGTCGTCAAGGTGAGCAGATGCAAATGTGTCAGTGATCCATCAGACGGATCACCAAAATCGTCTCGGTAGGCGACAGATTGGCTACCAATAGAAGAGTCCGACAAATCAAGAAAGTGTGACAGTGTCCCGCAGACAACCCTCAGGGAGTGGTACTGCCAGGTAGGCATGGAAATAACAGATATCAGGAGCTCAGCCTTGCGAGGACCGTCAAGGCGAGCTGACTCAAAGGAGTCTAATCAGATTGGTCCCATAAATAGATCGGATATGCAACTCTGGATGGGACCAAAATCATCTATATCAATTGACTCGGTTCCGTGCTCCGCAGATCGGAGACATAGTCAGTAGGGGGAACCGAGTGTAAAGAGAGTGTCACATACTCCCGCAGATAGTCCTCGGGGTGTTATGCAATCTAGGTAAAGAATAGTCAGAATGTGTCTCTACCTTGCGAGGGTCGTTAAGGAGAGAGAAGGCTCAAAGGAGCTGGATCCATCAGACGGACCCACATAATGGTCTCAGTAGTCGACAAATCAGCTACCAACAGAGGAGACCAATCAGATCGGAAATATGCCGTCGTCTCCCGTAGATAACCCTCGGGGAGCTACGAGCTAGTCAAGGAATAATCAGAGAATATCTCATCCCTGCGAGGACCGTCAAGGAGAGCGGACGTAAAGGTGCCTGGCCAAGTCAGTCACGTACCCCAATAGATTGGGCGCACAATCAGCAAGGGAGACCGACTTCCCATAACAGACGAATTGACTTCGTGCCCCAACAAATGGAGACACCAGAAGTGAGTGAAGCCGGTCGTAAAGAAAGTGTCACAACCTTTCGCAGATAGTCGTCGGGAAGTGATGTGAGCTACACAGTGAATAATCAGAGTACATCTCGTCCCTGCGAGGGTCGTTAAGGAGAGAGAAGGTCAGAGGAGCCGGATCCATCAGACGGATACACAGAAAATGTGGCCTCGATAGACGACAGTCCGCCTACCAACAGAAGAGGCCAAAAGAGCGTTAATGTGTCATAGCCTCTCGCAGATAACCCTCGGAGAGCTATGAACTAGGCAATGAATGACCAGAATATCGAGGCTCGTCCTTGCAAGGACCGTCAGTGGGAGCAATCAGACAGTTGGCCTCATGTGCCGACAGATCGGGCACGCAAGTAGAGGAAGAGGCCAATCGAGCATATCATCTGACTCGGTTCCGGGTCCCATCACCATGGCAACCCAAGAAGTGGATGAAACCGTAGTCCTAGAAATTGTCGCATTCTCCCGCAGATAGTCCTCAGGGACGAATGCGAGCTAGATCAATGAAAGTCATGGGAATGCTGACATAGAATCTCAGGTCCTCAAGGGCATTCAATCAATCAATCATCCAGAGGGCATAAGTTCACGTGAGGGAGCAAATAGTCATGTCATTCACAAAACAGTCCCTCAAGAGACTCTAATCTGGCTGAGATGGCATGAAATATCATCAGGACTCCTCTAAGTGCCAGGGTGGATCAAATAGTCAGGAGATCAAGGATGGTTCAATCAGGAAGATGAGAGATCATGTAGGATCCGCCGACCTTTATCAGGAAGTCCAAATCTGAATAAGCAGTCAATCCTCAAAATCAAGATTGTTGGATCCTCAAGATAGATAGATCAATCAGTACTCATGAAATCATCATCGAATCATCACATTATATCACATCCTCAATCCGGTGTACGAGAGCTAAATGCTCAATAAAGAATCACACCTAATCCTCGTGCATCATAAAAAATCCTCAATCTGCTCCTATGCACGTATGAACGACAAATCCACCAAATCAACCTCAGCAACCTCAACATCAGGCCCGACTTACTCCAATAATCAATATAAGTAATGAATCCTCGATGCGGGCTATTTTTAAAAGCACAGCAATCCTGTGTAAAAGAAGAGATGATACGGGGGACACGAGGAAGGTGGATAAGAAGGGTAACACAATGGAATGGAGAAGCTGATTGAGCTAAAGTGCCAATATCACGGGTGGTAGAAAAGTGACACAGAGGGGATGAGGAGGGTGGGCGAGAAGATCGGAACATAGACAAAATTGGGTGTTCCACACAAGGCGGGAACACCATCAAAAGGGTGGTCCGAAGAGCATGCTCTCCTTGAACCTGAGAGGATGGGGATGGTACGGTGGATACGAGGAAAGATGATGCAGAAGAGGGAAACGAAGGACTTGGTGAAGAAATGATTGAGCTCAAGCGCCAATATCACGACTCGATGCATATGAGGAGATATATGTATAAGAGAGGTAGAGAGACTCAAAGATGAAAAATGAATGACTCACACGGATGGGACCAATGACTCTAATAATGAATGAAAAACGCAACGGACTCCAAGTCACAATCAATACACAAGGCAAACCCCCAATTCACCTACTCGACACGGTGAAGGCCGTCAGATGATGGTCATTTATCTTTTCGATTTTAGAGTTAGGTGAGAACCACAAAGTTGTACAAACACTTAGGAGGCTTGATGGGATTTGGGCTCTACTCCTTAGCGTGTACGTGAGCACTTAAAACGCATACAATGAGGGGGTTGCTCTCCCCAAGACAAGGAAATCCATTATGTTTTATTTTTAATCAATAGAGTTAATAGTCCTAATTTTATTTAGGTTGTCAGTTTTTTTGGGTATTTTTAATGCACGTGCCTATCGAGGTTCCAATTTCCATTAAGCATCCTAGGTATGGAAAAAATAGAGGGAGAAGGTCGGAAAAGCCTATGCAAGTCGGAAAATAGATGATGCATGCTAAGTAAGAAGACTTACAGCGCTTCCCAGCTCTCTCCATGCAGGATGCACAACAGAATTGAAACCTATGCTAAATGCAAATGCAAGCCGAAGAAATCGCCCTAGGATAGTAACTGCTATTATCGTGAAGCACCACAAGTCGGTCACCGATCCTTAACCTAAGAGTCCGGTCTTGGCTTACCCCTCCTCTTCTCGACACACTCGAGTTCAGGAGTAGCGCTTGATGGGGCTCGCTCACGGCACACGAGTTAAGAGATAAATGAACAGACTGTTTAAATTTGACTAGATCCAAAACGCACTATAGGTACATGCAAATATATTAGGGTGTTTGGACCTAATCTACTCGATCAAGCAATTCCTAAGCTTGGGCTCATTCACACCAAATAATAAAAATAAAAATAAAAATAAAAAGCATCAAAATCGTCGAGGCCCCCGAGGGAACAATCCCTCGGGCAATGGACCTCGGGATGTCGGAGTGTACCTGTGAGAGTACTGAATTATTACAAGTTTCTAAGTCTCTCTCTCACATAAATATACATAATAAGATAAATAGAATGCATAAAAATAGAGACTGTCTTCAAAAATTCTCCTTCATGTGCCTTTGATGCTCTCTCCTATTGGCTGGTGTAGAAGAGCCAACTCTGCCTCGCTTGGGCGCATTGGTCCTCCTAGGAGGTTCTCCTTCGCTTGGCGGTCCCTCGCATCAAAGACAAATAAAAGAGATGGGTCAGAACAGTCAATCAATAATCTCAATAATAATCAAATAAAGAAACAAATACTGGACATGAGCAAAGAATTAAATAAATAAATGATCAACCATACAAAATCGGTTGCCTCCCCGGCAACGGCGCCATTTGATGAAAGGGAATTTGCCGAGGTCGTGTCTTTCCACAAGGCAGATCGAAAGTCGCTGAGGTGACCTCAGACAAAATCCCAAATCAATCAACAGTTAACCCACAATAGAATATATTCAATGAATATCAAAAATGAGGAGTTAAAATTTATTATAACTTCACATGCAAATGTGTATAGGTGTAAGCACAAGTAGAGGTCGAACACTGTGAGGCGAATGGTTGAGTATGAAATTGGTTGTACAATTATACAATTCAATGATCATGTCCAATTCTTATTGTTTTTGTGGGTTTTTTATTTTATACATATTTTAAAATTTTATTTTTGATTTTTCTAATTTTTATTTTGTTTTTATATTTTGTATTTTTTATTTTCTTTTTATATTTTTAATTATATAATATACACACACACACACACACACATATATATATATATAAAGAGATATATAAGAGAAGAGAAAGGAGTAATATATAAGGATATGTATATTTATATAAATACTCAATATATACTATATAATATATATATATATATTTCTTGGCTTTTTATATTTATATATATTTTTATTATTTTCTGAATTTACTAATTTTTATGTATTTTTAATTCCAAAAATGTCCCTAATATGGGACTAACTAAATAGGCCGAAGATAATTTGGGTTTTAAAATATAAAATAAGTTTCAAAATTACCCAAATAAATTTTAATATGTAAATGATAATATATAAATAATTATAAAACATGAAAACATATTTTTGGTATTTTTGAATGGTTTTTATATATTTTTAGGATTTTGGAGCTTCTCGAAATTTTTATAATAACTTTTTCTATTTTTAGGGTTTTTCATTTTATGGACTCAATATATATATAAATACATCATATATAATACTTTTGTAATTTTTTCAAAAACATTTTATATTTTTTGGTATTTTATAATTCAACAGTGATTATTTTGGCTCCATTTGAATTTTCAAAATTAGATAAAATGCAAAAATGCATGTTAAAAATATGGGCGTGAAAGTTCACTGCATGGAGCATCTACACTAATATTTGTGGATTTTTAGGAGCTAAATAGCTATTTTTAATATATACATAAAACACATAAAAATAAAACAGCCTCGCAGGGGCATTTTTGCAAATAAAATAACATATAGGGAGCTCTGTGCAAAAATACCTACAGGAATAAACATTTTTTTTATTTTTAAGAACTATTTTACAATTAACAAAAACTGCCAGGGTTTAACACACAAAATTCCCACCCTCACGTGGGACTGCACGTGAGGCTGGGAGGGACTAATTTGTAAATACACAAAACCAAAGGGGCCTCATAGAAAAAAGTACATTTATTTTACAACGTGATAATTTATTTTACAATATTAAGGATTAAATACAAAAAGGGCGGGTGTTAAATGTGAAAATTATCCCCAAAAGGCGCGTTGACCGACGGCTAGGATTACTTCACTTGCCACGCATCGTCCTCCTGAGGCGCGATGACGGTTCACGGATCCACGGGGGGGATTAGATCATCTGGCCTAATTAGATGGCTGAGGCTCTGGCAGATCCGATGGTTGGGGTTCGGCCTGGGGAGTCCTCCTTCCGACGGCAGAGAGGCAAGGTGGAAGAACAGGGAAGAAGGCCGGGATGGCCGAACTTCCCCACCTTCGATCTCGCTTCTCCGACGTCCTTCGAGGCTTCTGAGGCTCACATTGGCTTCCTGGCAGGTGGCTCTAGCTGCTGGAGGTGTCTGATCGGACGGAGGGGCACTGGAGCGCCACCACGACGTCGGAGAAGTCGAGGGCTTCCAGGTACCTCCGGTGAACTCTGAAAGCGTCTCCTGGAGCTTCTCTTTGCTCCTAACCTGCAGGAAAATGCTCCCACGGCTCGAGGGGAGGTCCCTCGACCGGACTTGAAGCTGCATCAGCACAAAAAGGCGGTCGAGATGTTCGCCGGAGCAAGGCTCCGGCGAACTACGGGTGGGCGAATCTACCTAAGAAGTCCACTAAAACATGCAATAAAAAGCAATAAATAAATCCTACGGCTAATTATAAGCTATGTAAACTAAAGAGCGCAGCTCGTACCTGGCCTTGGACACCAGGGAGCAGGACCGCCAGAGTAGGTGGCCGTGGGTGCAACCTCCGACGCTCCAGCCCGCTCAAGCCCTCTAGGGGCTTCTCCTTGTCACGGAGGAGCACGCTAGACCGAAGTTAGGGATTGAGAGGGAGGAAGGCGGAGGTGATTTATTTATGCACAAGGGGCGCACCCTTATTTGACCGGGCAAATAATAAGGAATCGATGGTATATTCAAGGGATGTAAGGGCTTGGCGTGAATAATGATGATTCTAGGAGAAATTCCCGTGAAGGGATCGAACGTGATTGAGCGTTGTATCGAGCGGGAATTTAGGGAGAAGATGGCTGAAAAGATGGGTCATGTCAAGTCAGGCGGCTGAAGGGATAGTTGACCGAGCGGTCAACGAACGCTGGAAGCTGATTGGTCCAAGTCAGCACGAAGTTGACTTAATTATTAAACATAATAAATGATTTAATTAAATTATACTTATAAAATAAAATATGTTTATTAATTAATGTAGTATTTATTTATGTTTTTTATTTAATGTTTTTAATGTGTTTTATTATGAATTTATTTTAATGGTGTATTTATAAGTGTATTTACATGTATTTTGTATAATTTATTTTTATTTTGCATCTATTATTTCATTATTTTATTTTATTATTTTGTATAATTATAACTTATTTTTTTGAGTGTAAATATATTTTTATTTGATTTTTATGAGTTTATTTACATATTTAAATAAATAGGTATATGTACTAGGTAGGTATACTTATAGGTATTTCACCTATAATATATATACATTTTATTTTTTATTGAATTTTATTTATTTTTAACTTGGATTTATATTTTTAATAAATTTTATGTAATTCTTACAATATAATAAATATATAGATGAATAAAGAGTAAAAGAATAAAATCCCTTTTTATTTATATACATATAGATAACATAGGTATTTTGCCTATGTTTTAGCATAGTTTTATTTTATTATCCTTTTTATTTTTGGTTTAATTCTAATTTTAATATACACATAGGTTATTTATAAAAATATGAATTTGTAAAAATAATAGGTAATGAATAAATTGAATATTTTAATCGGTATTATGTACAATAGGGGTCCAAAACCTAACTTTCACAGATAAACTCCAAAAATTCTAAAACTAATTTTATTAAATAGTTCTTGGAAAGCTATATACAATTAAAGGTGAGTTTGGTGGATTTTGAGTTTTTATTTGCAAGATATGGGTCTGTGAAGTTGAGATTCTGGCTTTTTATGATGTGTATAAAATGTACACTGTATATTATTTTTACACAACCGCAATTTTATATTTTTATTTACATTATTATCTACAACTTTCGTGTACAAAATATTTTTATTTCATGAATAAATAATTAAATACAAAACAGGCATCAAAATGCAATTTAAATGAATAAATGAGGTATTTATTCTATTAATGGCCCTTATCTCCCCCTACTTTATTCCTTGTCGACCAATTCCATTCTGGCCTTGGTCTCGGGGTTGGGTTCATAAAATATTTCCAATATTTTATTCCTTTTTCTTTTCTTCTCTTTATTATGTAATTTTGGCATTAAAAACCTTATTTTATGTACAATAAATACAATAAACAATGAATGCTAATATGTATAAATTGATGTTATTTACATGCATTTGCTTGGGTTTTTAAGGCCAAAATGATAGAATAAAGAATGATGAATCGAGATTCATCACCTATGAAGTAGTTGGAAATCAAAAACAAGTTATTTTGGTGGATTTTTAATTTTTTTTAAAACAAAATTTCGATTTTTTTAGTTTTAGGAAAAATGTAAAAGAAGGAAAAAAGGACATAAACAACTATTAATTTAACACACCAAAACATGTCAGAAAATTAAAATAAAAATATTTTTTGTTTTCATAAATTTTCAAGTGTTTTTGATATTTTTCTCATATTTTTATGAATTTTAGTTATATTCTTAAAAATAAAACAAGGCTGAAAATCAAATATGTTGTGCAGCCAGAATCAAAAGGCTATTTAAAAATATCTAAATAGCCTATAAAATTCCAACAACAATTTTATTGTAAACTGTCAGTAAAATACTAAATACATATGCTGAAATTGCATTTTTTATTTTTTAAGAGTTTTTAATGATTTTTCTATGTTTTTTAGTGTTTTTCATTTTTTAGGCTTTTATAAATCCAAAAGCAACAAAAATCGAATTGAATCAAAAACACAACAAACAAGCAAACAGTAAAATTTTTAGAATTTTTGGAGTGTTTTTAATATTTTTAGTTGATTTTTCAAATTAGACAATAACAAATTGAGAGGTTTTTTTATTTTTAAAAATAGAAAATAAAAACAAAAAGGGCCCAAAAATTCATGGAAATTTTTACACAATCGCAGGAGCTATGTATCCAAATTTTGTGAAGTTTGGATGAGAGTTGATATTTTATTCACCCAATCAAACGCATATAGCACACGTGGACTATTATGCAAGAATAATAACTTCTAGGACTAAATGATAACATGTTTAAAAAGTTCCAGGAGGCTACTGCAATTTTCACAATTAATTCAGCACATGTACAAATAAACCACGCACCGGGGTTTTGATGTAAATAATAGAACTAAAACTTCATTTCATAAATCCGAGAAAACCCGAGGGCATACATGCATATATCCAAATATGCACGTGACGATGCACGTGCAGCCAGACAGGGAGGACCAAAGTGCGAATAGGATAAACAGTAGGGGCCAAAGTGGAAAAAGATCACAGTGTACTAATTTATTTTACAGTCTAAGTAAAAAACATAAAGAAACTGTAGGGGAGGTGACGTAAATTACCCAACCAACTCGTACGGGTCGCGTGGCTGATAGGTGGCACGTCCTGGTTGGCTGAAGACATGCGGCTCTGGTACGACCATCTGGCGGATCCAACGATTGTTATGCAGGCGCGGACAAGGGAGTATGGGGGTCGTGAGATACCCGATCTAATGGCCTGAGAAGGTCCAGGCGACGGACGGTGGAGATGGAGTCTAGACTGCAATGATGATCCAATGGCAGATGATGGCCCTGGATGAACTCCTCCTTGGCAAAGTTCGCTGGAGGACTTGTGGTGCTCCAGGCGACTGATGACCGATCAGGAAGATGGGTTCGTTTCGTGACGCACCTCTGCATCGGGTGGCGGTGGCAGATGGATCATCCACTGGTCGGATCTCCGGGAAGGGGGTCATGACATGGGATGAATCCGGCGAGGTGGGTGAGATGCAAGCTGGGAGGTAATTGTACACCTTCTGGCCTGCAAACAACAACTTCTACTCGGAGGAATGCTCCGGTGAGAATTATTTTATGAGACACGAAGGGAAGAGATGGGGAACGGTGAGGGGAGGTTCTGGCGAAGGTAAGGGATGGAACATAGCCTCATCTTGGCTCGGTTAGCCAAGATCTGGATGATCAGGCTGCGGAAGGATGATGACAGTAGATAGGGGAGTCGATCAGGAGGGCTAACTATGGCTGGTGGAGCTCCGGTCGTCGGGTCGGAACCGGCAGAGGACCGATGAAACATTTGCGATAAAGTAGAACTAGGATCAATGAAGGGTCTACCTAAGGGTCCAAGAACAATCCTTAGCTCGAGGGGAATGCGGTGATGTTGGTCGTCGCCGCGACCACACTGCGGTGGGCAGGAAGGCTCGAGCAAGGCGGCGCTCCGGCCACGTGCCTTGAGCAACGCCTACAGGCTCTCTCTCTCCGGCCACCAAAGGGTACTTCCGGTCGCTGTCACCGAGGGGAAGAACTTTACGGTCGAATGAGGGCTTGCGACGTGAGCTACTGAGCTGGGAATTGGATGGAAGAATTTATACGCAGTTCCAGGTGACGAGGAAGAACGGGCACGGGCTTGCGAATCGAGGGCTATCCTCCACCGCCTAGGGATCCACAAGGTTCACAAATCCACCAGGAAGAGGCAGGAGGTGGAATCAGGATGAGAGGGTGAGAGATACGAGTGAGAAAATTTCGAGAAGTGGGGCACAAAACTCGGATCTGGGCACGGGTTGGTCTGGGTGGGGGAGTTGCTGGGGGTCAACGACCCCTCTGGACTAATCAGAAAAAGGGAAAATGAAAAGATTTGTAAATTAAATAAAAATAGAAAACGTTTTTATTTTAAAATATTTACAAAATGAAAAATGTTTATTTATTTTCAAACTATTTTTTAATGATTTTTATTTTTGAAAAACAAATTAAGGTATATACATTATATCATATTATATACAGGTATAAAATACCTATGTATTTTATATTATTTTTTTCTTATTTTTGTATAAAACCCCAATTTTATATTTTATTTATTTACAACATAAAATTTGGGTTATAAAATAATTTTTATTTTATTTTATTGTTTATTTACAAGGGTAAAATAAATAATAATAATAGATACATATATACAAGGTATGTACAAGTTGGAGAGAGAGAACTTATTTTGTTTTTATTTTAATTTTATTTTTCTAATTTTTGTTTTATTTTTAGAAATATATAGAAACATATTTTTATTTAATTTTTGTGAGAATAAAATATGTACATATAAGAAGGAATATCAATAAGGTGAATGGACCTATCTCTCTCTACTTGTTTTATTTAACGGTTAGGCCAATGCTTGGCCCTCCCTTGGGATTAGGTCACTCAATATTTATTCTAAGTATTTCCCTCTTTTCTTTTACTCTTTATTCTTTTATTTTTGCACAAATGCATGCTAATTATTAAGTATTAACAAATGCTTGCTTTTTAGTAACTTATTGTATTTACAATTATATACATGGTGTTTTGCTATGATATCTTGCTAAAATAAAAGAATAAAGAGTGATGAGTGGGTATTCATCACCCCCCATGCTTTACTTTTGATAGACCCATAGCAAACACTTATTTGAAAAAGAAGTGAAAAGAGAAAGAAAAGAAAAATACAGGAAATCAAGGTTGATTATTATGTTGGAAATGCGAGCCCACGACGAGCCATTATGCAATAAATGTTATTGCAATTCACTCCTTAATCTGAAATGAAGAATACATAATTTGCATAATAGGTCCCTTAGTACAATTAGGGTTATGTACCATGGCCATCTTAATGATCATACAGCTGTTGATTCAATTATTGCATCATAGAGGCTGGTGCTTAGATGAATATCTAATGAGTTAGATTGAGGACTCATCGAGCACCGTCAAATGATCGTTAAGAGATGATCTCCAGCCTGAGTAGGAGATGGCAATCCTTATCTTTAAAGGCTGATATCTGACCAACCTCTTGATGCAGGTCCTCTGCATAGGAATAGAGATTCGGAGGTGTCAGATTAGTTAGGTCAAAGAGTTGACTTAACGAGATCGAGATAACCAAAGTCCTATATCATATGCTGTCATGATATAGGCACACATCCTCTGACCGGAGACAGATGTGTTACTATATGTCTGAGTATGTACATTTGGCAGACCAATAGGTTGATGACCTAATCAAGGTCTATACACCGGCGCGCTGGTGTGCATATAAGGGCATATGAGTAATACGATCTCTCAAAGGGATCATACAAGTTCAGTTACTGAACCGGAAGACATGAGCTCACTCATGAGATATTGGGAAGAATCAAATTCCGTGCGCACGGTCGTCTCGCTTTGGAAGCTTGACTGAATTTGTAGGTTTGATATATACTTTTGGAAAGTATATGATCAAAACCTAGGTATGATATATGCTTTTGGAAAGTATATGATCGATACCGACTCCCAATGATCGAATGAGAAACTTACTGATAAAACCATGAAGTAGACAGTATAAAGTTGATCGAATACTTCGGGTTTAGTCTGAGTCTTCCATTATGCAGGATGTACAGGTATTGGGAATACCTGAGGGTGATGTGATCATAAACGATTGTATAACCATGGCGCTTCCATTCCTAGGGAGTGATGAAACGGGTCTGGATTTTAGTGACTCCTCTCAGTAGAGAAGTGATCTGATCTTGGTCCAACTATTGGACATTGATCTGAATGTGATTCAGATACAATGAGAAGATTAGATTTACGGTCTTGATTTAATCAAGCATCTATGGGAGGCCCACGATCTGGATTTGAGATACGATCTCAATATCCATGTCACTATACGTGGAACAATACAATCGCCCTGTCCTTATCTCCAAGTATCTGCGGAGAAAGCGCATTATCCTTGAAGGAGTTCATGGATAATTCTATTGTTGATATATGTATCCGAGCATTGAGAAAATGGATAATTAAATGTGATTTAATTATCATGAGTAATATGAATTTGATTCATATTATAAAGAGAGTTATCTTAGATAATTAAATGAGATTTAATTATCAAAGATGTAAATAATGTGAATGTGATTCATATTATTTGGACACAAGAGAATAGAGATCCAAGATGATTAAATATGATTTAATTATCATGGATATGAATAATATGGATAGCAATATCCATATTAGTCATATATATTATAAATGAGATTTATAATATATAAGAGAGAGCTATTTCTAATTTACATTTGTTAATTAAATGTTAATGTGAATTGGATTCACATTGGACATCAAATTGAAAATGTAATTTACATTTTGTTTTGGGTTGTGAATGTGATTCACAATTTTTCAATGGCATGATTACAATGTTCACAAAATAAATTGGATTTATTTTTTGTGAAATAATTTGCAACAAAAGTTGTTGCAAATAATGGAGATTACATAAAAGGTGAAATAGCCACCTTCCTAATGGAGGAGGGTGGACGGCCACCACTCCCATTAGGAAAGGGAGGCCGTCCCCCCTCTCCACATGGAAGGAGGCTTTCTCTCCTTTCATTATCTCCATGTATTGATGATTTAATTTTGTAATTAAATTGTGTTGATTTATCAACATATATTTAATTTAAATTAAATTAATTGTTGTTGTGTTTTTAGCAACAAATCATGACCATTGAAAGAAACACAAATTGATGTGGACCATTGGATTTGTGTTGACACATGGATTGAGATCCATGGATCCCAAAACCCTATAAAAGGAGAGGCACCCCATTGCTTTTCTTGACACATAAGTTGAGGCAACAAACCTCTCTCTCTCTCATTCTCTCTACACGTCCTCTCTCCATCTCTCTCATGTGGCCGTCCACCATGGATGCCCTAGAGAGGTTCTCCATCGTCGCGGCATTGTCGTTATGCTGCCCGATGGTTTGCTCGTGGATCTCCATCTCCTTCGGTGCGCCCCGCTTGTGAAGAAGACATCGGATCTCGTGTGTCGAGATCAGGAGATCTGCCGCTTGGATCATCAACATGGATTGCGAGAAGCACGCGGTTCATCCCCGCGCTCGCAAGCGTCTCCTCCGTCGGATCGGACTTGAGACAGGAGGTCTCATTGTTTAGAGACTCAATCGCAACCACGCTTCAAGAGGTAAACCTAATACTTGGTTGTGGTTTAGACGAAACGATCCGAGAAGTGTTCTTGGATCATGTGGTTTCGTCGCATAAATTTTTTTTAATTTCCGCTGCATAGAACAACTAGTACGACTAGTCGTTCTTCGTCGTATTCGATACGACGATCACGCTTCCGTGATGCGCTTGAGGATCTAACCATATCCTTCAAGTGGTATCAGAGCCAGGTCGGTGGTTTTGGATACGATCCATAAACCGAGGACGACTTGGGTTCATTAGGGTATGCGAAAGTTTTCTTGCATTTCATTTTCGCATCTCTGTTTTGATATTATTTTCGGCACTGTTTAAATTGTTTAAACACGAAAATAATATATAGATTTTATTCCCCATTAAATAAGGAAACTGTAGGATCTGAGTTTGCGTGATTTCGATTCTGTTTGCTCTAGATATGCTCATTTTAGTGAACATGTATCCACTGTTTCGGGGACTGCGGATCATGACGTAATTAAGATGTTAATTGCGGATTTGAAACGCCTTGAAATGCGTGCAAATCACTTGGGTTCTGTTGTAAATCAAGTTAGCAAACTTTCGAAATTTACTTTGCTTAATTTGGATTTAAATTGATTGAGATATGGTATTTTTAGTAAGTGAGGGTCACTGCTGAAAATACTTTCCTAATCAAGAACCTAGTGATCGTCATTTAATTAATTAGTGAAATTAAATTGTTTAATTTCCTGTAATAATTATACATAAATATTTGTGAAATATTTAATGATAATTATGTCCTTAAATGACTTTGCCCTAACCAACAAATGATTAGATGTGATCTAGATCAAGATTGGTTACATGATCTACATGATCAACATTCCAACAAACATGTTGCTTGAATAGGACTTGGGATTTGTTTAGCAAATCTCATTATAATGTTAATCAAAAATGTTTTGATTATTACTATATGGTACAATTTCGGTTGAAGAACCGATGATCATCTCAAGTACAAATTAATCAATTTGGCATTATCCTTTCCCGAGGCGGATATGGTGCCTAGTCGGAGAGCATTGGGGTTGCGGGTTGCAACGTATGTGGTCCGTCCCACTCTCGTCGGTACTGGCCATGACAGCGGGTAGGGCCGGGATACTGTCCGAGGGATTAAGATGTATTTTTCTAATTATTAAAATTCGAAATAATACGTATTTGAGATAATACCATAATTCAAGTAACTATTAAAATGTTTGTTGGATATTAATTGGATCATTAATTTAATATGATTAGATTTGGAATCCAATTAAAATTAAGACACTCTATTATAAATAGATGTGTTATTTCCCTTGGAAGAATTAATCATAATGAATATGATTCATAATGATTAATTAAAATTTGAATATGATATGGAGGATCACATAAGTGACATCCATGGTCTCCCGTCAAGGCGAAGGGTTCCGTCGCCAGATATTGTATGTAGGAGACGCCTGTCCGAAGTGACAGCTCCTGCATACGATCCATTTGGATCGGGCTCTTCGCTTCTCGAAAGAATAAGGACGTATGCGTAGTGACCCCAATATTGGGTCCTCATATTATTGGGGCGATATTGGATTGCGCATAGCGAGTTGTATTCCTGTTGACGGTTGGTTCAATTAATGACGGGTCAACATTGCCTTAGGGGTGGTGGGCCCGGGTGTTAAAGACCGAATTGGGAGATGCAAGTTGGACTTGCAAGGCGGAATGTGTTCCCGCTTCTTTTTATCCGAGTTGTAGGTTCTCATATTATTGGGATGCAACAAAGATAAGGAAGGAGATCCCAGATCTTGTTGAGATATAATGGTAAGTATATCTCTTACATTGAAAGTGATTAAGGGAATGAACTTTCAGTGTTGACAAGACAAGACAACTTTGATATAAAAATCCTAAATCAAAGTAATATATATATATATATATATATTTATATATTTATATATTTATGCAAATTTCTTATTTCAGATAATCCTTCATTAAAACCCACTCAATGATATACTCAATAATAACCAGTAAAATATCATGGATTGGACTCATGATCCAGATATTGTACTTGCAATTGGACACATAATGTATGTGGTTGCAATGTGCAAGTTTCCTCATAATATTGAGGAATGACAATTAAATAGATAATAGGACTACAACCCTAGGGTTTGTATGTCTCTATAGTCTTGATCTCTCATCGGATGTACTTTGGAAGTGACATGTCGATGATGATCGCAATTGTCAAATAATCCTTATAAAATTTATGAAGATATTCAGGCATACATATGTGCTCTTGACATTTAACATGAATGAGATGGTTCACTGCATCATGCAGAATGGTGGCTCTATAAGAGATGATGTATTCAAATTGTTTGAGTACCTACCTGAACCTATATTTTAAGAGTTTAGATGGATGTAGATGATGAGTGTCATCATTCTACTATCTATACTCTGGTCATTCATGAAGCTTCATAATATTCATATTGTATGAATTTAATGAAGCATGTATAAATGTTGAAATACTCTTACATAAGAGATCCCTAGTCTTAAGCAATGGTTGCTTATAGATAAAGGGAGCGCAGTGGAAGCATGGGTTGGACCCGAGTAAGAAGTATAATCAAAGAGTTGACTATACATCTATGACTTCCATATGTCATCCGAAGAGTTGGATGAATGCCAATATTGCAATAAGGTGATGTGTTGATAGTATGACTATCAAGTCTATCTAGAATCCTTAGAGAAGGACTCGGATGGTGCATCAGATTAATCTACATAAATCATTGATAAGATAAAGTCAAATAATTGTATCTCAATCTTCTGATGACATTTGCAATAGGTTGCATATGTTTTAGAAGACTAAAAAATTTGATCTTAAAGGTTTATAGTTATCCACATGGATATTGATGCAATTGTTGCAACAATCTCTGTTGGATTGATAGACTTGTTAATTTCAGTGGGAGAGTCCTTAGTCTTAGAGAATGTCTCTATGACCTAGATATAAGAATACACTCATTGTTTGTTTCTAAATGTTAGAAATGAACATGAATCTGAGATAGAACTATCATAAAGAGTTATGATGTATATATTTCAGATAGTAATCTAATAATCTAGTGGACTTCAGTAAATTAGAAAATTAATGAATGTTTCATTAACATTTCTAAATACTGGAATTAAACCTTAAGATCAATAGGAGGATGAAGATCATTTGACAATGATCTAGCATCAAGCCTTGGACATTTGTCTATTGATTTGATCAATAGATTAGTAAGAGATGAAACTTTAGAATGTCTAAAATTTCAAAACTTACATACTTATGAATATTGTATTCAAAGAAAAATGTCCAATACACCCTTCTTAGAGAAAGGTGTAAGATGCCAAGGTATTCAGAATCTTATGCATATTGATGTATGTAGATCATCTATATCATAGTAAACATTATGGATATGTGATATCTGTTGATGATTATGTATGATATGAGATTTCTTCTCTTCACCTAAGAAACCTTTGAAATGTTCAAAGATTTCATTATTTTTGGTTTAAAACAAAAAGTTTGAAGGAAGATAAAATGAATTTGATCTAATCTAGGTAGCAAGTACCTGTTAGATAAATTCAAAGAATACACTATAGAGATATGAATATCATTTCTATCTCAATCCTCCTAACACACCTTAACTCAATAGAGTTATAGGCAGATACAATTGGATCATGTGTGACATGATCTTATCAATGATGAATTTTAGCATAATTATCCCTTAGTTTCTAGGTATATATGTGTAGTAGAGACTACAATGTATATCCTTAATAAGGTTCCATGCAAGATGGAATCTAGCACTTGAGAGTGCTGCTTCATTAGGAAAATAAAGGATGGTATTGGATACCTACTTTATGATCTTGAGATTCTTGAAATATCTCATCTCTGAGAATGTGATTCTTGGAGGTTGAGACTCTTGAGAATCAATATAAAAAAAATGAAGTGTAGGAACTCATTTAATCTTGAAAAGATAATGAGGCTCCTAAAATTGGAAACTAAAAGGATAATTGAAGATGAAACACTAAAACCTCTTCAAATAAGTTTGAGGATGGATTCCATGTGTCAGAGAAATCTGACAATGATCGAACTTCATGAGATGAAGCTTCTGAAGATCATAGCATGGATAGATGGATGTTAGCAATAAAAGTCTAATGTAGACTTCATGTACAAGTGTTGTATCTGGACCCTCGAGGATCCACCTATATGGGTAAGACTTGTAAAGGTGTAAATGGATCTTCAAGAGAAAGGGAACCTGATGAGAAGGTACATACCTTCAAAGCATAGTTCGTAGCAATGAGCTACACATGGAAGAGAAGACATTGCTTGCAATGAGACTTGTTTTTCGGTGAACATGCTTAAAATCATCAGAATATTGCTAACCTTAGCTACACAACTTGACTATTGCATCTTCGAGATGTAAGTCCAGATTGCATTCCTCTATGAATATCTCTCTGAGGATATTCACATGAAGTAGCCCCAGGGCTTCATGGTTGAGGAAAGCAAGGTGTGCAAGATAAGGAATCCATCTAAGGACTCAAATAAGCTTCATTGAGATGGACCATAAGATTTGATGAAATTATAAATGTTATGATTTCAAATAAAATCTTGATGAGCCATGCGAAGCTTAGTGGGAGTGCCTATGTGTTCATTGCGCTAAATATAGATGATATCCTGATCATTTAAAATGATATAAGGATAATAATAAGTGTTTTATAATCTGGTTATTCCATATCTTGAAATATGATTTCAAAGATACCTCTTAGATCTTAGTTCTGAAGTTGTTCAGAAGCCAAGAGAAGAGGATAATTGGACTGTCACATTTGTAGTATACCTTGGACATATTCTATTCATAGAAATTCCAAGAAAGGCTTCTAACCCTTAAGATATGGTACTGACCTATCTTAAGGGATAGCACCTCAAAGAGTTGAGGAAGTAAATGCTACAACTACTTGCACTTGTGCATTAGTTACGAGAAGCTGAGTGTATGCTAGAGTGTACAAATACCAGATGTCTGTCATGCAGTGGGAGTAGTAAATTGTTACTAATCCTACTGTAGAGATAAAACACTTGATTGCAGTAATAACAAAATCTTCATAGATGAGGAGATTTTTGAGATAGTAATCTCAAAGGCTTATCTTCAAAAGTTTAAGACCATGTAGATAGTGATCTATAAAGATCTAAACTTTAGATACCTTAGGAGATAGAGATCTCCGGGAGTGAAGGTATTCTAATAAGGATTATGGGGATACTGGTTATGATGTCAGGGACACTGTAACCAACTAGATTGAGTATTTGTTGCATGAGATGCAACATTCGCATTAGATACGAGCACTGTTACTGGGGAGATGCAAGTGCCGTAAAAGGACTTGGCATAGTCTCGCAGGAACAGAGTGACTGTTCAGCTTACCTAGCTATTTTCTAAATAGCATATGATTGTCACATGAGTGCGGGTTTAAATGATTAGCCCATTAATGGCTCTTTGGGCTAGTAGGAGATTGTTGGAAATGCGAGCCCACGGCGAGCCATTATGCAATAAATGTTATTGCAATTCACTCCTTAATCTGAAATGAAGAATACATAATTTGCATAATAGGTCCCTTAGTACAATTAGGGTTATGTACCATGGCCATCTTAATGATCATACAGCTGTTGATTTAATTATTGCATCATAGAGGCTGGTGCTTAGATGAATATCTAATGAGTTAGATTGAGGACTCATCGAGCACCGTCAAATGATCGTTAAGAGATGATCTCCAGCCTGAGTAGGAGATGGCAATCCTTATCTTTAAAGGCTGATATCTGACCGACCTCTTGATGCAGGTCCTCTGCATAGGAATAGAGATTCGGAGGTGTCAGATTAGTTAGGACAAAGAGTTGACTTAACGAGATCGAGATAACCAAAGTCCTATATCATATGCTGTCATGATATAGGCACACATCCTCTGACCGGAGACAGATGTGTTACTATATGTCTGAGTATGTACATTTGGCAGACCAATAGGTTGATGACCTAATCAAGGTCTATACACCGGCGCGCTAGTGTGCATATAAGGGCATATGAGTAATACGATCTCTCAAAGGGATCATACAAGTTCAGTTACTGAACCGGAAGACATGAGCTCACTCATGAGATATTGGGAAGAATCAAATTCCGTGCGCACGGTCATCTCGCTTTGGAAGCTTGACTGAATTTGTAGGTTTGATATATACTTTTGGAAAGTATATGATCAAAACCTAGGTATGATATATGCTTTTGGAAAGTATATGATCGATAGTGACTCCCAATGATCGAATGAGAAACTTACTGATAAAAGCATGAAGTAGACAGTATAAAGTTGATCGAATACTTCGGGTTTAGTCTGAGTCTTCCAGTATGCAGGATGTACAGGTATTGGGAATACCTGAGGGTGATGTGATCATAAACGATTGTATAACCATGACGCTTCCATTCCTAGGGAGTGATGAAACGGGTCTGGATTTTAGTGACTCCTCTCAGTAGAGAAGTGATCTAATCTTGGTCCAAGTATTGGACATTGATCTGAATGTGATTCAGATACAATGAGAAGATTAGATTTACGGTCTTGATTTAATCAAGCATCTATGGGAGGCCCACGATCTGGATTTGAGATACGATCTCAATATCCATGTCACTATACGTGGAACAATACAATCGCCATGTCCTTATCTCCAAGTATCTGCGGAGAAAGCGCATTATCCTTGAAGGAGTTCATGGATAATTCTATTGTTGATATATGTATCCGAGCATTGAGAAAATGGATAATTAAATGTGATTTAATTATCATGAGTAATATGAATTTGATTCATATTATAAAGAGAGTTATCTTAGATAATTAAATGAGATTTAATTATCAAAGATGTAAATAATGTGAATGTGATTCATATTATTTGGACACAAGAGAATAGAGATCCAAGATGATTAAATATGATTTAATTATCATGGATATGAATAATATGGATAGCAATATCCATATTAGTCATATATATTATAAATGAGATTTATAATATATAAGAGAGAGCTATTTGTAATTTACATTTGTTAATTAAATGTTAATGTGAATTGGATTCACATTGGACATCAAATTGAAAATGTAATTTACATTTTGTTTTGGGTTGTGAATGTGATTCACAATTTTTCAATGGCATGATTGCAATGTTCACAAAATAAATTGGATTTATTTTTTGTGAAATAATTTGCAACAAAAGTTGTTGCAAATAATGGAGATTACATAAAAGGTGAAATAGCCACCTTCCTAATGGAGGAGGGTGGACGGCCACCACTCCCATTAGGAAAGGGAGGTCGTCCCCCCTCTCCACATGGAAGGAGGCTTTCTCTCCTTTCATTATCTCCATGTATTGATGATTTAATTTTGTAATTAAATTGTGTTGATTTATCAACATATATTTAATTTAAATTAAATTAATTGTTGTTGTGTTTTTAGCAACAAATCATGACCATTGAAAGAAACACAAATTGATGTGGACCATTGGATTTGTGTTGACACATGGATTGAGATCCATGGATCCCAAAACCCTATAAAAGGAGAGGCACCCCATTGCTCTTCTTGACACATAAGTTGAGGCAACAAATCTCTCTCTCTCTCTCATTCTCTCTACACGTCCTCTCTCCATCTCTCTCATGTGGCCGTCCACCATGGATGCCCTAGAGAGGTTCTCCATCGTCGCGGCATTGTCGTTATGCTGCCCGATGGTTTGCTCGTGGATCTCCATCTCCTTCGGTGTGCCACGCTCGTGAAGAAGACATCGGATCTCGTGTGTCGAGATCAGGAGATCCGCCGCTTGGATCATCAACATGGATTGCGAGAAGCACGCGGTTAATCCCCGCGCTCGCAAGCGTCTCCTCCGTCGGATCGGACCTTAGATAGGAGGTCTCTTTGTTTAGATACTCGATCGCAACCACGCTTCAAGAGGTAAACCTAATACTTGGTTGTGGTTTAGACGAAACGATCCGAGAAGTGTTCTTGGATCATGTGGTTTCGTCGCATAAATTTTTTTTAATTTCCGCTGCATAGAACAACTAGTACGACTAGTCGTTCTTCGTCGTATTCGATACGACGATCACGCTTCCGTGATGCGCTTGAGGATCTAACCATATCCTTCATATTAAACTTGCCTTCATTAAATTGAAATATGGAGCTCAGTTAGACCTTTGGATTATTAATTTATCGGAACCTTATTTGGACTTAAGCTTAAAACTCAACAGCCTCTAAGTTACACCGATCTATGGTTAAGATTCCTCAACAATCCAGATCAGAACAAGTCTACATACACAAACTCTAATGACCCTGGATCTTTCCTTGTACTGAGTAAGTGAGATGTAGCTCCCCACCTCAGAAATGACAAAGTGACAACCCCCCTTAACAAGGTAACTCTAATGCCTCAGTCTAGCAACTCTTTCCTCGAGGAGCGAGGTATTCCCTTCTAAGTTCAAGTACAACCAGCTCAAGAAGAGTGGGAAGAAGAGAATGGACCCTGACCAGTACAGCCATGTATCCTTGGGAGCCCAACCAGTGTAGCTAAGTCTCCCGCTGCAAGCTTCATGAGATGGTCATGTGTAACATAAGCTTTGCTTTATTTGACTATATACACTCCGGTGGGTATTTTATTTTCAATCAGACCCACCACTTTTTTGGAGTTTTTCTTTCTTTGCACTTTTTTTGATGTGCATATGTACAACATATCTACATGGTGCAGCATATATACATAAGGAGTTTTTCCTCTTGAGCCAGTAGACTATCCCTCTTTTGAAGCTTTTTTGCAACCCATAACTCCTGTCTTTAGACTTCCTCACCACCAGACCAAGTTGAGATGCACTTCCTTCACTATAAGAAGAGTAGAGGTTCCGCCTAGAAGTACTACCCCCATATGCTACCCCAAGCCAAAGGAAACTGCCTCCTCACCACCTCATCCATGGAGAGCTATGTGTAATGTGCTGGTGTAAGTAAAGCCATTGTCTCTGAGAGTCATGTGTGCGTTGTTAAGTGTTCTACTTAGGCTCATCAAGATGACATGTGATCATAGCCTAGTGGACTCAAAGAATTAAGTTCGAAATGGACCTGAAAAAGTCTTAACCCTAAGCCCTATAAGGTTCCTCTTAGAATTAGGTCGATTAAGGTCTTAACCAAGCTCCATTTTTTAATTTAATTCCAGGCTAGTTTAAATGTCAACTATGATTCATAAAAACTGTACAAATATTTACAAATATGAAATTTTTACAAAATTTTGAAAATGTGCAAAATTTTTGAAAATGTTTGAAAACATGGATGTATGCATGAATGCAGAAGTCATACAAAATATTTACACAAATTTACCCAAGTTTTTTGCAAACTTTTTATTTTTCAAATATTTTTCAAAAATTTTGTACTATATACATAATTTTGATGTCAAAAATATTTACAAACTATTTACACAAATCATTTTTACAAACATTTATACAAAAATAATTTTTATAAATATCTATGTATGTGCAATAAAGAATTTTATGTACAAGAAAATTTTTTTTTAACTTTTTTATGACTTTTTAAGGATTTTAGCCATTTTATTTATTAACACACTCACACAAAGTATGAGTTATGGCTAAAGTATATATGTAATATATACGAAACCCCCCTATACTTAGCCCGAACGATGTCCTCAGAGTGAATCAAGAGCTATGAAGAAGACATAACTCGTGCTTAGTATAGGGAAATGAAAAGGAATGGTATACTACAACGACGCATCAAAGAATAGAATGAAGAGGACTCGGTGTTTCCCCTATAATTAGGATCAATAATCCTAAATATAGCAAGTTGTACATGAAGGGAAATTTGAGTAGAAGAATGTACAAGGTCTACCTCCCCTATACTTAGGGTAAAATATCCCTAAGTATAGGAAGCAAAACAGAGGTAGAAAGAATAAAAAGAATACCCAAGAGTCCGACACCCCCATATACTTAGGGTAAAGTACACCCTATGTATAGCATAATCATAAGATGAAGATGGGGTGTGGGACTAAAGAATGGAGTGATATGGACAACTGGATCTATATAAGGCAAAAGACAGTGATAATCAGGCTTGAGATGCATTAGATGTAAGTCAAAGACCACATCTCAAGTAAAATGAATAGGGGCAACGCCAACGACCAGCGGCGCATGATCTAGATATGGTTTGAGCCGCTGCCCATTAACACAAAAGGTAGATTCAGAAGACAACTCAGATATGTCAATGCTTCCATTGTCATGTACCTTTCGAACCAGGTATGGTCCCTTCCACTTGCTCTATAACATCCTTGGAAATAATCAAAGCCTGGCATCAAACAACCATACTCTCTGATCTGGCTCAAACTGCTTGTGGCTGATATGAGAATCATGCCACTCCTTCACTCTCTCCTTATAATGTAGGCTGCTTGAAAAGGCTTCATCTCTAAGCTTCTCCAAGGCTGCCAATTTTGCCCTTCTCTGGTCTCCTACACTCACTGGATCCAAAAGTATCTCTGTAACAACCAAAAGTGACTTATGTATCAGCTCAACATGTAAATGGCAGGGCTTGCCATAAACGAGGCGAAAGGGAGATGTACCCAAAGGAGTCTTGAAGGGCGTCCTATATGCCCACAAGACCGAGTCCAAAAGCTGTGACCAATCCTTTCGGTCAGGGAGGACGACCTTCTGCAATATAGTCTTGATCTCCCTGTTCGACACTTCAGCAAGACCATTAGTCTGAGGATGGTATGGAGTGGCTACTCAATGGTCTATGTTGAACTCGCTAGCAAGGGCCTTTACCTTGTCGTTGACGAAATGAGACCCCCCGTCAGAAATCAACACTCGAGGTACCCTGAACCCAATGACGAACCGCGAAATCGGCCCTCTAAAAGTGTTGTTTAAGCACCTGAAGTGGTCATCGTAGTCGGGACGAGATGGGCTCATCAAAGACTATCTGATTTAAATTTATTAATCAAAATGATATGGTCGTATTATTTTTTTTACTTGGTAAGATACCAAGGTCAAACTCAGGGACACGAGCCTCTCTCGCATTATCCAGATTTTTATCTATTTAACTAAGTGTTGAATTAAAGACCGTATGGGTCAAGGTATGCATCAGAATGGGACAATCCATTAAAACAAAAGCAAGCATGCATATTTATTTTATTTTATTTTTATCATGCAAATAAATGGAATGAGATGCAATAAAAATATGCCCAGAATGATAATTACTTTGAGCCATAAAAAATACGAGTCAAACAGAATCAAAAAATGAAGCACTTTTCATTTAAATAGCAATTAGGCAAGAGAAACATAGAAATCTGGACACTTAGTTAATCAAATAGTGCATTACAGATCATAGTGTCAAAACTAAAATCTAGGCATGTCATAAGAAAGATGACGAGAAGAGCTTCAAAATAAAACTGAAATCACCTGAAACGGAGTTACAGTGCTCAAGATATGCAAGAATAAAGACATGAGCATAAATGAAAGAAAAACCTGAAATAAAATTGCAGACAGGTCCCTGGGAGGGACTAAAATGTAATAACGAAAAATATCGGGACCTTCCCTGAAAATAACCCACACGCACAGGGGCATTTTTGCAAATTTGAAAACCCGCGAGGGTATCAATGCAAAATGCTCCCAGGTGCGCGTGTGATGCACGTGATCTGGACTTGTCTGCAAATAGGATAAGATGGTTGGGCCTCCTTGCAAATTGCCTCGGAGGAACGTGCTTTGCACGCGCTCTCCTAGGCTCGTATGTCTCTAAGGTTCGGGCAAGGCTCGGCCTGCTTCGGCTTGGCTCGGACGGTTCGAAGCTCCATGCAGGCTCGGTAGCTGGCTTGGATGCAGCTCGGGAACTCCAAGCCTGGTGGTTCGAGGACAAAGGTTCGAGGAGGCTCTGGTATCGCCACGTGTCTGTGTGTGGACCATCCGATCACAAAGATGGAGTGGCTCCTGGAGTCATATGCGTGGCTGCTCGTACATCGTTGGATCTTCAAAGATCCAACAGTATCTGAAGTCGATGGCGTGGCCTCATCTGGGCCGTTGGATGGTCGCTGAGAGAGGACCATCCAACGGCAGCTGCTAATCCTCCCTCATCTGCGGCTAGTGGCGGGTTCAGAGCTCCGGCGAAGGAACTCCTCCGCCTCTTCCCTCTGGTGTCGTTGGACATCCCCAGAGCTCAAGGAAAGGTCGTCGATGAAGCTAGGAGCTTCGAGAAGTCGCTGGTCATCCTGAATTAATCCATCGGAGCTCGCGTGACGAAGGCAGGGCTGACGAGATTTGCTCCGATGAACTTCCAACCATTGATGGCATTCACCTGCAAGTTAGTTCCAAGAACACTTGTGCGTGTAGGTGAGTAGTGCATATGTGCGTGAGTGAAGGTGGAGCTCAGAGGGCGAAGAAGGTGGGAGCTCGGAGCTCCTCCGCCGTAGGAGGCGGAGGAGATGGGTCGACAATGGCTGAGGTGTGGAGATAGGGAATAGGTGATCGGAGAGCGTCTCGTGAAAGGGGGAAGCATGGCGTAGCTCGGAGGGGGTTCAATGGAGGGTGACAGTGTCGAAAGAGACCTAATTAATTTCGAGAAATAAGAAGAAAAATGTGAAGGAGGAAGAAGGAGCTTACCTTATCGGATAAGCCGGGCGGAGTCTTGGGCTGGGGCTCGATTCGAGTCCCGGGTCTTCGCTGAACACCGTCAGTCGGTCGGTGCAGCTCGAGCGGGCTCAAGGTGCCGCAACTCCGCCATGGAGGTCGGAGGGTCGACACCACGGGAGCAAGTCGCCTTCGCTCGATCTTTCCGCCTCCCTCTGTCACAGGGAGGCGGAGGAGGTCTAGGCTCCTCCGCATGTAAAGGTGGACAGCGTGATTAGGTGGAGGGAAGGGCGTATTTGAAGCTTGAAGGTGGTGGGTTATGGTGGGTGGAGTCGTGGGTTTAGTGGAAGATATGGAGTGACTGGAGACGAGTCGTGGATCGTGGTTGAGCCTGTGAGGATGAAGGATGAAAGGGGAACGTCGTGGAGCAGTTGGCGAGATGAGAGGAAGTCGAAGATGGTAGAGGAAATGGAAAAGGGGTAGAGTGTGCGCGAGATGGGGATCATGGAGAGAGAGGCTGACCGGAGGTAGGGGACGAGGACTTGACCGTTGGATCATAGGATCCAACAGCTGAGATGAAGGCGCGCACCAGTGGCTTAGATTAGATCTCAGGTTAGTCGATCGAAGGGTTTCGGAGCTGTCACGTTGTAGACTATGCGCAAGGCGGTAGAGATCGGTGGAGATGAAATCAGGGATGTGATCGGACAGTTAATGGTGACTGACGAATGGACGGAGCTGATCAAGGAGATCAGAAGGCGACCAACTCTCCACGTGGCGTGAGGAGGGGTGGGCGCTGATGTGCAGTGCAGATGGGAGGCGAGGGTAGATTAGACGGTGAGGAATTAAGGCACACGTGGAGACAGCGGGACCGTCGGATCAAGGGGCGATGTAACGGTTGTGGGCGATGGCAGAAAACTGGAGATGAGGTCAACTGAAGTTACCAAATATTTTTAACGGTATTTTTAAGGCTAAAAATACCACGGATTTTAATTTTGTGATTTTTTTTGTAGTTTTAAATTTATTAGAGACTCAGATATTTACAGGACATTATCTGGATTTTATTGACACATGTTTAAGAAATGGGGTTAATAATGGACAGTTAAGATGATGAAATTGGGTTTCATCACCCAACGACTGACATAATCAACGGCCAACAGAATGTACTCGAATCCATGAATCTTAGGGAATGGACCCATGAAATCGATGCCCCATGCGTAAAAAACCTCACAGAAATGAATGGGCTACATCGGCATCATATCACGCTATCCACAAGTACCCATCCTCTGACAGTCAGTACACCTCTTCACGAATTCATCAGAATCCTTGAAGAGAGTAGGCCACCATATGTCGGATTGGAGATCTTTCTGTGTTGTTCTCCTCCCAGAGTAATGTCCTCCTGCCGCCAGCTTGTGCCAGTAGGTGACGACGCTATGATGCTCCTCCTGAGGAATGCACCGTCGCCAGACACTATCCCCTCCTTCATGGTAAAGGATGGGATCCTCCCAATGGTAAGACTTGGGCTTCATTAGGAAGGTCTCAAGTCTTTGTCTGGGCCAACCCTGTGGAACTTTCTTAGCAAAAAGATAATTCACAATGTCAGCGTACCACAGGAGCGAGGCGATAGCAAGGATCGCCTCATCTGGGAAGGTCTCACAAATAGGGTCAATCTGCTCAGAATCCTCAAGATGCTCTAATCTGGAGAGATGATCCGCCACCACATTCATGACTCCAGGCTTATCCTTAATCTCAATATAAAACTCCTGGAGTAGAAGGATCCATCTAGTCAATCTCGCATTGGCATCCTTCTTTGTCATGAGGTACCTGATGGCGGTATGATCAATGTAAATAGTCACTCTAGATCCAATGATGTATGATCTGAACTTATCTAGGGCAAAAACTACAGCTAGCATCTCTTTCTCTGTGATGGCATAGTTCCGCTGCGCGACATCCAAGGTATGACTAGCGTAGTGAATGGCAAAAGGCAGTCCATCCCTCCTCTACCCCAGCACCGCCCCCACGGAAAAATTGGAGGCATATGTCATGCTCTCGAATGGGAGAGAGCAATCAGGCAGCTGGAGGACATGAGCCTCAACAACTAGACTCTTAACAGTCTCAAATGAAGCAAGACACTTATCATCAATTATGAACTCGGTGTCCTTGGTCAGCAAATCAGTCAACGACCGGGCAATCCAGCTGAAATCATGAATGAATCATCGGTAGAAACTGACGTTCCCTAGAAAAGACTGTAACTGTCGTAAGTTAGACGGTGGATTGAGTTTTATAATGATATCCACCTTGGTCGGATCAACCTCCATGCCCCTGTTGGAGATGATGCAACCAAGTACCGTCCCTTGAGTCGCCATGAAGTGACTCTTCTCCCAAGATATAACAAGGTCGACCTCAATGCATCGCTGTAGGACTTGGTCTAGGCACTCAAGACAAGCATCAAACCCATCGTTGTTGACTGAAAAGTCATCCATGAAGACCTCCAAGCATTCACCCACTAATGAAACCCGATTTCATCATCATAATTCTCCATTCTTAACCCCCTTGCTTCAATATATGTCAATAAAAACCAAATAAAGTCCTGTAAATATCAGAGTCTTGAATAAATTAAAAATCACAAAAAAATGGCAAAAGTAAAATTCGTGGTATTTTTAGCCTTAAAAATACCCTCAAAAATATTTTGTGTCTTCAAATGACCTTGTCTTCATTTTTTATGAACATGAAACTTGTAGATCTCATCGCGATCTACAACTTTTATGTTTTGAGTTTCCTCAAATTCGGCCATTTAACCCTTCATATTGCATATTCTTTCCCCTAATAATCTGATTGGGCCACGTGGCTCGTTCTGGTTGAGCCACGTGACCCAGCCTCATTACCTTAGCCGCCCTCGCTTCCAAGACGTTGGATCTTCTCCTGATCCAACAGCTCTATTCGCGCCACACCGCCTGAATATAGCCACCGTTCGATCAAATTCCTAATTTTATCACCGCCATCTACTAGCGCCAGCCCCACCTCGCGCCACGCGTCACATTTTCATCGACACGATCTATTCCATCATGACCGCTCGATCCACTCGATGACCTCAACCCTTCGATCGGCATCTACTTCTCATCACAACCGCTTACCAGCACTTTGCCTATAGCCTGCCACGTGGCGCTTCGTGCGCCACTAGATCTCGCTCTCGTCCCTTCATCGCCACCATCCATCGCTGATGAATCCTGCACCTCACGATTACCTCCAAATCCCTCCATCCTCACCATCCAAACCCGGTACTGATCTTCACTCTCTGATCGCCTTTAGCAAAATCGTCACCACCGTCTGCCATCGCTCACTCCAGAGCACAACACATGGCACACCATTCGCCCTTCGATCGCGTCGCCTCAGATTACATCACAACCGCTCTTCAACGCCTAATTTCCAGTCATTGGATCTGAAGATCCAACGACCAGCATGTCGTCATCAACCTCCCTACTCATTCTCTCTCCCACGATCGCATCTAGCAAACCACTTCCCCCTTCCCATTTTTCAGCCATCTCCAGCCACCACCTCCACTACCCGAAGACCCGACAACCTTCACCAGTAATCCCTCATCTTCGCTAGCCCTCCATTAAGCCACGAAGACCTCTCCTTTGCTCCACGATCCCCACTCAAACCACGACGGCCACCACCTGAATAGCCGAACCTCGACCCTCAAATAGCCCCACTCCCCCGCCTGAACACCTCGTCCACCTTTACGCGAGGGACCTCCCAGCAAGCCCCCGTCCCCGGTTACAGCGAGGGGGCGGCGAGGAGCGCAAATACGAAGGCTTCCTTCGATGTCGACCCCTGGCCATGGTAGGCCAGGCCCGTAGAGCTTTGCCTCCGCCAAGCTGTCCCTAGTGGCTGCAGGGATCCAGCGATGACCCGAGTTCCATCGAGGAGATCAATCCCAAGCTCCGCTCCGCCCAACCTCAGGTAAGAACCCACCGATGCCCTGTTGTATTTTTCTTCTTTCATCTCGTAATTTATCAGGCCACTACACCTCCTGCCGACTCTCATCTTTCACTTCCCAAGCTTCGCCTCACAACCCCCTTCCACGCGCACGTTCCCGATCTTTCTACCTACCTACACAACCCCAGATCACCTTCGACCATCTCCTCCGCCCTCCACGGTGGGGGAGCTCAGGGCTTCCAACTTCTCCATTCATAAGAGCCCTCCACTTCACTCATCCTCGCATCACTACCCCTTTGTTCCACTCTTCTTCTATCAATATAACACTGCAGGTCTTAGAGCATTCAATGAATGGAGCTCTCATCGGAGCATTTTTGTCCAGACCCGCTTTCATCACTGGAGAAGCAAGACGATGCATCATGCATCGTCATGGCTCGCCCAACTCTTGAGCTCCATCGACAACCCTCCAGAAGCACCAGGCGAGCGTCACCAACAACATATAGGAGTGGCAGAGCTCGGGGGCCTTCGTCGGAGTCCGGAGTTCATCGCCAACTACAACCGAGGAAGATGCTACAGGCACCGTTGGATGCTCCTCCTCATAGCTCATCCAACAGTGCAAGAGCGACAATGTCACCTACAGCGGAGCTTTCATGTACCGTCAAATCATATTGATTTGACGGCTCACACCCATCCACGTGTCTACTTTGAGTCGCAGCATCCGAACCATTAGGCTCGGAGCTCCCGAGCCTTTGCCGAGCCTTCCAGAGCTTCGATCTACTCCAACCCTGATCCGAGCCTAGCCGAAGCTGCATCGAAGCTACTCCGAGCCTCAGATAGATCTGAGCCTGGGGAAGCACGTGACGGCCAGGTGCGACCTTAGGCCATTTGCACAGAGGCCCTCCGAAGTCTCCCAATTTGCAGACAGGTCCAGAATTACGTGTAGAGCACACGCGCCTGGGGTTTTTTGCATTTCTACCCTTGTGGGTTTTAAGAATTGCAAATATGCCCCTGTACATGTGGGTTCTTTACAGGGAAGGCCTCGTACTTTATTTTTATTGCATTTTAGTCCCTCTTAGGGACCTGTTTATATTTATTTTTTCAAGTTTTCTTGTGTTTATTCCCTTGTCCGTTTCAATTGATTTCAGTGGCATTTTGAATCTCTTCTCGTTGTATTTCTTATGGCATGCTTATATCTTAGATTTGACACTATGAACTATAATGCATTATTTTATTATCTAAGTGTCCAACTTTTCATATTTCAAATGCCTAATTGCTACATGAATGAAGAGTGCTTCACAATTTTACTCTGTTTGATCGGCAATTTTTTAATGGCTCAAGTATTCTGATATGGGGCATATTGTTGATTTGCATTTCATCGCATTTAAATTGCATGATGAAAAAAAAGCATGTTTGTTTTAAAGCATTATCTCATCCTTTAGCAGTTATTGACCTATGGATCTTTAATTCAACACTTAAATAGATAGGTAAAAATCTGAATAATCATGAGAGAGGCTCGTGTCCCTGCGTTCGACCTTGGTTTCTTTCCAAGTAAAATAAAAGTATGACCATCTGATTTCCTTGACACATCCAACTTAGATGGTTTTTGATAAACCTAGTTCGGCCCGACTGCAATGAGTATTGAATGCTAATCCGACAATATTAAAGGGCCGAATTTGCGGATCATGAAATGGCGTTGTTGCCAGGGACACAACTCATTTCTTGTATTTTTGGGATTTTCATTTATTTAATTAAGTGTTTCTTTTATATAGGTCACTCTGTTCATCTATTTTGCATTATAAAAGTTTTTCTTTTCGATTGATCTCTAACAGTTGCTTTTGTGGCAGGGCCTTTGATGATTCAAGGAGGCGAGGAGCAGGAGCTACCCGCTGTGAGGAGGCACAGAAGCACGCTTGAAGCATGTCGAGAAGAAAGAGAAAAAATGTCACTTTGCATATCATGTTATTTTGTAATAATCGTCTTTTACAACGGTCTTCGATCGAAGACTCGCGGCTGTAAAAGAACGAATATATGTGGTTGTGTGGGGATCGTCTCCACTTGAGTGTCGACCTAGGAACAGGCACGCGGCTCTTTGAGCGTATTTTATTTTCCATTTTTTGTGTGCTTGCTCGTAGGTAGGACACACTAAAAATATAGACGCACATAATCTCGCATCACTTAGACAAATTTAATAGACATTCTCCCTGCTAATAGAAGCTTGATTAGGTGTGGTTTTTGAATGACTTGCATACATGATTTTTGGTTTTTAAAACAGCCCAAATATTCACTTATTTTCGCTAAGTCACAGCATGTTTTATCGCTTAGCTTAGATCATGGTTTTATCGAATACATGGATTTTTTCGGTTTCCCCTCCTAGCTTGATAACCTAGGTTAATGGAAAATGGGAATGAACGGTAGACGATGATTGCTTGATTTTGTGCTCACCTTAATTCAGTGACAACCTTAAATAATAACTGGGACTGTTAATTGCAAGTCAACCAAAAATGGAGTAAAATTTTGTTTGGGAGAGCAACACCCTCGTTTACGCATTGATTTTCACTTAACATTTTTCCCTGCGTAAAATATAATGTTTTAATCATCAATAAAACCGACAAGATAATAAACCAACTTCGGTTGGTTTCATGTGTGAGTTGGTGAAATGGAAGGGTGTTGCATGATTGATTGAGCCATGTTTGCTTCGATACACTCATTAGAGACTTAAACACTCCAATCATCTCCGCAGATTCATCCACTCATCTGTACATCCATCCTTCTTCTTCATTCACCTTGGGTCTCTCCCAACAACAAATCTCATCTTTATACTTAGGCTAATCTCAGCCTAAGTATAGGGGGGACCTGAGCCTCCGTTATTTTCTCCACTCATCTTTCCTTGCCTTTATACTTAGGTTCTTTCTAATCTAAGTACAGGGGGAGCCCTCCATGGTTCTCGTATATTTCTATGTATCTAAGTGGAGCTATGGACTTGTATCATCTAGTGCTATGAGGACATAGCAAAGTTTTAGTATAGGGGGTATACCGTATATACAGTATACTTACTTTAGCTATAATATGAAAAATTTGAAACTTTTTGGCTAAAGTAAAATCCTTTGAACTAAGTGGACTCAAATGTTTTCACGACTTTTCTATATTATATTACACTATTTTTATAAAAATATTTTCTAAAATAATTTGAAAAATGAGTTTTTCTTGTTTTGAAAAATCTTTTGAAAATGTTTTGAAAATTTTTATTTGTGTGACATGGTTTGGAAAATTTTCTTTCTCTTTTCAAGGAAAGTTGAGTCTAACCAGTGTTCTAACCTTCTATTAAGAATCCATAAAAATGAGAAAATAAAAAAAAATCCTTTAAGAGTCATTAGTGACTATTAAGCTCAATTAAGTAGTCGCGTTCAGTGAGGGTTCGCCCTTAGCAGAATGGTTGGTTTAGAGGACATCGCGTAAGGCCCCGTCCTCAAGCAACGGGCTCCGATTTGTACCTACATACATACTGGTTGAATGCAGATGCATCTACTTAATTGAGTTCAGGCAGTCCTAATTTCTCTTGAAGCTTAAAAAAAGGAAAAAAAAAAAGAAAAAAAGTGTGTGTTTTTAATGAAGGAGTTGGATTAATCCTCTACTTTTACACTTCCGCCTAGGATTTGAAATGTTCAAGGAAGCTTTATTTGTGAGGTCTTGAGATTTTTGGTTAACCAACCTTAGTCATCAGGGTCTTAGACTTAATCATCCACATTCCCCTGAATTTCTAGATTTGCATGCTATATTTCATGATTAGTCTTAGACCAATAAGAATATAATCAGCACATCACATGCACGATTGCGGTTTCGATGAGATGAGTTGACTTTTCACTTGAGGAAATGGGATGAGGGATTCGAGTTTGGAGTTGATCTAATGATGCTCGAGGATGGGATAAAAACTTTGAAGACTTCATGAAATCTGAGTGTCAGCAATTTTAGCCAGTATGAGAACTTGATTCTTGTACTAATCTCTTGACATTGACCTAAGTGCCAGGGTGTGAAATAAATAAAAATTATTGATCAATGTGCGCCAACTCTTGGTAAAAGCAGTGGAGCTATCCAAAAATTATACAAATCAATGAAATGTCAAAGAAAAGCTCTCATTCCACAAAGTCAGATATTAAAAGAGCTTCCACCAAAGGCGAGCACCCCAGCCATTTCAAAGAGTCCACTTGGACCACCGCTATTAGGACCAGGAGTCGGGCTTGCACCAAAAAAGGGCTCTGCATCGTAAATTCTACTAGGATGGGTGTCGAAGGTACGATAGGTACTCAAAAGAGACACACCCCGGCGTATTCCAAGGGAAACAAGTGCAGAAGGCTCCAACTTCTCTTGACGGACGCACTGATCAACACCAAAAAAATGTGTTGCGTAGAAATGCACGAGAGAGAATCCTTGTTCCAATGAGAGGGAGAGAAGAAATGACACAATCCCATGCCCTCCATTACTGGCCATCCATCTTCATTTTTAAAGTCTGACAACTAAAGAGATGGTGGATTGAACGCAAGATTTGATTTATTCCCTAGTGTTGAGGATTGGGTCCTTAGGAGAATTTCTTGGACCAAGATTTTGGGTGATGATTTGACTCTACTCTCGGAATTGCAGTCAACACTAAATTTCATATCCTTAGTGTATATGTACATCAGAGAGAGTCTGCAGAAATTAGAGGAATGGGGTGCCTCTTGATTAAGGATGGGTTGAGCTCTAGAATTTTGAACCTCTAAAATTGAGTAGACTTGAATAAATTGGATCCTGTACTCACATGCACAAGGGGGTAAATCCAGCTTATTCATTCTCTTTGATGCTAGAGGACGAGCATAATTTAAGTATGGGGGGTGATGAAACACGATTTCATCATCGTAATTCTCAATTCTTAACCCCCTTTCTTAAATATATGTCAATAAAAACCAGATAAAGTCCTGTAATTATCAGAGTCTTGAATAAATTAAAAATCACAAAAAATGACAAAAGTAAAATTTCTGGTATTTTTAGCCTTAAAAATACCCTCAAAAATATTTTGTTTCTTCAAATGACATCGTCTCCATTTTTGATAAACTTGAAACTTGTAGATCTCATCGAGATCTACAACTTTCATGTTTTGAGTTTTCTCAAATTTGGCCATTTAGCCCTTCATATTGCAATTTCTTTTCCCTAATAATCTGATTGGGCCACGTGGCTCGTTCTGGTTGAGCCACGTGGCCCGGCCTCATTACATTGGCCGCCCTCGCTTCAAAGACATTGGATCTTCTCCTGATCCAACGGCTCTATTCGCATCACATCGCCTGAATATAGCCATCGTTCGATCAAATTCCTGATTTTATCATCGCCATCCACTAGCGCCAGCCCCACCTCGCGCCACGCATCACATTTTCATCCACACGATCTATTCCATCATGACCGCCCGATCCACTCGATGACCTCAGCCCTTCGATCGTCATCTACTTCTCATCACAGTCGCTCACCAGCGCTTTGCCTATAGCTTGCCACATGGCGCTTCGTGTGCCACTAGATCTCGCTCTCGTCCCTTCATCACCACCATCCATCGCTGATGAATACTGCACCTCACGATCACCTCCAAATCCCTCCATCCTCACCATCCAAACCCACTATTGATCTTCACCCTCTAATCGCCTTTAGCAAAATCATCACCACTGTCCCCCAGCGCTCCCTCCAGAGCACGACACATGGCACGACATTCGCCCTTCGATCGCGTCGCCTCAGATTACATCACGACCGCTCTTTTGCGCCTAATTTCCAGACGTTGGATCTCAAGATCCAATGGCCAGCATGTCGTCGTCAACCTCCCAACTCCTTCTCTCTCCCACGATCGCATCTAGCAAACCGCTTCCCCCTTCCCATTTTTCAGTCGTCTCCAGCCACCACCTCCACTACCCGAAGACCACACGACCTTCACCAGTAATCCCTCATCTATACGAGCCATCAAACCACGAAGAACTCTCCTTTACTCCACGATCCCCACTCAAACCATGGTGGCCACCACCTGAACCGCGGAACCTCGACCCTTAAATAGCCCCACACCCCTGCCTGAACACCTCATCTACCTTTACGCGAGGGACCTCTTAGCAAGCCCCCGCACCCCAGTGACAGCGAGGGGGCGACGAGGAGCGCAAAGACGAAGGCTTCCTTCGGTGTCGACCCCTGGCCATGGTAGGCCAGGCCCGCGGAGATTCGCCTCCGCCAAGCTGTCCCTAGTGGCTGCAGGGATCCAGTGATGACCCAAGTTCCGTCGAGGATCTCAATCCCAAGCTCCGCTCCGCCCAACCTCAGGTAAGAACCCTCCGACGCCCTGTTGTATTTTTCTTCTTTCATCTCGTAATTTATCAGGTCACTACACCTCCTGCCGACTCTCATCGTTCACTTCCCAAGCTTCGCCTCACAACCCCCTTCCACGCGCATGCTCCCGATCTTTATAACTACCTACACAACCCCAGATCACCTCCGACCATCTCCTCCGCCCTCCATGGCAAAGGAGCTCAGGGCTGCCGCCTTCTCCATTCATAAGAGCCCTCCACTTCACTCATCCTCGCATCACTACCCCTTTGTTCCACACTTTGGCTATCAATCTAAAACTGCAGGTCTTAGAGCATTCAATGAACAGAGCTCTCGCCGGAGCATTTTTGTCCAGACCCGCTTTCATCACCGGAGCAGCAAGACGATGTATCAAGCATCGTCATGGCTCGCCCAGCTCAAGAGGTCCATCGACAACCCTCCAGAAGCATCGGGCGAGCGTCACCAACAACAGATAGGAGTGGAGGAGCTCGGGGGCTTTCGTCGGAGTCCGGAGTTCGCCGCCAGCTACAACAGAGGAAGATGCTACAAGCATTGTTGGATGCTCCTCCTCGGAGCTCATCAAACAATGCAAGAGCGACCATGTCACCTACAGCGGAGCTTTCATGTACCATTGGATCATATTGATCTGACGGCTCACACCCATCTACGTGTCTACTCCGAGCCGCAGCATCTGAACCATTAGGCTTGGAGCTCCCGAGCCTTTGTCGAGCCTTCGAGAGCTTCGATCTACTCCAACCCTGATCCGAGCCTAGACGAAGCTGCATCGAAGCTACTCCGAGCCTCAGATAGATCCGAGCCTGGGGAAGCACATGACGGTCATGTGCGACCTTAGGTCATTTGCATAAAGGCCCTCCGAAGTCTCCCAATTTGCAGACAGGTCCAGAATCACGTGTAGACCACATGCGCTTCGGGTATTTTGCATTTCTACCCTTGCGGATTTGAATAATTACAAATATGTCGCCGTACGTGTGGGTTCTTTACAGGGAAGGCCTCTTACTTTATTTTTATTGCATTTTAGTCCCTCCTAGGGACCTATTTGTATTTATCTTTTCATGTTTTCTTGCGTTTATGCCCTTGTCTTTTGTATTGCATATCTTGATCATCGTATTTCCATTTCAGTTGATTTCAGTGGAATTTTGAAGCTCTTCTCGTTGTCTTTCTTATGGCATGCTTATATCTTAGATTTGACACTATGAAATGTAATGCATTATTTTATTATCTAAGTGTCCATCTTTCCATATTTCTCATGCCTAATTGCTACATGAATGAAGAGTGCTTCACTATTTTACTCAGTTTGACTTGCAATTTTTTAATGGCTCAAGTATTCTGATCTGGGGCATATTGTTGATTTGCATTTCATCGCATTTAAATTGCATGACGAAAAAAATGCATGTTTGTTTTAAAGCATATCTCATCCTTTAGCAATGTTTGGCCTATGGATCTTTAATTCAACACTTAAATAGATAGATAAAAATCTGAATAATCACGAGAGAAGCTCGTGTCCTTGAGTTCGATCTTGGTTTCTTGCCAAGTAAAATAAAAATATGACCATCTGATTTCCTTGACACATCCAACTTAGATGGTTTTTGATAGACCTAGTTCGGCCTGACTGCAATGACCATTGAATGCTAATCCGACAATATTAAAGGCTGAATTTCCGGGTCATCACCCACCATATCCGAAAAGATGGACAACATACACCTTTGGAATGTCGTCGGAGAATTGCATAGACCAAAGGGCATGTGTCTGAAAGCATATGTCCTGAAGGGACAAGTTAATGTAGTCTTGTCATGGTCCTCTGGCGCAATGGCTACCTGATTGTATCCGGAGTACTCGTCAAGAAAGCAGTAGTGACTCTTCTCGGCTAGCCTCTCTATAATCTGATCAATAAAAGGTAGTGGGAAATGATCCTTCTTGGTGGCCTGATTCAATCGTCTATAGTCCACACATACACTCCAAGAAGTGGGTACCCTGGTAGCGATCTCCTCTCCAAACTCACTCACAACTTTAGTGATGCATGTCTTCTTGGGCACCACATGTAATGGACTAACTCACTTTGAGTCGGAGATGGGGTAGATAAAATCGGCGCTCCACCATTTCGAGATTTCCTTCATGACAACCTCTCAAAGATTCAGGTTCAGCCACTGCTGGAACTCACGCGACGGCTTCGCGTCCTCCTCGAGATAGATATCGTGGGAGAACAAGGCTGAACTTATCCCCTGGAGATTGGCTACTCTCCATCCTATCACCTTACGGTTCTTTTCAAGAATCTTTATCAAACGAGACTCTTGCTCTCCAGTCAAATCTGCTGAGATAATGATTGGGTGCATCTCATGCTCACCCGCAAGGAACCTATACTTCAGCGACTGCGGCAAGGTCTTCCGCTCTGGGCAACTGGGAGCTGGCGGATCTGGCCTCTGAAATGTCTGAGTGAATGTGACCAAATCCGCATGGGAAAATGGGAACTCTCGCTGAAAATCAGGATCTGGTGAAGATTGCTCTGCTGGTGTATTTGTAATCTGAATCGGCTTGGTCTCCACCCTAGTTGTTGGCTCTGTGATTTGACACGGAATCATATCATCAAACTCTGTCAAATCAGTGTCTTACTCCGAGGGATCTAAATCTAAATCAAATGAATCAATTGTCTCACGATCGGGAACCGGGTCTGCTGCCTCAAAGATATCTTCTGCCAGGAATGTGCTCTCCAAGCTCTCCTCTACTGGAATCTGCGCATCAGCGGGGTCTGAATATGAGAGGATGGCTCGTGAAACAGGGTTTGACCAAACTGCCTCATCATTTATGATCACAAAATCGCACTAATGTTGAATGTCTCGCTCTGCCTCTGTCATCTGCTCTGGATCTGTGAGTGGCTCTGAGCAAGCTGAATCTCACGCTCTAGTCTCATCGATCATCTCTATTTGTATACTCTCACCCTCGACACGAATGTATACCTTCCCGCTATCATGGTTGAACACTGCCTTGGCTGTGGCTAAGAATGAGCATCCTAGAATGATGGGGATATCGGTCACAGACTCAGGAATCTCCATGTCCAACACTACGAAGTCCACTGGGATCTCCAGACCATAAATTGTGACGACCACGTCCTTCAGTAACCCCTTTGGCCTCTTGACAGATCGATCAGCAAATTGAAGGACCGTCCTGCTCTGTCAAAGAGGGACAAACTCGAAGCGGTCGAGTAAGGCTGCCGGAAGTAGGTTAATCGAGGAACAGCTGTCTAATAGAGTCCGATTAAACCTCTGCTCATGTATGTTGCATCTGACATAGGGAGCTCCTGCATCTGGCCTCTTGGCTGGCAGATGGTTCTTGATGGCGAAGCAGGTGGCACGAGTGAGCACATGGATTTCTAACTGATGGTTCCTCCTCTTCATGCAAATGGTGGTCCTCTCACTAAGGTTTCTTTGGAAGAGGGGGATGTGCTCCAAGGCCTTCTGTAGAGTCAGCTGTATATGGAATCTGTCTTTCATCTGCTGGCTGAACTCTAACTGATGGGACTTTTTAGGATTTTAGTTTTTTATTCCCCTTAACCAAACCAAGTGCCTGGGGAAGGGGATGGCTAGGCCCTCCTCAAATGGAGGGCTATGAACGGGTCCCTGTTGATGTGGCATCGACGAATCCATACAAACATCACCAATAATCACAGATGGAATTGCAGAAGAAAAAGAACCCTTTCCTTTATTCACAGAATAGTCCTGAGATACAGAAATGGATGGAAATGCAACAGGAACAGAAATTGTGGCCTCAGTACCACCTACGACATCCTGGTTCGCGGCGTCAGTACCACGCTCAGGCTCGGCATCACAACGGGTGGCATCAGTACCACCTCCTCTTAGATCTGGTGAAATGATGGCCTCAGTACCGTCGGCTGGATCAACATCCTTGGTGGTGTCAACACCTCCGTCATCACCATCACCTCGAGCGGCATCAGCACCGCTCTCCTCCTAATATGGCGATCCTGAAGCTGCGAGTGGTCGTTGCTCAGATGAGGCACCATCTGATGGCATCCTACCGGTCCTAAGTGTAACAAAGTCAGCATCAAAATGATATGCAAAAATATCACCAAGTGAAGCACTGGGAGTGGTAATCTCGGTGAACTCTACCTGCTCAGACTTCCTCTTCAGGTTGTTCGGATTCGGCTCAATCTGGGCAGGAATGGTGGCCTTCCCTCTCACAATCTCCCTCATCTCATGTCGAAACTCGTCCATCTCCTGTAGGAAGGTGGCCTACTGCTCGGACATGAGGCAGGCTAAATCATCCAAAGCGGGGTTCTCATAGGTGGGCCCATAAGAACTTGACGGGTGGCCTCTCTGAAACTGAGGCTGCTGCTGCGGAGGAGGGTGGGAGGGGTACTGGAAGTGATACTGTTGAGGCTGATGCTGCTGCCTCCATGAGTGTCCCTACTGATAGGGACAAGGACCATGCTGCTGGTATGGATGTGCATGTTGCTGCAGTGATGGGAACTAGGGCTGTTGCTGCTCTCGCTGTTGGCCGTACTGGCCACCCTGAACTAGAGGCTGCTACTAGGAGCTGGTACCTCCGACCGACCAATGGAATCCGGCATGGTCTCGTCGGATTCCAGGCTGAGGTCAGTCATACTAGATCCCGTTACATCCATCAACGGCTCCTGCTCGTACGAGGGTGGTGGAAGCACTGCCAGGGGTAGATTTGGCTGGTAGACCACCATCTGAGTGTCTTGGGATGGTGGTGGCTGGTAGAACTGTTGCGGCTGTAGGTACAACTCCGCCTGAACACGGTGGACCTATCTGGGCAGGCTGGAGTGCTGGGACAAACTGTCGTTGTTGCTCGGTGTTGGACATGCGAGCCCACGACGAGCCATTATGCAATAAATGTTATTGCACATATCATTCCCTGATCTAAAATGAAGAATAAATAATTTGCATAATAGGTCCCTCTGTACAATTAGGGTTATGTACCATGTCCATCTTAATAATCATACAGCTGTTGATTCAATAATTGAATCATAGATATTGGACATGCGAGCCCACGGCGAGCCATTATGCAATAAATGTTATTGCAAATATCATTCCCTGATCTGAAATGAAGAATAAATAGTTTGCATAATAGGTCCCTGATAAAACACAAATTATTGGAGGTCTAAAAGTATGTCTCACATAAGGCGGAGACAACCGAGGTCGCTGCGATGACACACAATAAGATGTATTTAATCAACAATTAACCCACACTAAAGATCAACAATTAGAAATAAATGTGGAGTTACAATTTATTTTTTAACTCTGCACAAATGATGTAAAGGGCAAGTATGCAGAGAGTTCGAACACAGGGGGCAAGCAGGGTAATTCTAAAAGATGTGCACAAGTGAATGTGAGTGATGTCTACACTAAGCAAGCAAGGATTTTTTTGTGGGTTTTTAATTTTTGATTTTTTTATTTTTTATTTAATTTTTAATTTTGTATTTTGATTTTTAATTTTCTGATTTTTATATTTTATATTTTATATTTTTTTGTTTCTTTTTCAAGATTGGAAAATAAAGACAATGTAACAAAAGACAAGATAAAATATGTATAAAAATGTGCAAAAATAACCAAAAATTCAGAAATAAAATGTTTTTGATATTTTTAGGATTTTTTACTGTTTTTGTGATTTTTAGGTATTTGTTAAACTGTTTTTGTTATTTTTAAATACTGAAATAAGGGAAAACAGTGAAAATTGTGCTGGCTGTGAGTAGAATGGGAATTAAAATTAGCAAACAGAAACCAAAATTTTTCACACTAATTTTCAAATAAAGAGAATGAAATATAGAGTAATCAGGAACTGAGTTTGTCTTTTTCTGAGTTTTCCTTGATTTTATATATTTTTTTGAAGTTTTTGAGTGTTTTTAAATTTTTAGTCTTTTTCTTTTGAGATTTTTAGTGATTTTTGGACTGACACTAAAATAGGTTAAAAGTCACACTAGGGAATTTTTTTGGAATTTTTCTAGTAATATTTTTTTGGCATTTTCTAAGTTAGACAGTGAATAAAAAGCATGTTTTTTATTTTTAATAAATAGAAAAATGCAATAATTATGAAAAATAAAAATATGTTGATGAACTACTATTCGACAGAGATCTAAACTGATTTTTGGGGATTTTTTTTGGATTTTATAGACGCATACAAAGATTACTAGAAGCAAAAAGAAAAGGCATGTTTGCAGGGGTATTTTGGAAATATTCAAGAGGTGCGAGGGCCTGCGTGCAAAATGTCCACTAAATATACACTGCAAATAAACTTTTAAGGACTAAATGTTGAAAGCAAAATCTACGAGGTTGTCCCCGCAAAATATCCCGACCCACGTGCGTACGCACGTGCACCTGGCAGGGGTGAATTTGCAATATCCAAAAACTTCGGGGTACAATACGCAATTATAACAAAAAAATAAACCTTCAGATGAATGTTTGAGGAGTATTAATTAAATACAAAAAGGCTGGGCAATAGTTTGCAAAATACCCAATCAAACTTGCGATCCAACGGCGGCTGATGAGTTACTTGTGCCGCGTGTCGCGCCGTGGACGCGCGATACCCCTTGGACTCGGACGGCGTGGATTAGATCTCCACGAGGGGATCAATGGCTATGGATGGCGGAGATTCGACGGATGTTGTAGCTCTGGAAGAACAGGTGGGAGATCCACGGCTCGTAATGGCGGACAAAGATCTGGGGATGAACAGGCCACCCGGCAGGCTTTGATCGATCGTTGCAGGCTTCTCCGCCGGTCTGATGCCCAATCCCAAGGCTTCTGATGTTACTGCGGCTCCGGTGAAGATATAGAGCTCCACAAAATGGCTGGAATCCTCGCCAAAAGCTGCAGACGAGGGCCGGACCCGGAGGTCCTTCCAGTCCTCAAAACTCCCTACAAGGGGTGCTCATCTCAATGTTTTTCTACAGGGGGAGACATCAGCGCAAAAAGGCGGAGCACCGGAGGGCTCCTGAAGGCGGAATGGGCATAGGGGGGTACAAGGTGGAGACTCGTCGGAGCACGCTCCGGCGAGGGGATGGTGATGGCACTTAAGCGAGTGATGTATGAAACGAATATGGGAAATGGCTCCTGTAACTTCCACAAGGGTGTAAAACCCGAGATTGTACCTCACGGCATGCGCCGGAGATGGAGTTTGGAACGCGGTCGGCAAGCCTCGCCGCACCACGACGAGGGTCCTGGGATCCTCCCCTGTCACAGGAGGTTCGACCTTGCCGCACTCGGAGGTTAGAGGCTCTCCAAAATCGGTTCAAGGAGCTATGGGAAGTGAGGGGCGCAATTTTGAACAGGGTGGAGGTGCGATGTTCGAGGCTCGATCATGAGCGGATGAAGAAGATTTGGTAGGATCTAAGAGGTCGGCGGGAATCACAGATGGTAGGGGAACAAGTTTCAAGAAGGAAGCGGGTTCAAAGGGTGGACGGCACGGCCTTGAAAAATCCGCCAAAGCGGGGAGAAAACGAGGCCAACGCAGAGCTATAGGGGGTAGGTCAGACTGTTGACCTTGGTCAACAGTCCTGACCTCCTGGTTGGTCCACGTGGACCAACCATGAAAATCCCTTAAAAATGTTTTATTAATGAATTTAAAAATAGTAATTGGCTTTATTCATTTATGATTATAAAATAAAAAATATTCGTTATTTTAAGTAGTATTTTATTATGATTTTTAATTTTTTTATGAAGTATATTTTTACAAGTTGCTTTTATACCCCTATATAGGTATATTATCTATATATTGTATCCTTTTATTTTTATTTTGTATATTTTGATTTTTATTATTTTTGTTTATTATTTTATAAAAATATAAAATACTTTTATGTACACAAATATATTTTTATTTTATTTTTCTGATTTATTTTGTATATTTAATAAATTAGAAGAGGATGTTATATAGGTGTGTACATAGGTATTGTATCTATGTTTTGTGTATATAAGTATTTTTATTTTGATTTTTTATTTACATTTTTATTCTGATTTTAATATTCACAATTATTATAAGTAATATTTACAACATTATAAAAATATAAAAATATAAAAATAATGAATAAATAATAAATTGAATATTTTAATTTGTACAAGTATACAATGAGGGTCCAAAACTCAACTTTCAAACCGTAGCTCCGCCAAATGCGAAACCACCGCCATTAAATAGATTATTTTCTTCTATATACAATTAAAGGTGAGTTTGCTCATTTGGAGTTTTTATTTGTGAGATACGGGTCTGGGAAGTTGGGATTCTGGATTTTATTCAGACCATAACTTTTTATCTGTACATTATTTTTCTGTGAAATCAATTTTGTATTTTTCTATATAAAATTATCTACAGATTTCATGTACAAAGTTTCTTTATTTGATGTATAAAAAGTGGAACCAAAAATAGGTCCCAAAAAGAATAAAGAATGAAGAAAATAACATAGGTATTTGACCCTTATCTCCCCCTACTTTATTCCCGGTCGACCTATTCATCAAGATGCCTAGGTCTCGGGGTTTCGGGTTATAAAATATTTACAAAACTTTATTCTTTTTCTTTTCTTTATTTATTCTATAATTTTGTCTTTAATTACAGTATTTTACACACTAATGAGGTGCATATGCATGAATGCTAAGATGATGAAATAAAGGGTATATACAGGTATTTGCTAGGGTTTTTGGTGCCAAAATGATAGAATAAAGATGATGAAATGTGGATTCATCATCCCCCTATACTTTACCTTTGCTAGTCCATAGCAAACACTTATGCAATAAGTGCAAAAAGAGAAAGAAAGAAAAGAAAAAGAAGAACTTGGATTTAATTCGATTATTAAACTTGTCTTCACAAAATCAAAGTTTGGATCTTAAGTCGGATCTTTGGAATTTTAGTGCGGGCAGTCCTTGAGAATCCCAAAACTCTGTCCAAGTCTCCTCAATAGCCAGGTCAGAAATACTTCAACGCATACGCAAACTCTTACGACTATGAATCTGACTTGTACAGTGTAAGTGATATGTAGCTCCCCACCTCAGAAGTAACAAAGAAACAACCTCCCCCAACCTGGTAACTCTAATGCCTCGGTCTAGCAACTCTTTCCTCGAGAAGCGGGGTATTCCCTTCTAAGTTCAAGTGCAACCGGCTCAAGAAGAGGGGGAAAAGAGGTATAGAATTTTGGGAGCTCAACCAGTGTAGCTAAGCCTCCCGCTGCAAGCTTCATGAGATGTAACATGGATACCATAAGCTTTTGCTTTATTGGACTATATACATTCCGGTGGGGTTATTAAATTTTCAATCCGACCCACCACTTTTTTGGAGTTCTTTTTTTTTGCTCTTTTTTTCTTTTTTTCAATTGCATCTGTACAACATATCTACATGGTGCAGCATATATATAAGAATTTTCTTCTTGAGCCAGTAGACTATCCCTCTTTTGAAGCTTTATTGCAACCCACGGCTTCTGTCTTTGGCCATCATCACCACTAGACCAAGTTGAGGTGCACTTCCTTAACTAGAAGAAGAAGAGAGCTTCCGCCTAGAAGTACTACCCTCATATGCTACCCCAAGCCAAAGGAAACTGCCTCCTCACCACCTCATCCGTGGAGAGCTATGTGAAAGGTGCAGGTGTCCAAGTTAGGTCATTATCAACAAGAGTCGTGCGTGTGCTCCGAAATACTCTACTTAGGCAGTCAAGAATCCATTGAATCAAGTCCCGTGATCCTCAAAGAATTAAGTCAACTAGACCTGAAGTACCTCAAACCCAGTTCCTATAAGGTTCCTGTTATTAGGTAGATTTTAAGGTCCAATCAAGCTCCAATCTCCGAATTTTACTTAGACTTGTTCAGTTATCAAACTCAATCCGAAAAATGCTCATGCCATGCAATGCTATGCAGAAAATATTTTTGTGATGCAATTTTCAAAGATTTTGAACTTTTTATGGATTTTTGAAAGATAATGATGATGCATATGCAGATGCATTTTTTGTATTTTTCAGAAAGTTTTTTCAAATGTTTTTGGATTTTAGTTTTGCAAATGTTTTTGGGATTTTTAAAAACAAAAAGTTTTGGCTGAAAACTAGGTGAAAACTATGTACACGGGAGTGCTTCTTATATTTACAAGAAGTGGATTTTAAGGATTTACAAGGGTAAGTGGTCAATTTTATACATATATATAATGGGTTTTGGTGTGATGTAAATATTCCTCAAACTTATTTGACACAAGCTTTTCACACATTTTTTGAAAACTATAGTCCAAAATAGTTTTTACAAACATTTTTACAAACATGTACACACATTTAAAAATCATTTTGCAAAGGCTTTCAAAACAGTATAGATAGATTTTTCAAAATATTTTTGCAACCATTTTTTTAAACCATTTGCAAATCATTTTTCAAACATTTTATTTCACGCAAAGAAAATAGATTTTACAATCCACACATTTTTACACAGGTTGAAAACATGTAACAAAATATTTTCAAAATAGTTTTCAATAAATGTTCACAAAGATTTTCAAACTATTTTTCAAACATTTTTCAAAAAACATTTTAACCAGATTTATTAATCAGTAAATACACAAAAGAATTTGAGGAACAGAACACTTTTTTATTAAAGATTTTTTTGTAATGAATTATTAGCCATATTATTAAGAAAATACGAAAGTACGAGTTATGGCTAAAGTATATACGTAGTATATACGACCCCCGATACTTAGCTTGAGCTATGTCCTCATAGATCGGAAAGAAAAGAGAAGACATAACTCGTACTGAGTATAGGAAAATCTAAAAAATAAATGAATAAGAAATGAACAAAAGAATGAGAAGTTGACCGTCCCCCCTATACTTAGGATCAAATAATCCTAAGTATAGCAGACTGTACACAAAGCAGGGAGGGTCAAGGGTGGGAATGAACAGATCGTACTCAGACTGTCTCCCCTTATACTTAGGGTAAGATATCCCTAACTATAGACAAGGAGAGAAGACAATGGAGAGGATCGAAAAGAATAGAATCAACTCGGGGTGCACACCCCCCTATACTTAGGACAAAGTACGTCCTACGTATGGAAAACTGTCTACAAGGGCAGCACCTTTTCGATAGATGAAGAGGATAGAAGAGGAAAAGACGAAAAGAAGAAAAGAAGAAGAGATGAGACTAGAAATGAGATCATGAGAATGTACACATCGCTCCCCCTATACTTAGGGTAAAAGAAACCCTAAGTATAGGCAACAACAGGAGTGATCACACGAAACGAAGAATGAACACTCGGCTCGTCCACCCCCCTATACTTAGGACAAAGTACGTCCTAAGAAAGGCAAACACGAGAATGGGTGGCCGAGTAATACGGAAGAAAGAACCGAGGTACACAAGGGAATATACAACAGAGATGGATGTACATATGATCAAGAAGGTGGAAAGCTGACCTTCTTGCGAGACCGCTGAGGGATAGATCTGATATGGTGTATGTCGACATCGGCGTCCCCAGTGGACGGAAGCCGATCAGGGTCGACATGGTGAAGGCCCTCAGTGGAGTCAAATCAGAAAGGGACGAACTGATCAATGGAAGCAGTATGGCTAGGTTCTCCCTTGGTGGTCCTATGGTGTGAAGGCACAGACTGGTGAGTGGAAGAAGTACTGCTAGGTCCGGCCATGGAAGTCTCGCAGATGTCAAAGTGAAATGGGACAAACTCATCATCCTCGAAAGAAGTGTAATCGGAGTCGTCCTGCGAGGGCTCGTCCAGGTCAAAATCAAAAGGAACGAAATCATCGGTGGAAGTATACGAACTCAGATCGTCCTCAAGAGTTTTGCCCGGATCATCTTTTTCATCAAGAGGCCAAAAATTGTGAAGATTCGCATCATAACCGACCTCAATCATCTTGACCTGTGAAGGGCCAGGAACGGATTTATCAGTGGCAGTAGTCAAACCAGGTCTGTCTTGTCTAGTCTTACCTAGGTCGTTTGTTTCCTTATGAGGTCTCTCAAAATAATGGGCAACATCATAAACCTCCTCAATAGTCTTGGTATTTGCCCCCCGCTCAAATGGTTCAATCACGTAAATGCTTTGGATTTCATCAACACATCGCCACACACCAGGAGGAGGAAACTCAAGGTCCATGCTTTCCGATTTCCTCCCCTTTCGAGGGATTCATCGGGTCTCATTAGGTTTCGCTAAGCAAACATCTTTAGTAGCATCAGATCGGTCACGGGCCTTGGAGTCAGCTATAATCGGTGAAGGTGCATCAGGTGCAGGTCTTTGGTCAACTGTGGGTGCGGTGATCAACACTTCGCTCTCGTCAACAGGACAGAAGCGAATCTCTCCTGATCCGTAATCAATAACGACCCTCGCAGAGGCGAGGAATAATCGTCCCAGGATGATTGGAGAAGGCTCCCCTGTGGAGTTCTCCATGGCCAACACGACAAAATCAACATTGTGGCTCGTGCCCTGAATAGAAATGACGGCGTTTTCAAGGATACCCTTCGGCCTCTTAATAGATCCATCAGCAAACTGAACGATCATCCTGGTTTTCTTGAGAGGCCCTAAGTGAAGAGACTGTACCAGCGAGAAGGGTAATATACTAATAGAAGCACCGCCGTCTAGGAGAGTGTGATCACAAGTATAGTCAGAGATAGTGCAAGTGATGAAAGGTGTAGCTGTGTTCTTCCTCTTGGGAATGGGACAGTGTGTGATGGCGAGGGCAGTGTCCATGGTCAAAATGTGACGCTCAGATATGCTCCTTCGCTTTCTCTTATGGGGAAGAGGAACAGATAATTGGGTCATGGCCTGCTGAAGTGGGGCACGAATAATCTCATGAATAGTAGCCACCACTTCGGGTTCATATAGCATTTTTTTGAATTTTTGGACTTCCTCCATACAAGGGAGGAAGTCGGAATCAGCATATACACGAGGCATGCCAAGAGCAGTCTGTACAGCGGCATCCTCGGGGTCAAAGGTGGGACTAGGTGTGAATGTATGTGTGGTCAAGGGTTCTGGCAAATGGCCCCTCTCCTCACAACGTGGCTCGATCATGTGACTTCCAAAATCTTTTTGTGTTTTTATGTTTTTCTCATTTTTTGTATTTTTGGCGATTGCAAGCTCCTATGATCATCTACAAGTGAAGCCGTATCCCCGACGAAAGGAGCATTAATCTGATTCTTCCTCAAGAAAGCAATGTCATCATTCATCAAATCAATGCGCTTTGTCATCCGATTCAAGATATCACTCATAGAGATCGAGGGAGGTGACTCCAACAGGTCGGACTCGGGTGGATGTGAAAGTGGAGGTGGATAATATACAGGTGGGGGTGGATGTGGGTAGAAGTCCGAAGTCTGATACTGTGGCTGAGGCGGATATGTACAAAAGTCAGAAAAAGTAGGAGGAGGATCCTCCTGATAAAAGGGAGGTGGACCGACTGGGTCGAGCGAAGGATCCGCAAAATCCGGATAAAATGTGCTCCAGGGGTCCATCTCGAAATCAAAAGGCAAATGATCGGGAGAGCACGAAGGTCAAGTCAAGAGAGTGAAGAAAAAGGCACAGACGCGTAGAAGTGATCTAGGACACACACAAAACAATCATAGACAAAACTGAAAAGAATACAAACCCTCAATTCACCTACTCAACTCGGTGAAGACCAAAAATGCGGTCTTTTTATCATGTCTGTTTTAGAGTTAGGTGAAAAAGTCAAGAAGTTGCACAAACACTTAGGGGCTCAATGGGATTTGGGCACTAATCCTTAGCGTGTGTGTGGGCAATGTAAAACGAAGACAATGAGGGGATTACTCGCCCCAAGAAAATGTTTTTCTTTTTGATCTTTTTTTAGGGTCAAGTAATATTAGCAGTCCCAATTTTATTGATTATCACTTTTTTTGATTTTTAAGAAAAATGCACGACCTATCGGGGAGTCAATTCCTTTGAGCACCTAGGTTGGCAAAATCAGAGGGAGAGTCGGAAAAGCAATGCAAGCGGCAAATAATGATGAATGCTAAAGCGTAAATGCTCACCTTGCCTCCAGCACTCTACATGCAAGGATGCTCAGCAGAATTGAAACCTGATCTATATGCAAATGCAAAGCCGATGAAATCGCCCTAAGTTTCAGAAATTGCTATTATCGTGAAGAACCACAAGTCAGCCACTTATCTTTAAGCTAAGAGTCCGGTCTTGGCTTACCCCTCCTCTTCTCGACACACTCGAGTTCAGGAGTAGCGCTTGATGGGGCTCGCTCACGGCACACGGGTTAAGAGATAAATGAACAGACTATTTAAAAATTTGACTAAGTCCAAACGCGTCTATAGGTACGTGCATAATATATTAGGTGTTTGGCCTTAATCTATCGCAAACAATCCTAAATCTAAGGGCTCAATCACACAAAGTGAAGAAAACAAAATCGGAAAACAAAGTAAAAAAATGATGCGATGAAAACCGATAAAAACGCGGTGAGCCCCCGGGTGAACAAACACCCGGAAATTAGGCCCGGTAGTGTCTAAGAGTCCAAGTACCTGTATTATTACAAATTAATAAGTCACTCTCTCACGAAAATAAAATGCAAGCTAAACTAATCACTCTCTCACTCCTCCTGCTCTCTCCTGCCGACTTGGCTAAAGAAAAGCCAGCTCCGCTTCCCAAGGTTGCTTCGGTTCACCTAGGCGATCCTCCTTGCTCCGCGGTCCCTCGCAAGAAGACAAGAAAGGATGGTCAGAATAGGTCAATCAATATATGTCAAAAGTGTAAGAGAGACAAAAACTAGCTATGGTAGACAAGCAATCACAAGCAAACAAAAATAAGAACTACTCGTTGTTGCTCCCCGGCAACAGCGCCATTTGATAAAACACAAATTATCGGAGGTCTAAAAGTATGTCTCACACAAGGCGGAGACAACCGAGGTCGCTGCGGTGACCCACAATAAGATGTATTTAATCAACAATTAACCCACACTAAAGATCAACAATTAGAAATAAATGTGGAGTTAAACTTTATTTTTAACTCTGCGCAAATGATGTAAAGGGCAAGTATGCAGAGAGTTCGAACACAGGGGGCAAGCAGGGTAATTCTAAAAGATGTGCACAAGTGAATGTGAGTGATGTCTACACTAAGCAAGCAAGGATTTTTTGTGGGTTTTTAATTTTTGATTTTTTGATTTTTTATTTAATTTTTAATTTTGTATTTTTATTTTTAATTTTCTGATTTTTATATTTTATATTTTATATTTTTTTGTTTCTTTTTCAAGATTGGAAAATAAAGACAATGTAACAAAAGACAAGATAAAATATTTTATAAAAATGTGCAAAAATAACCAAAAATTCAGAAATAAAATGTTTTTGATATTTTTAGGATTATTTACTGTTTTTGTGATTTTTGGGTATTTTTCAAACTGTTTTTGGTATTTTTAAATACTGAAATAAGGGAAAACAGTGAAAATTGTGCTGGCTGTGAGTAGAATGGTAATTAAAATTAGCAAACAGCAACCAAAATTTTTCACACTAATTTTCAAATAAAGAGAATGAAATATAGAGTAAACAGGAACTGAGTTTGTCTTTTTCTGAGTTTCCCTTGATTTTATATATTTTTTTGAAGTTTTTGAGTGTTTTTAAAATTTACTGTTTTTCTTTTGAGATTTTTAGTGATTTTTGGATTGACACTAAAATAGGTTAAAAGACACAAGTGGGAATTTTTTTTGGAATTTTTCTAGGTATTTTAATATTTTTTGGCATTTTCTAAGTTAGACAGTGAATAAAAAGCATGTTTTTTATTTTTAATAAATAGAAAAATGCAATAATTATGAAAAATAAAAATATGTTGATGAACTACTATGCAACAGAGATCTAAACTGATTTTTGGGGATTTTTTTGGATTTTATAGATGCATGCAAAGATTACTAGAAGCAAAAAGAAAAGGCATGTTTGCAGGGGTATTTTGGAAATATTCAAGCGGTGCGAGGGCCTGTGTGCAAAATGTCCACCAAATATACACTGCAAATAAACTTTTAAGGACTAAATGTTGAATGCAAAATCTACGAGTCTGTCCCCGCAAAATATCCAGACCCACGTGTGTACGCACGTGCACCTGGCAGGGGTGAATTCGCAATATCCAAAAACTTCGGGGTACAATACGCAATTATAACAAAAAAAATAAACCTTCAGATTAATGTTTGAGGAGTATTAATTAAATACAAAAAGGTTGGGCAATAGTTTGCAAAATACCCAATCAAACTTGCGATCCAACGGCGGCTGATGAGTTGCTTGTGCCGCGTGTCGCGCTGTGGACGCGCGATACCCCTTGGACTCGGATGGCGTGGATTAGATCTCTATGAGGGGATCAACGGATGTGGATGGCGTAGATCCGACGAATGTTGTAGCTCTGGAAGAACAGGCGGGAGATCCACGGCTCGTAATGGCGGACAAAGAACTGGGGATGAACAGGCCACCCGGCGGACTTTGATCGATCGTTGCAGGCTTCTCCGCCGGTCTGATGCCCAACCCCAAGGCTTCTGATGTTACTGCGGCTTCGGTGAAGATATAGAGCTCCACAAAATGGCTGGAATCCTCGCCAAAAGCAGCGGACGAGGTGCCGGACCCGGAGCTCCTTCCAGTCCTCAAAACTCCCTGCAAGGGGTGCTCATCTCGATGTTTTTCTGCAGGGGGAGACATCAGCGCAAAAAGGCGGAGCACCGGAGGGCTCTTGAAGGCGGAATGGGCGCAGGGGGGTACATGGTGGAGACTCGCCGGAGCACGCTCCGGCGAGGGGATGGTGATGGCACTTAAGCGAGTGATGTATGAAACGAATATGGGAAATGGCTCCAGTAACTTCCACAAACTGAAAAAACACAAAGAAAATGGAATAAAAACATACCTCAAGGGTGTAAAACCCGAGATTGTATATCACGGCATGCGCCGGAGATGGAGTTTGGAACGCGGCCGGCAAGCCTCGCCGCACCTCGACGAGGGTCCTGGGATCCTCCCCTGTCACAGGAGGTTCGACCTTGCCGCACTCGGAGGTTAGAGGCTCTCCAAAACCGGTTCAAGGAGTTATGGGAAGTGAGGGGCACGATTTTGAACATGGTGGAGGTGCGATGTTCGAGGCTCGATCACGGGCGGATGAAGAAGATTTGGTAGGATCTAAGAGGTCGGCGGGAATCACGGATGGTAGGGGAACAAGTTTCAAGAAGGAAGCGGCTTCAAAGGGTGGACGGCACGGCCTCGAAAAATCCACCAAAGCGGGGAGAAAATGAGGCCAATGCAGAGCTATAGGGGGTAGGTCAGACTAACAGTCCTGACCTCCTGGTTGGTCCACGTGGTCCAACCAGGAAAAACCCTTAAAAAAATGTTTTATTAATGAATTTAAAAATAGTAAATGGCCTTATTCATTTATGATTATAAAATAAAAAATATTCATTATTTTAAGTAGTATTTTATTATGATTTTTAATTTATTTTATGAAGTATATTTTTACAAGTTGCTTTTATACCCCTATATAGGTATATTATCTATATATTGTATCCTTTTATTTTTATTTTGTATATTTTGATTTTTATTATTTTTGTTTATTATTTTATAAAAATACAAAATACTTTTATGTACACAAATATATTTTTATTTTATTTTTCTGATTTATTTTGTTTATTTAATAAATTAGAAGAGGATGTTATATAGGTATGTACATAGGTATTGTATCTATGTTTTGTGTATATAAGTATTTTTATTTTGATTTTTTATTTACATTTTTATTCTGATTTTAATATTCACAATTATTATAAGTAATATTTACAACATTATAAAAATATAAAAATATAAAAATAATGAATAAATAATAAATTGAATATTTTAATCTGTACAAGTATACAATGAGGGTCCAAAACTCAACTTTCAAACCGTAGCTCCGCCAAATGCGAAACCACCGCCATTAAATAGCTTATTTCCTTCTATATACAATTAAAGGTGAGTTTGCTGCATTTGGAGTTTTTATTTGTGAGATACGGGTCTGGGAAGTTGGGATTCTGGATTCTTATTCAGACCATAACTTTTTATATGTATATTATTTTTCTGTGAAATCAATTTTGTATTTTTCTATATAAAATTATCTACAACTTTCATGTACAAAGTTTCTTTATTTGATGTATAAAAAATGGAACCAAAAATAGGTCCCAAAAAGAATAAAGAATGAAGAAAATAGCATAGGTATTTGACCCTTATCTCCCCCTACTTTATTCCTGGTCGACCTATTCATCAAGATGCCTAGGTCTCGGGGTTTCGGGTCCTAAAATATTTACAATATTTTATTCTTTTTCTTTTCTTTATTTATTCTATAATTTTGGCTTTAATTACAGTATTTTACACACTAATGAGATGCATATGCATGAATGCTAAGATGATGAAATAAAGGGTATATACATGTATTTGCTAGGGTTTTTGGTGCCAAAATGATAGAATAAATATGATGAAATGTGGATTCATCCGTCCCTTAGTATAATTAGGGTTATGTACCATGGCCATCTTAATAATCATACAGCTGTTGATTCAACTATTGAATCATAGAGGCTGATGCTTGGATAAATATCTAAAGGGTTAGATTGAGGACTCATCAAGCACCGTCAAATGATTGTTAAGAGATGATCTCCAGGGTGAGTAGGAGATAGCAATACTTTCTCATTTAGGCTGATATCTGACCGACCTCTTGATGCAGGTCTTCTGCATAGGAATAGAGATTCAAAGGTGTCATATTAGTTAGGTCAAAGAGTTGACTTAACGAGATCGAGATAACCAAAGTCCTATATCGTATGCTGTCACGATATAGGCACACATCCTCTGACCGGAGACAGATGTGTTATTGTATGTTTGTGTATTTACATTTGGCAGACCAATAGGTTGATGACCTAACCAAGGTCTATACACCGGCGCGTTGGTGTGCATATAAGGGCATATGAGTAATACGATCTCTCAAAGGGATCATACAGGTTCAGTCACTGAACCGGAAGACATGAGCTCACTCATGAGATATTGGGAAGAATCAAATTCCGTGCGAACGGTCATCTCGCTTTGGAAGCTTGATTGAATTTGTAGGTTTGATATATACTTTTGGAAAGTATATGATCAAGACCTAGGTATGATATATGCTTTTGGAAAGTATATGATTGATACCAACTCCCAATGATCGAATGAGAAACTTACTGATAAAAACCCTGAAGCAGACAGTGTAAAGTTGATCTAATACTTCGAGTTTATTTTGAGTCTTCCGGTATGCAGGATGTAATGGTATTAGGAATACCTGAGGGTGATGTGATCGTAAACGATTGTATAACCATGACGCTTCCATTCCTAAGGAGTGATGAAACGGGTCTGGAGTTTAGTGACTCCTCTCGGTAGAGAAGTAATCTGATCTTGGTCCAAATATTGGACATTTATCTGAATGTGATTCAGATACAATGAGAAGATTAGATTTGTGGTCTTGATTTAATCCAGCATCTATGGGAGGCCCGCAATCTGGACTTGAGATATGATCTCAATATCCAAGTCACTATACGTGGAACAATCCAATCGCCCTGTCCTTATCTCCAAGTATTCGCGGAGAAAGCGCATTATCCTTGAAAGGGTTCAGGATAATTTCATTGTTGATATTATGTATCCAAGCATTGAGAAATGGATAATTAAATGTGATTTAATTATCATAAACAATATTAATTTGATTCATATTATAAAGAGAATTATCTTAGACAATTAAATGCGATTTAATTATCAAAGATATAAATAATGTGAATGTGATTCATATTATTTAGGAACATGAGAATAGATATCCAAGATGATTAAATGTGATTTAATTATCACGGATATGAATAATGTGGATAGCAATATCCATATTAGTCATATATAATATAAATGTGATTTATAATATATAAGAGAGAGCTATTTGTAATTTACATTTGTTAATTAAATGTTAATGTGAATTGGATTCACATTGGACATTAAATTGAAAATGTAATTTACATTTTATTTTGGGTTGTGAATGTGATTCACAAATTTCCAATGGCAAGATTGCAATATTCACAAAATATGTACGAATTATTTTTGTAGAATAATTTACAACAATTTTTGTTGTAATAAATTAGAGATATATGGAATATGTAATCAAGGGAGATTACATTTGGAGATGCCCCTTCCATAGGAGGGATGGCCACCGATTCCTATTAGGAAAGGGAGGCCGTCCACTCCATTTATATGGAAGGAGGCATTCTCTCTTTCCCATTATCTCCATATTTGTTGATTTAATTTTGCTATTAAATTATGTTGATTTATCAACATATATTTAATCTAATCTAAATTAATTATTGTTGGTTTACCAACACAAATCTTAGCTATTAAAAGAAACACAATCAATGAGAGCCATTGGATTTGTGTTGTCCCATGGATTGAGATCCATAGATCCCAAAATGTTATAAAAGGAGAGGCACCCCTTTGCTCTTCTTTACACATAAGAGAACATAAGTTTCTCTCTCTCTTTCTCTATACACGCCTCCTCTCTCTCCCTCTCATGGACGTCCACCATGGATGCCCTAGAGAGGTTCTCCATCGCCACAGCGTCGTCGTTATGATGCCCGATGGTTTGCTCGTGGAACTCTGTCTCCTTTGGTGCGCCTCGCTCGTGAAGAAGACGTCGGATCTCGTGTGTCGAGATCAGGAGATCCACCGCTTGGATCATCAACATGGATTGCGAGAAGCACGCGGTTCATCCCCGCGCTCGCAAGTGTCTCCTCCGTCGGATCGGACTTGAGACAGGAGGTCTCTTCCTTTAGAGACTCGATCGCAACCACGCTTCAGGAGGTAATTCTATTACTTGTTTGTGGTTTAGACGAAACGATCCGAGAAGTATTCTTGGTCATGGGGTTTCGTCGCATGAAAAATTTTAATTTCCGCTGCATAGAACAACTAGTCCGACTAGTCATTCTTCGTCATATTCGGTACGACGCTCACGCTTCCGTGATGCGCTTGAGGATCTAACCATATCCTTCAAGTGGTATCAGAACCTTAGGTCGGTGGTTTTGGATACGATCCATTAACCTAGGACAACTTGGGTTCATTAGGGTTTGCGAATGTTTTCTTGCATTTTATTTTCGTATCTCTGTTTTGAGATTATTTTAGGCACTGTTTAAATTTTTGAAATACGAAAATAATAATTGTATTTTTTTCCTCATCAAATAAGGAAACCGTAGGATCTGAGTTTACGTGATTTCGATTCCGTTTGCTCAAGTTATGCTCATTTTAGTGAACATGTATCCACTGTTTCGGGGACTGCGAATCTCAACGTAATTAAAGAGTTAATTTCGGATTTGAATGCCTTGAAATACGTGCAAATCATTTAAGTTCTATTGTAAATCAAATTAGTAAACTTTAGGAACTTACTTTTCTTAATTTGGATTTAGATTGGTTGAGATATGGTATTTTTCGTAAGTAAGGGTCACTGCTGGAAATACTTTCCTAATAAAGAACATATTGATTGACATTTAATCAATTAGTGAAATTAAATTGTTTAATTTCCTGAAATAATTATGCATAAATATTTGTTAAATATTTGATGATAATTATTTCCTTAAATGGCATTGCCTTAACCAATATTTGATTAGATGTGATCTAGATCACTAATTGGTTACATGATCTACATTCCAACAAACATGTTGCTTGAATAGGACTTGGGATTTGTTTAGAAAATCAAATTATAATGTTAATCAAGATTGTTTTGATTATTATTATATGGTATAATTTCGGTTGAAGAACCGATGATCATCTCAAGTACGAATTGATATATTTGGCATTATCCTTTTCTGAGGTGGATATGGAGTCTAGTCGGGGAGCATTGGGGTTGCGGGTTGCAACGTATGTGGTCCGTCCCACTCTCGTCGGTACTGGCCATGGCAGCGGGTAGGGACTCGATAATGACGGAGAAATCAAGATGTATTTTTCTAATTATTAAAATTCAAAATAATATGTATTTGAGATAATACCATAATTCAAGTAACTATAAAATGTTTGTTGGATATTTATTGGATCATTAATTTAATATGATTAGATTAATTAGAATCCAATTAAAATCAAAACACTCTATTATAAATAGAGATGTTATTTCCCTTGGAAGAATTAATCATAATGAATATGATTTATAATGATTAATTAGAATTTGAATATGATATGGAGGATCACATAAGTGACATCCATGGTCTCCCGTCAAGGAGGAGGGTTCCGTCGCCAGGGATTGTATGTAGGAGACGCATGTTCGAAGTAACAGCTCCTGTATGCAAGCGCATCTGGATCGGGCTCTTCGCTTCTCGAAAGTGTAAGGACGTATGCGTAGTGACCCCAATATCGGGTCCTCATATTATTGGGGCGATATTGGATTGCGCATAGCGAGTTGTATTCCTGTTGACAGTTGGTTCAATTAATGACGGGTCAACATCGCCTTAGGGATGGTGGGCTCGGGTGTTAAAGACCGAATTGGGAGATGCAAGTTGGACTTGCAAGGTGGAATGTGTTCCCGCTTCTTTTTATCCGAGTTGTAGGTTCTCATATTATTGGGATGCAACAAAGATAAGGAAGGAGATCCCAGATCTTGCTTGAGATGTAATGGTAAGTATATCTCTTACATTAAAGGTGATTAAGGGAATGAACTTTCAGTGTTGACAAGGCAAGACAACTTTGATACAAAAATTCCTAAATCAAAGTAAAATATGTATGTATATAAATATATACAGTTATGCAAATTTCTTATTTCAGATAATCCTTCATTAAATCCACTCAATGTTATACTCAATGATAACCAGTAAAATATCATGGATTGGACTCATGATCCATACATTGTACTTGCAATTGGACACATAATGTATATGGTTGCAATATGCAAGTCTCCTCATACTAATGAGGAATGACAATTAAATAGATAATAGGACTACAACCCTAGGATTTGTATGTCTCTATAGTCTTTATCTCTCATCGGATGTACTTTGGAAGTGACATATCGATGATGATCGCAATTGTCAAATAATCCTTATAAAATCAATGAAGATCTTCTGGCATACATATGCGCTCTTGACATTTATCATGAATGACATGGTTCACTGCATCATGCAGAATGGTAGACTCATAAGAGATGATGTATTCAAAATGTTTGAATATCTAATTGAACCAATGTTTTAAGAGTTTACATGGATGTGGATATGATGAGTGTCATCGTTCTACTGTCTATACTCTAGTCATTCTGGAAGCTTCATAGTATTCATATTGTATGAATTTAATGAAGCATGTATAAATGTTGAAATGCTCTTACATTGAATTCTTTTGAATTTAACATAAGAGATCCTTAGTCTTAAGCAATAGTTTGTTTATAGATTAAGGGAGCGCAGTGGAAGCGTGGGTTGGACCCAAGTGAGAAGAATAGTCAAAGAGTTAACTGTACTTCTGTGACTTCCATATGCCATCCAAAGAGTTGGATGAATGCCAATACTGTAATAAGTTGATGTGTTGATAGTATGACTATCAAGTCTGTCTAGAATCCTTAGAGAAGGACTTGGATAGAACATCAGAATAATCTACATAAATCATTGATATTGACTTGCTTATTGAATAAGATAAAGTCTTGTGATTGTATCTCAATCTTCTACAACACTTGCAATGGGTTGCATATGTTTTAAAAGACTAGAAAATTTGATCTTAAGGCTTATAGTCATCCACATAGATATTGATGCAATTGTTGCAACAATCTCTATTGGATTGAAAGGCTTCATAATTTCAGTGGGAGAGCCCTTAGTCTTAGAGAATGTCTCTATGACCTAGATATTAGAATACACTCATTGTTTATTTCTAAATGTTGGAAATAAACACAATTTCTGTAATAAATCTATCATAAAGAGTTATGATGGAGATATTTCAGATAGTAATCTAAAATGTAATGGACTCTACTAAATTAGAAAATTAATGAATGGTTCATTAACATTTCTAATACTGAAATTAAACCTTAAAAGGTCAATAGGAGGATAAAGATTATTTAATAATGATCTGACATCAAGCCTTGGACATTTGTCTGTTGATTTGATCAATAGACTAGTGAGAGATGAAACTTTAGATTGTCTAAAGGTTCAAATCTTACGTACTTGTGAAAATTGTATACAAAGAAAAATGTCCAATACACCCTTCTTTGGGAAAGGCGTAAGATGTCAAGGTATTCAGGATCTCATACATATTGATGTATGCGGATCATCTATATCATAGTAAACATTATGGATATGTGATATCTATTAATGATTATGTAATGAGATTTCTTCTCTTCACCTAAGAAACCTTTGAAGTGTTCAAAGATTTCATCATTTTGGTTTACAACAAAAGTTTGAAGGAAGATAAAATGAATTTGATCTAATCTATGTAGCATGTACCTGTTAGATGAATTCAAAGGATACCTTATGGAGATATGAATATCATTTCTATCTCAATCCTCCTAACACTCCTTAACTCAATAGAGTTATAGGGAGATACAATTGGATCATGTGTGACATGATTTGATCAATGATGAATTTTAGCATAATTTCCTCTTAGTTTCCAGGTATATATGTAGTAGAGACTACATTATATATCCTTGATAAGATTCCATGTAAATAAGCTGGAATCGAGCACTAGAGAGTGCTACTTCATTAGGAAAATAAAGGATGGTATTGGATACCTACTTTATAACCTTGAGATTCTTAAAAGATCTCATCACTAAGGATATGATTCTTAGAGGATGACTCTATTGAGGATCAAGAAGAAAATGAAGTGTAGGAACTCATTTAATCTTGAGAAGATAACGAGGCTCCTAAGTTGGAAACTAAAAGGATAATTAAAGATGAAACACTAATACATCTTTAAATGAGTTTGAGGAAGGATTCCATGTGTCATAGAAATCTGACAATGATCGAATTCATGTAATGAAACTTCTGAAGATCATGGCATGGATAGATGGATGTTAGCAATAAAAGTCTAAAGTAGACTTCATATACAAGTGTTGTATATGGACCCTCGAGGATCCACCTATATGGTTAAGACCTGTAAAGGTGTAAATGGATCTTTAAGAGATGTAAGTCATGATTGCATTCCTCTATGAATACCTCTTTGAGCATATTCACATGAAGTAGCCCCAGTGCTTCATGGTTGAGGAAAGCAAGGTGTGCAAGCTAAGGAATCCATCTGTGGACTCAAAATAAGATTCTTGAAGTTGGATCATAAGATTTGATGAAATTATAAATGTTATGATTTCAAATAAAATCTTGATGAGCCATGTGAAGCTTAGTGGGAGTGCCTTTATGTTCATCATGCTAAATGTAGATGATATCCTAATAATTTAAAATGATATAAGGATAATAATAAGTGTTTTATTATCTGGTTGTTCCATAACTTGAGATATGATCTCAAGGATACCTCTTGGATCTTATTTCTGAAGGTGTTCAGGAGCAAAGAAAAGAGGGTATTGGGTCTGTCACATTAGTAGTACACCTTGGACATATTTCATTTTATGGAAAATTCCAAGAAAGGTTTCCATCCCTTAAGATATGGTACTGATCTATCTAAAGGGATAGCACCTCAAAGAGTTGAGGAAGTGAATGCTAGAACTACTTGCACTTGTGCATTAGTTACGAGAAGTTGAGTGTATGCTAGATGTGTACAAAAGCCAGATATCTTCCATGTAGTGGGAGTGATAAAGTGTTACGAATCCTACTGTAGAGATAAAACACTTGATTGCAATAATAACAAAATCTTCATAGAGGACAAGATCTTTTAGATAGTGATCTCAAAGTCTTATCTTCAAAAACTTAAGACTTTATAGATAGAGATCTAAAAGGTCTTAACTGTGGATACCTTAAGAGATAGCGATCTCCATGAATATGGGTATTCTGATAAGGATTATGGAAATACTGGTTATGATAATTGTTAAGTTGTAGTGTCAAGGATACTATAACTAACAAGATTGAGTATTGGTTGCATAAGATGCAACACTCGCATTTTAGATGCGAGCACTATTACTGGGGATATGCAAGTGCCGTAAAAGGACTTGGCTAGTCTCGCGGGAACAGAGTGACTGATCAGCTTACCTATCTATTTTCTAAATAGCCTATGATTGTCACATGAGTGCGGGTTTAAATGATTAGCCCATTAATGGCTCTTTGGGCTAGTGGGAGATTGTTGGACATGTGAGCCCACGACGAGCCATTATGCAATAAATGTTATTGCAAATATCACTCGCTGATCTGAAATGAAGAATAAATAGTTTGCATAATAGGTCCCTTAGTATAATTAGGTTTATGTACCATGGCCATCTTAATAATCATACAGCTGTTGATTCAACTATTGAATCATAGAGGTTGGTGCTTGGATGAATATCTAAAGGGTTAGATTGAGGACTCATCAAGCACCGTCAAATGATTGTTAAGAGATGATCTCCAGGCTGAGTAGGAGATGGCAATCCTTTCTCATTTAGGCTGATATCTGACCGACCTCTTGATGCAGGTCCTCTGCATAGGAATAGAGATTCAGAGGTGTCAGATTAGTTAGGTCAAAGAGTTGACTTAACGAGATCGAGATAACCAAAGTCCTATATCGTATGCTGTCACGATATAGGCACACATCCTCTGATCGGAGACAGATGTGTTATTGTATGTTTGAGTATGTACATTTGGCAGAGCAATAAGTTGATGACCTAACCAAGGGCTATACACCGACGCGCTGGTGTGCATCTAAGGGCATATAAGTAATACGATCTCTCAAAGAGATCATACAGGTTCAGTCACTGAACCGGAAGACATGAGCTCACTCATGAGATATTGGGAATAATCAAATTCCGTGCGCACGGTCGTCACGCTTTAGAATCTTGACTGAATTGTAGGTTTGATATATACTTTTGGAAAGTATATGATCGATACCAACTCCCAATGATCAAATGAGAAACTTACTGATAAAAACCCTGAAGCAGACAGTGCAAAGTTGATCTAATACTTCGGGTTTATTCTGAGTCTTCCAGTATGCAGGATGTACAGGTATTAGGAATACCTGAGGGTGATGTGATCGTAAACGATTGTGTAACCATGACGCTTCCATTCCTAGGGAGTGATGAAACGGGTCTGGATTTTAGTGACTGCTCTCGGTAAAGAAGTAATCTAATCTTGGTACAAATATTGGACATTGATCTGAATGTGATTCAGATACAATGAGAAGATTAGATTTGCGGTCTTGATTTAATCAAGCATCTATGGGAGGCCCGCGATCTGGACCTGAGATATGATCTCAATATCCAAGTCACTATACGTAGAACAATACAATCGCCATGTCCTTATCTCCAAGTATTCGCGGAGAAAGCACATTATCCTCGAAAGGGTTCAGGATAATTTCATTGTTGATATTATGTATCCAAGCATTGAGAAATGGATAATTAAATGTGTTTTAATTATCATAAATAATATTAAGTTGATTCATATTATAAAGAGAATTATCTTAGATAATTAAATGTGATTTAATTATCAAAGATATAAATAATGTGAATGAGATTCAAATTATTTGGGCACATGAGAATAGAGATCCAAGATGATTAAATGTGATTTAATTATCATGGATATGAATAATGTGGATAGCAATATCCATATTAGTCATATATATTGTAAATGTGATTTATAATATATAAGAGAGAGCTATTTGTAATTTACATTTGTTAATTAAATGTTAATGTGAGTTGGATTCACATTGGACATTAAATTGAAAATGTAATTTGCATTTTATTTTGGGTTGTGAATGTGATCCACAAATTTCCAATGGCAAGATTGCAATATTCACAAAATAATTATGAATTATTTTTGTAGAATAATTTACAAAAACTGTTGTTGTAATAAATTGGAGATATATGGAATATGTAATCAAGGGAGATTACATTTGGAGATGCCCCTTCCATAGGAGGGACGGCCACCGATTCCTATTAGGAAAGGGAGGTCGTCCACTCCATGTACATGGAAGGAGGCATTCTCTCTTTCCCAATATCTCCATATTTGTTGATTTAATTTTGTGATTAAATTGTGTTGATTTATCAACATATATTTAATCTAAATTAAATTAATTGTTGTTGGTTTTACCAACACAAATCTTAGCCATTAAAAGAAACACAATCAATGAGGGCCATTGGATTTGTGTTGTCCCATGGATTGAGATCCATGGTTCCCAAAATGTTATAAAAGGAGAGGCACCCCTTTGCTCTTCTTTACACATAAGAGAACATAAGTTTCTCTCTCTCTCTTCTCTCTACACGCCTCCTCTCTATCCCTCTCATGACCGTCCACCATGGATAACAGAATGTTAGATACAAAAGTAATTTTTTTATTTTGATTTTTCCTGCAACAAAAGATGTTAGAGATAAAAACAATTTTTTTATTTTCTTTTTATTATATCTGCAAAACAAATGTTAGAGAGAACAAAAAAAATTATTTGTTTTTTTATTGTATCTTGCAAAAATATGGAATAGGAAACAAGATACAATTTTTTTTATTTATAAACAAAAATGGAGTAGGTGAATGGGGATCCGATGGAAATGCGGGGGATGGATCCGATTCTCCGACCACCGTACGTGGTCGGAGATGTGTGGTTGCGTGAGGTAGAACGTGAATATGGAGGGATAACGAAATGAGATGAAAATTGGTGTCGGAGGCGAATTATGTGGAGAAATATTTTGGGATTTTTAATCTAAAAACTACTCCCTACTCGTACACTAAGATCTAAGCCTACAATTTACCTAGAGAAAAAGACAAGTAAAAGTGGATCTCACCTCGGGGATCGGACAAGCCATGATGGCTTCGACGAAGCTCAAGCCGCTGTCACCGACTGGATCGGAGGCTAGGACCCTCTTCAACAAGAATTCTCTCGGAAACTGGGCTCCTCTCCGCCAAAGATCGATCAAGTGTGAATGAGGGAGGAGGAGCCCATTAAAAAGAGAAGAAAATCAAAAATGGAAGATATTCACAAATGAGGAAAGTGTTTATTGGTTAATTAAATAAAATAATTGAATAAATAAAATAAATAATTAATTAAAAACGAATTTCGTAATTAAATAAAATGAATAAATTAAATAATTTCCAAAAATCAATTAGCCACCTTAATGGTGGCTATTTAAGGCACAAAATCAAATCTTCACATAAAAGGTAAGTTATCAAATCAAATGAATTCAAATAAATTCAATAAATTAAATAATTACATATGATTTTCGTAATTAAATAAATTAAATTAGTTAATGTGAGATAATTAATTTTTTTGGTAATTTTTATTTAGGGAAATTAATTGTATACATATATTATATACATATAATATAATGTACATAGATGCAAATAAGGAAATAATTTTTATAAAGGATTTTTTTTAATTTTTATTTTTTTTTAATTTTTTAATGAAAACAATATTTACAATATATATTATGTATAAAAATAAATATAAATAAATATGTTCATCAAATATATAGGAAAACTGCACAAAACACCCCAGAAAACCGACTTTTTAACCGTAACTCCAAAAATAATGAAACCACAGCCATTTGAAAGATAATTTAATTTATAGTATGATGGAAGTGAGTTTGGTTCAATTTGAGCTTGTGTGGAGCCGGAATTGATGTTTCAATTATCACTTTGTGGCTTTTTCTGGGTGTAATTATTTGCAATATATGCAATATTTTATTTTACAAATATTTTTATTATTTACAACACAATTTTATTTACAACTTTTATTTACGAAAATAATTAGTTTGAGGTCACATTATGTACAGATAAAATAATGTATGTTTTGTACAAATGTACATGAAAAATATTTACAATATATTTTTGATTTTTCTGACAAACGACCCTATCTCCCCCTACTTTATTCCTGGTCGATCAGGTCAAGTCTTGACCTTCTCTCGGGGTTTGGGTCAGTTTGTATTTATTGCATAACTACATCCTTTATTTTTCTTTTCTTTTTCTTTTCTTCTTTATTCTTTTATTTATGTACAAAAAGTGTTAAAAATGCAATTTTAACAAATGCATGCAAAATGGTAAAATTATGAAATTAATGGGTATTTACATGTGTTTGACTAAGAAAATGAAGCTAAAATAAAAGAATAAAGGCGATGAATCATGGATTCATCAGATGCCCTAGAGAGGTTCTCCATCGCCGCAACGTCGTCGTTATGCTGCCCGATGGTTTAATCGTGGAACTCCATCTCCTTCGGTGTGCCTCTCTCGTGAAGAAGGCGTCAGATCTCGTGTGTCGAGATCAGGAGATCCACCGCTTGGATCATCAACATGGATTGCGAGAAGCACGCGGTTCATCCCCGCGCTCGCAAGCGTCTCCTCTGTCGGATCGGACATGAGACAGGAGGTCTCTTCGTTTAGAGACTCGATCGCAACCACGCTTCAAGAGGTAATTCTATAACTTGTTTGTGGTTTAGACGAAACGATCCGAGAAGTGTTCTTGGATCATGTGGTTTCTTCGCATGAAAAATTTTAATTTCCGTTGCATAGAACGACTAGTCCGACTAGTCGTTCTTCGTCGTATTCGATACGACGCTCAGGCTTCCATGATGCGCTTGAGGATATAACCATATCCTTCAATAGAGGCTGGTGCTTGGATGAATATATAAAGGGTTATATTGAGGACTCATCAAGCACCGTCAAATGATTATTAAGAGATGATCTCCAGCCTGAGTAGGATATGGCAATCCTTACTCACATAGGTTGATATCTGACCGACCTCTTGATGCAGATCCTCTGCATGGGAATAGTGATTCGGAGGTATTATTTAGGTCAAAGAATTGACTTAACAATATCGAGATAGCCTAGTCCTATGTTGAATACTGTCACAGCATAGGCACACATCCTCTGACCAGAGACAGATGTGTTACTATATGTATGAGTGTGTACATTTGGATGACCATTAGGTTGATGACCTAACCAAGGTCTATACACGGTGCACTGGTGTACATGTAAGGACATATGAGTAATACAATCTCTCAAAGGGATCATACAGGTTCACTTATGAACCGGAAGACATGAGCTTACTCATGAGGTATTGGGACCGATCAAATTTCCATGCATGGTCGGCGTGCTTTGAAAGCATGACAAGAATTTAAAGGTATGATATATGCTTTGGGAAACCATATCATCGATACCGATTCCCAATGACCAAGATTGAGAAACTTGGTGATCAAATCCTGAAGAAGACAGCGTAAAATTGATCTGCATCTTCAGGTTGATCATAGGTCTTCTAGTATGCAGGATGTACAGGTATTGGGAATACCTGAGGGTGATGTGATCATAAAACGATTGTATAACCATGACGCTTCCATTCCGAGGGAGTGATGAAACAGGTCTGGATTTTAGTGACTCCTCTCAGTAGAGAAGCAATATGATCTTGGCCCAAGTGTTGGACATTGGACTGAATGAGATTCAGTTGCAATGAGAAGATTAGATCTGCAGTCTTGATTTAATCAAGCATCTGTGGGAGGTACGTAAGATCAGGATTTGAGATGAGTTCTCAACATCCAAGTCACTATACATGGAACAATATAATCACCATGTCCTTATCTCCAAGTATCTGCAGAGAAAGCACATTATTCTTGAAGGAGTTCATGAATAATTCATTTGATGAATTATATACCCAAGCAACAAGATATTGATAATTAAATGAGATTTAATTATCAAGAACAATATGAATGGGATTCATATTATGAGAATGATTATCCAAGATAATTAAATGGGATTTAGTTATCAAGGAATACAGATTGTGGATAGTGCTATCCATAATATCTATGTATATATTATAAATATGATTTATAATATATTAGAGAGAGAGCACCTTTGTAAATAGCATTTGTTAATTGTTAATGTGAATTAGATTCACATTAAGTAATTAATTGGAAATGTAATTTACAATTTAGTTTGGGATGTGAATATGATTCACATATTTTCAATGGCATTATTGAAATATTCACTAATTAATTGGGAATTAATTTAGTGGATAATTTTGCAATAGATATACACTAATTAATTTTGAATTAATTTAGTGGATATTGTTGCAAGATAAATAAGAGATAATGATATGAATTGAAAGGAGGAGATAATCCACCAAATCATGAGGTGGCGTCACCCATGACTTGGTCATGGGTGACGCCCCATGATTTTGGACGGTTATTATCCTATTTTAATTAATATCTCATTATCTTGTGTTTATTGATTTATTTATTGAATAAAAATATGTTGATGATAACGCAACATATATTTAATTTAAAATAAATTAATATTTTGTTGTTTTTGAACAACAACGATCATGGCCATTGATTTAATATACATATCAATATAGCCATTGATTTTGTATATGCCATGGATTGTGATCCATGGACCTCTAAACTAGTATATAAAGAGGGCAACCCTAGCCTCTTCAAGCTACAGATACAAGAGTTGTGCATGCCTACTCTTCCTCTCTCTCTCACTCTCGTCCTCTCTCTCTCTCTCTAAGATGGTTGTCCACCTTGTGCTTTGAGGGAACAAGCAATCGTCTTCGTGTTGTTGTGTTGTCGCTTCGATTGCTCGTGGATCTCCATCGACGAATTTTAATGGACAAAATCAGGAGATTCAGGGCTTGGATCTTCATCGAGGAATTCGGGAGGAATGCAGCTCATCATCGTGCCCGCAAGTGCCATCTTCGTAGATCGGACTTGAGTCGGGAGGATCTCTTGCTTTAGAGATCTAGTGATCGCAACCACATTTCAAGAGGCATTTCTGATACTTTGTGGTTTGATGAAACGATCCAAGAAATATTCTTGTGATCAAGTGGTTTCATCGTTTGATTTAAAAAATTTTAAATTTCTGCTGCATCTAACAACTAGTGCGACTAGTCGCCCCGATCGCATGAGATGCGATCAACACACTTTTTTGATGTGCTTGAGGATTCCTCGTATCCTTCACTCAGATCTGCTCGTGACCTGAGACGGGGCTAAGATGCCGTATGTGCCTCCTGGAAACACATGATCTGCGTCTTCATATCACTCAACGTCTGTGCCATCTGATCAATCTGTGACATACCCTGGCACTGCTTCTTCTCGATCAGCTCTATCCAATCCAACTTCTCGTTGATAATCCCCATATCAGCAGATGTAGACTCCTCCTGCGCTACGGTTGTTGTGGATGTAGAAGGACCGACCTCAACTCGTGCTATCCTTTGATAGGACACGACTGGTGGATGGGGCTTCTCCTGAGTGTATAATCGGGTCTGGGACATCACTGTATAGTTCTTGGCCATCTCCTCGTAGATGGCCCAGACTTGATCCTCATCCTTGGCGAAATAGGAGCCCCCACAAGATGCATTGACGAGCCGCTACAACTCCGGTGTAAGACCACAGAAGAAACTCTGAACAAGGTTGGGCTTGGATATGTCGTGGTGTGGGCACCGGTCTGTGAGCTCTCTGAACCTCTCCCATGCCTCATGGAATAGCTCATTGGGGGGCATGGAGAAGTTGCTGATCAAGTCCCTGACTGCATTCGTCCGACCGAGTGGATAGTACTTGTTCAAGTACTCGGTTCGAAGCTGCTCCCATGTGGTAACAAATCTCCCTAGATGCTTTAGCCAGTTGGTTGCTCTGTCTATGAGGGAGAATGGAAAGGTGATCATCCTGATGGTGTCCTCTTCACATGCCGATCGTGGATAGTACTGCAGATCATCTTGAACTCCTATAGATGGAGGTGTGGCTCCTCAGTAGCAAGCCCATGGAAGCGGGGAAGAAGCTGAGTCGTCTCAGGAGGGAGCTTGAAGTCCCCTATAATCGCTGGCAGCACGATCCATCTGTGTGTGAGCATCAATTTGGGGTTGTGCAACTCCCGCATCGGTCGGGCTGGTGGTGTTGATTGGACTGGTTCCTCAGGATGATCTCTGTCTGGAATGTCTCCCTCTCTGGTGGCTCTCGGCTGATCTTTGTCTGCTCTCAATCTCTCCATCTCTTGGCATGTCTCTACCATGAAAGCCTCCCGGTCTCTGATCTGACACCGCATGGTCTTCAGAGAGGCTAACACGGTGTTGTTGATGGCACCCAGGTCCAACACGTATGTCTCTATCATACGGGGTCCATCAGTGTGCTCCTCGTTGCTGGTCATGGTCTCTGCAAAGGTAAAAGACCCAAACTCAGGTGTCGATAAATCATCTGGTATCTACTGCGGTCTCTGCTTAGGTACCTTTGGACTGGTAGAAGGGCGGTCGAGGGAGAACAGGGCAGAATCAAACTCGGATTTGGAGAGCGGGTCTCGGCTCTCACGAACCAACCTAGATGAGTGAGATGGAGTGTTGTAAAGCGGTGCAGCCAAGGGCTTCATAAGAGACCTCCTGCCCATCATCTCGATCTGGCGAGTGAATGCGGATGAGATCTGGAAACACACAAGATGAGAAAGCAAACCCCCGATTCACCTACTCAACGCGGAGCTGAAGACCGTAAAGGTTCGGTCAATTATCTTGTCAAATTTTATTAGGTGATCAGTTAGTCTTTCAGAGCGATTAAGCGAGCTGATAGGAATCCAATACTCCCAACAGGTTGTCCCTAATAAAGGACCGGTAGTCTGTCAAGAAATCGGATGTGGTTTTAGACTAGTGTGCGGGTTATGCTCTCGCTCATCCAAACCAGACAATGAGGGGATTACTCTCCCAAGACAAATTTTTAGGTGAGGTGTATTTTAGGTTCAATTGTGTTTAGCAGTCCTAATTTTATAGTTTTTGTTTTTTGGGTATTTATCAGATCAAACAACGCCTAACGAATTTTTCGGTTCTCCTGATTATTTTAAGTCCAAAAACTGAGGGAGAAGGTGAAAAAGCCTATGCGTGATCAAACACGATGATGCATGGAGAGTAAGAAATGCAACCTGACTCCAGCTCTCTACATGCAGAGTGATCTGCGCATAAAATAAAGACTGAAATTAAACTAAGTATATGATGCACGAGGAAAACGGCCTTAGACAAAGCAGTTTCTACACGATAAGCACAATAGTCAGATAATCAAGCTAAGTCCTGAGTCTGATCTTGGGAAACACTCGGTGTCCGCCACAACGGATCCTGCACGCGTTGTATGTGGTTCTGCATGGCACGTGGACTCGAGCCTAAATAATCTGGCTTTTTTTGTGATTTAATTAATTAAGTCCAATTATCGAACTATAGGCACAGGAAGATAATTAGGGTTTGGCCTTATATAATTACGTCATAATCATAGAAAATCCTAAGGCTATGGTTAAATCCTCAAAAATAAGATAAGTACTAAATAAACGGTAAAAACTAAACCGGCGAAAACATGTGGTGAGGTCCCCCAAGCAAATCGGTGCTCGACGAAATAGACCCAGAGATCACAGCAAGTCTGAAAGTCTGTCTATGTCCCTTTTTTATTACAACAATAAAATGTGGGAAATAAAAGACTAATTTACGGCTAAACTATACTCCCAAGACTCCTTCTTCGGTCCTCCTGCAGCTCGATGCAGAAAGGAGCTGCCTCCAAATCCCCCGGGTGCTTTGGCCCTCCGAAGAAAGCTACCCTCGATTGTCGGGCCCTCACAAGAAGATCAGAACCAAGAATGTGTCAAACAACAATTATTATAAAAATGTGATAGGAAATGGAATGGAAATAAATGATAGAAAATACAAGTAAAGACAAAAAACCGAAAAAGAAAACATACTACTAAGTCGTGCTCCCCGGTAAAGGTGCCATTCCGATGAGACAAAAACCGAGCGACTGAGGTAAGAATGTATCAATGGTCGTTGCGACCTCAACCTCTCGTATCGGACTCAATCAAGGAGAAGAAATACACCAATCAAAATATCAAACAAGTCAAACAAATAGCAGTCTCGCTATTTTATTTTACCTGGTATAGCTACCAGGGTCGAACACAAGGAGCACGGTTTGGAAAAACCTACGAAGTAGTCGGAAATCAAAAACAAGTATTTTTGGTGGATTTTTAGGTTTTTAAATTTTTTTGGATTTTTTTAATATTAGGAAAAATGTAAAAGAAGGCAAAAAAGACACAAACAACTATTTATTTAACACAACAAATTAGGTCAGAAAAATAAAATAAAAATATTTTTGGTTTTTATAAACTTTCAAATGTTTTTGGTATTTTTATCATATTTTTATGAATTTTAATTAACTTTATAAAAATAAAACAAGACTGAAAATCAAAGATGTTGTGCAACCAAAATCAAAAGGCTAGTTAAAAATATCTAAATAGCCTACAAAATTCCAACAACAATTTTATTGTAAACTATCAGTAAAATACTAACTACAGAAACTAAAACTGTATTTTTTTATTATTTAATAATTGTTAATGATTTTTCTAAGTTTTTTTAGTGTTTTTTAACTTTTAGGGATTTTATAAATCCAAAAGCAACAAAAATCGAATTGAATCAAAAACATAACACAACAAGCAAACAGTAAAAATTTTAGAATTTTTGGAGGGTTTTTAATATTTTTAGTTGATTTTTTAAATTAGACAATAGAAAATTGAGAGGTTTTTAATTTTTTTAAAAAAAGAAAATGATAACAAAAAGGTCCCAAAAATTCACGTAAATTTTTACATAGTGGCAGGAGCCAAGTATCCAAATTTCGTGAAGTTTGGATGAGAGTTGATATTTTATTCACCCAATCAAACGCATACAACACACAGGGACTATTATGCAAGAAAAATAACTTCTAGGACTAAATGATTACACGTTTAAATAGTTCTAGGGAGCTACTGCAATTTTCATAATTAATTCAGCACATGTCCAAATAAACCACGCACAGGGGTATGGATATAAATAATTAAACTAAAACTTCATTTCATAACATCCGAGAAAACCCAAGGGCATACATGCAAATATCCAAATATACACATGACGATGCACGTGTAGCCAGACAGGGAGGACCAAAGTATGAATAGGATAAATAGTAGGGGCCAAAGTGCAAAAAGACCACAATGTACTAATTTATTTTACAGACGAAATAAAAACATAAAGAAACTGTAGGAGAGGTGACGCAAATTACCCAGCCAACTCGTGCGGGTCACGTGGGTGACAGGTGGCGCGTCCTGGTAGGCTGAAGACGTGCGGCTCTGGTACGACCACCTGGCGGATCCAATGGTTGTCCTGCGAGTGCGGACGTGGGCGTACGGGGGCCGTCAGATACCCGATCTAACGGCCTGACAAGGTGCAGGCGACGGACGGTGGTGATGGAGTATGGACTACAATGATGATCCAACGACAAAGGATGGCCCTAGATGAACTCCTCCCTAGCGAACTTCGCCTGAGGACTGGTGGTGCTCCAGGCCGCTTATGACCGATCAGGAAGAGGGGTTCGTCTCGTGACACACCTCCTTGTCGGCTAGCGATGGCGGATGGAGCATCCACCATTCGGATCTCTGGTAATGGGGTGGTGACTTGAGATGACTCCGACGAGGTGGGTGAGATGCGAGCTGGGAGGTAATCGTGCACCTTCTGACCGGCAAACAACAGCTTCTGCTCAGAGGAATGCTCCGGCGAGGGTTATTTGATGAAACACGAAGGGAAGCGATGGGGAACGGTAAGGGGAGATTCTGGCAAAGGCGAGGGATGGAACCTAACCTGATCTTGGCTCGGTTAGCCAAGATCTGAATGATCATGCTGTGGAAGGATGATGACAGTGGATAAGGGAATCAATCGGAACGGCTAATTATGACTGGTGGAGCTCCGGTCGTCGGGTTGGAGATGGCGGAGGACCGATGAAAGATTTGTGATAAAGTAGAACTAGCATCGATGAAGGGTCTACCTGAGGGTCCAAGAACAATCCCTAGCTCCAGGGGAATGCGGCAATGTTGGTCGTCGCCTCGACCACGCTGCGGTAGGCAGGAATGCTCGAGCAAGGAGGCGCTCTGGCCACGTGCCTTGAGCAACAACTGAAGGCTCTCTCTCCGTCCACTAAAGGGTGCTTCCGGTCGCTGTCACCGAGGGGAAGAACTTTACGGTAGAATGAGGGCTTGCGATGCGAGCTACTGAGCTGGGAATCAAATGGAAGAATTTATACGCAGTTCCATGTGACGAGGAAGAACGGGCACGGGCTCACGAACCGAGGGTGATCTGCCACCGCCTAGGGATCCGCGAGGTTCGCAGATCCACCAGAAGAGGTGGGAGGTGGAATCGGGGCGGGAGGGTGAGAGATCCGGGTGAGAAAATTTTGAGAAGTGGGGCGCAAAACTCGGATCCGAGGACGGGTAGGTCCGGGTGGGGGAGTTGACCGGGGGTCAACGACCCCTCTGGACCAATCAGAAAAAAAGAAAAAGAAAAGATTTGTAAATTAAATAAAAAATCGAAAATGATTTTTTTTAAATATTTACACAATGAAAATGCTTATTTTCTTTCAAACTATTTTTTAGTGATTTTTTTTTTTTTGAAAAATACCTTATCTTTCAAACTATTTATTTTTTATTTATTCTTTCAAACTATTTTGAAAAATAAATTAAGGTATATACATTATATTATATTATATTTTATACAAGTATAAAATACCTATGTATTTTATATTATTATTTTTATTTTATTATTTTTATACAAAACCCCAATTTTATATTTTATTTATTTACAATAGAAAAATTGGATTATAAAATAATTTTTATTTTATTTTTATTGTTTATTTACAAGGGTGAAATAAATTATAATAGATACATATATACATGGTATGTACAAGGTGGAGAGAGAACTTATTTTGTTTTTATTTTAATTTTATTTTTCTAATTTTTGTTTTATTTTTAGAAATATATGGAAACATATTTTTATTTAATTTTTGTGAGAATAAAATATGTACAAATAAGAAGGAATATCAACAAGGTGAATGGCCCTATCTCTCTCTACTTGTTTATTTGGCATCCAGGCCAATGCTTGGCCCTCCCTTGGGATTAGGTCACTCAATATTTATTTTAAATATTTCCCTATTTTTTATTCTTTATTCTTTTATTTTTGCACAAATGCATGCTAATTATTGAGTATTAACAAATGCATGGTTTTTGGTAATTATTGTATTTACAATTATATACAAGGTATTTTGCCATGATATCAAGCTAAAAAAAAGAATAAAAAGTGATGAATGGGTATTCATCAACATGTAAATTCGTGTTACGGCTAAGGGCACTTGTGAAATTATGTTAATGATATGGACATACATGTAAATTGATAACAGACCGAACGACAGAGGTAAAGGTAAAGAAATGATCGTCGCGACCTCAATCACTCGGGCTAAGTATATCAAGAAAAATCAACCACTCAGAACATGTAAAACTAATCGAGCACAAAAGAGAGCGGTCCTGCTATGAGATTAACCTGGTATAGCACCCAGGGTCGAACGCAAGGAGCACAGATTGGCCTTGCGGCCTACGATGTAGTCAGAAATCCGAGAGAGTATTTTTTAGTGTTTTTAAGGGTTTTTATATTTTTTAGGATTTTTGGAATATAAGGAAAACAGGAAAAGCACCCAAACCACTAACTTGAACAATTTATTTAGTGCATTAAAAAGCAAGCAAAAATTCAGACAAAAATATTTTTATGTGTTTTATATTTTTTTATGTTTTTGGTGAATTTTCGAGATTTTTCTGATGTTTATTCTATTTCCTAAAAATCAAACAGTGCGAAAAGCAAGGGGTACTGTCCAGCCAGGGCCGAACCCCAAAGATAAAATATCTAAGGATCTCAAAGGGACTTGGAGGTAATTTTCCTGTATACTAGAGAAAACAAGGAAAATTTGAGCACCAAAATTATTGTTTTTGAGTTTTTAAATTATTTATTATGATTTTTAGGCGTTTTGAGGTGTTTTTAAGTTTTTAGGGTTTTTACTCAATGAAAAATAGCCAAAATTGGCTAGAACCTCAAAGAACACTAAATAAACAGTAACTAATTTTTATGGAATTTTTAAAAGGGTTTTGATATTTTTTTGGGGTTTATGACTCTAAATAGTAGCAAAAATAAGGGTTTTTGAATTTTTAAAAATAGCAAATGAAATCAAAAATGTCCTCAAAAATTCATAAAAATTCTACATCATGGAAGGAGCCATGTGTCAAATTTTCATCGAATTTGGAGGTGATTTGATATTTTATTCAAAAATAAAGGAGGGGCACTGTGCACAGGGACCAAAGTGCAAATACCCAAAGTTCTGGGGGGTCTGGTGCAAAATACCCAGCAAAACACGTGCCAAGCACGTGCCTGGGGCACTCAGGGACCCAAATGTAAAAGAAAATAAGTTCCAAGGGCTTATTGGTAACAAGTACCAAAAGTCCAGGGGCTTATCTGCAAATAACCCATAAAATATCGCACATGGGGAATTAAATCACGCACAGGGGCATAAATGCAAATAAAGAAAACTTTTTATCCAATCCATAACATCCAGAACTACAGGGTTTATATTGCAAATAACCCAATAAAGTTCACGTGACGAAGCACGTGGTCCACGTAGACAGGGGTATAAGTGCAAATAAAGTAAGTACGAGGTTCTTAATGCAAATATCCCAGAAAATAAACAACTTAATTTAAAAATTACAGGACTAAAATGAAATAAAACAAACAGAGGGGCCTAAGATGAATTTACCCCTTTTATTATTATCGACGGCTCGATAGGTGCCACGTGGAGGATCCGACGGCTCTGGATGGGTGGCGCTCTTCTTCTTCAGCTCTTGGGCCAGATCGACGGTGCAGAGGTGGCCACGTGGGTGATCGGTCGGCTCAGGTGCTGGGGGCCTCTCTCCTCTGTGCTGACGGTTCGGATCAGCCCCTCGAGATAATCAACGGCTGCTGCTCCTCAGTGGATGGACGATCAGGATCGAGACTGGAGCGGCGGGGCTGATCGGACGGTGAAGGAGGATGCAGGAAGAACACTCCGTCGGCGAGCTTCGCCGGCCTCGTGCGCCTGCAGTAGTTCTCCTCAGCTGCTGCTAAGTATCGGAACAGATCCGCGGTGACGTCCCGCAGCTGGTGAAGGCCTCAGATGACCCGGCCGAGCCCTGGGGGGACTCCGGCAAGGTCGGCGGCGACGGGCTTCTGGCCTGGATGTAAGGGGGGCTCAGATGCCCTCCTTTTGACCTGCAAAAGGCACCAGAAGCTTCGCGGGTCGAGGGCAAAGTGCCTCGACCCGAAGAAGCGAAGTGAACATGGACTGTGGGTCGGGGCGGATGAGCTCCGGCGAGCGGAGGATGGTGGAGCTCGACTCCCAGCTCCGGGGCGAGCTGGGTTGAATGAAAGAGCGAAGAACGTGCGTCGGAGGATGGCGAAGGTGTGTGTGGGTTCCAATGATCGATAAAGTGCGCGATATGGCCGGAATCAGGGGAACTCGTCGGAGATGCGATTTGGGCGAAATGAAAAATTAAGCTAAAGGAAAGGGCTAATCGGCTACCTGGATGATGCGGGAGACTGTGCTGGAGCTTGGCTAGCTCCTGGTCGTAGCCTCGAAGGGCGTCAAGGCCTGAGGCTCGAGCTCCTGCAAGCGGCGAAGCACGGCGGCGCGAAGCTGCCGGATCGATGGTCGGGGCACCCTCTCCTCACTGCAACAGGGGCAAACGCGAGCTGTCACCTCGGTGATTGCTCTGGAGGTCACGGGAATGAAAGTGGCGAGCCAAAGATGAGGCGTGGAGGCGGCGGAGGTCGGGATATATATGGGGACAGGGCCGATTAGGGTTGAGTGGAGGCAGCTATGGAAGGCGTGGATCCCACGGCGAAGGATCCGGCGAGGATGTCGGATGAACGGCGAAGAATCCGGGCGCGGGGTTCGCGGGGGCGACAGGCTGGAGATGCGTGGAGAAATCGACGAAGTCGGGTCGGGCGCGAGTCGACGCAAAAGGAAAGAGTCCGCGGGGGAGTTGACCGGGGTCAACAATCCCCCGTGGACCAATCAGGAGCTGCCACGTTTTTAATTTTTTTGTTTATTTAATTTAAGGTAGAAAAAGGCCGAATTAAGAAAAACTCAAAACATGAAATATTTTTCTTTTATTTTTTTCTATTTTTTGGTGATTTTTAATTAATTTTTGGAAATAAAAATAGGGTAGCTATATATATAGGTATATGTACACTATATAGATTTTAATTTTTGATTTTTTTTTATTTGTTATTTTTATGTATTTTTATGCCCATTTTATATTTTATTTATTTACATCATAAAATAAAGAACAAAATGGTATTTTTATTTTATTTTAATTATTTATACACAAGGGTGAAATAAATAGTTGTATACATTTATATACATGGTATCTATACAATGTATTTTTGTATTTTTAATTTTGTAATTTTTATTTTGTTTTTAATAGTTTCTAAATATATACAAAATGTATACAAGCATATTTTTGGGTGAGGAAAATATAATTTTATTTATTTACAAAAGTATGTACACATGAGCTCCTATCTCCCTCTACTTTGGCTTTTATGCGGTCAGGCCCATGCTGAGCCCTCCCTTGGGTTAGGTTGCTCAATATTTATTCTAAATATTTCCCTCTTTTTCTTTTTACTCTTTATTCTTTTATTTTTGCACAAAAACATGCTAATTACAGGTTTTTTACACAATGCATGCTTTTGGTAATTATTTGTATTTACACATATCTACATGTATTTGCAAAGATTTTTGTAGCTTAAAATAGAAGAATAAAGAGTGATGAATGGGTATTCATCACCCCCCTATGCTTAACTTTGCTAGTCCCTTAGCAAACACTTATTTGAAAAAAAATGAAAAAGAAAGAAAAAGAAAAAGAAAAAGAGGATGTACATGGATCAAGGTTGAATTATTAAACTTTCCTTTATTAACTTGAAATATGGAGCTCGATCAGATCTTTGGATTATTAATGTGTCGGAACCTTATTTGGACTTAAGCTTAAAACTCAACAGTCTCCAAGTTCCACAAATCTATGGGCAAGACTCCTTAATAAACCAGATCAGAACAAGTCTACATACACAAACTCTAATGACCATGAATCTTTCCATGCGGTGTAAGTGATATGTGGCTCCCCACCTCAGAAGTAACAAAGAAACAACCTCCCTCAACCTGGTAACTCTAATGCCTCAGTCTAGCAACTCTTTCCTCGAGAAGCGGGGTATTCCCTTCTAAGTTCAAGTGCAACCAGCTCAAGAAGAGGGGGTAGAAGTATAGAGTTTTGGAAGCTTAGCCAGTGTAGCTAAGTCTCCCGCTGCAAGCTTCATGAGATGTACCATTGATACCATAAGCTTTTGCTTTATTTGATTATGTACACTCCGGTGGGGTTATTAAATTTTCAATCCGACCCACCACTTTTTTGGAGTTCTTTTTGCTTTTTTGCATTTTTTTTTCAAGTGCTTCTGTACAACATATCTACATGGTGCAGCATAGATAAGAAATTTTCCTCTTGAGCCAGTAGACTATCCCTCTTTTGAAGCTTTATTGCAACCCACAGCTTCTGTCTTTAGCCTTCATCACCACTAGACCAAGTTGAGGTGCACTTCCTTCACTATAAGAAGAAGAGAGGTTCCGCCTAGAAGTACTACCCTCATATGCTACCCCAAGCCAAAGGAAATTGCCTCCTCACCACCTCATCCGTGGAGAGCCATGTGTAAGTGCAGGTGCAAGTCAAGCCATTGTCTCTAAGAGTCATGCGTGTGTTGTTAAGTGCTCTACTTAGGCTCATCAAGATGACATATGCTCATAGCCTAGTGGACTCAAAGAATTAAGTCCTTATGGACCTGAAAAGCCTTAACCCTAAGTCCTATAAGGTTCCTCTTAAAGTTTAGTGGATTAAGATCTTTTTCAAGCTCCATTTCTCAATTTAATTCCAGGCTTAGTTTGAATGTCAACTCTTATCCAGGAAAAACTATATACATATATGTACACAAGATGCTATTTACAAATGTTTTACAATTATGCAAAATTTTTGAAAAATGTTTTGAAATCATGAATAAATGATGCATGAGGTGCAAGTTTTGCAAAGAGATATTTACAAACATTTACACAAGATTTTTGCAAACCTTTTGATTTTCAAAACATTTTGGAAAAAATTTGTACTATATACATAATTTTGATACAAAATATTTACACAAGCTTTACACAAAAGATTTTTGAAATCATTTTTACAAAAATACTTTGTACACTAGCTATGTATGTGCAAGATAAAAGAGGTTTATGTACATGAAAAATTTTTAAATTTTTGTGATTTTTAGCCATTTTATTTATTAACACACTCACACAAAGTACGAGTTATGGCTAAAGTATATATGAAATATATACACACCCCCCCCCCCTATACTTAGCTCGAACGATGTCCTCAGAGTGATCAAAAGCGATGAAGAAGACATAACTCGTGCTTAGTAAAAGGGAAGTGAAAAGGAATGGCTAAGTACAGGAATGAATAAATGAATAAAATGAGAGGAACTCGGTGGTCTCCCCCTATACTTAGGATTAACTAATCCTAAGTATAGCAAGCTGTACATGAAGGGAAAGCCGAGTGAAGCAGATACAGAATCTGCCCCCCTATACTTAGGGTAAAATATCCCTAAGTATAGGCAGCAAAAACAGGAGCAGAAAGAATGAAAAGAATACTCGCAGGTCCGACATTCCCCCCTATACTTAGGGTAAAGTACACCCTAAGTATAGCATAATCACAGGATGAGAAAAGGGATGTGGGACTAAAGAATAGAATGATATGGACAATTGGATCTATACAGACGGAAGAACAGTGAGAATCAGGCGTGAGATGCAAAAGATGTGAGTCAAGAGACCACATCTCACGCAAAATGAATAGCAGCAATAATAACGTCCCGCGGCTCATGATCTAGAAATGGCTTGAGCCGCTGGCCGTTCACTCGAAAGGTACTCTCAGAAGATAACTCAGATATATCAATGCTACCGTTATCGTGTACCTTTCTGACCAAGTAAGGTCCCTTCCATTTGCTCTGTAGCTTCCCTGGAAATAATCGTAGCCTTGCATCAAACAACCATACTTTTTGTCCAATCTCAAAATGCTTGTGGCTGATATGAGAATCATGCCACTCCTTCACTTTCTCTTTATAATGTAGGCTGTTTGAGAAAGCTGTATCTCTAAGCTCTTCCAGGGCGGCTAACTCTGCCCTCCTCTGGTCTCCTACACCATCTGGATCCATAAGGATATCTGTAACTGCCCAAAGTGACTTGTGCCTCAGCTCAACAGGTAGATGGCACGGCTTGCCATAAACGAGGCGAAAGGGAGATGTGCCCAATGGAGTCTTGAAAGACGTCCGATATGCCCACAAAACCGAGTCCAAAAGCTGTGACCAATTCTTTCGGTCAGGGCGGACGACTTTCTGTAAAATATTCTTGATCTCCCTATTCGACACCTCAGCTAGACCATTCGTCTGTGGATGGTAAGGTGTGGCAACACGATGGTCTATACTGAACTCGTTAGCAAGGGCCTTCACCTGGTCGTTGACAAAATGAGACCCCCCATCAGAAATCAAAACTCGTGGAACCCCGAACCGCGTGATGATGTGCTTTCTCAAGAATCTGCAAACTGTCCTCGCATCAGCGGCTCGGGCGGGGATAGCCTCAACCCAACGACTCACATAATCAACGGCCAACAGAATGTACTCAAATCCCTGACTCTTAGGGAATGGACCCATGAAATCGATGCCCCATGCGTCAAAAACCTCACAGAAGTGAATGGGCTGCATCGGCATCATATCACGCTGTCCACAAGTGCCCATCCTCTGACAGTCAGTACACCTCTTCACGAACTCATCAGAGTCCTTGAAGAGGGTAGGCCACCACAAGCCGGATTGGAGCACTTTCTGTGCCGTTCTTCTCCCAGAATGATGTCCTCCTGCCTCAAGCTTGTGGCAGTAAGTGAGGACACTATGATGCTCCTCCTCAGGAATACACCGACGCCAGATGCTATCCCCTCCTTCGTGGTAAAGGATGGGATCCTCCCAGTGGTAGGACTTGGCCTTCGCAAGGAAGGTCTCACGCCTCTGCCTGGGCCAATCTTGTGGGACTTTCCCAGCAATAAGAAAGTTCACAATATCGGCATACCACGGGAGTGAGGTGATAGCAAGGATCGCCTCATCTGGGAAGGTATCTCGAATAGGATCAATCTGCTCAGAATCCTCAGGCTGCTCTAGTCGGGAAAGATGATCCGCCACCACATTCTTGACTCCAGGCTTATCCTTGATCTCAATGTCAAACTCCTGGAGTAGAAGGATCCATCTAGTAAGTCTGGCCTTGGCATCCTTCTTTGACATGAGGTACCTGATGGCGGTGTGGTCAGTATACAAAGTCACTCTAGATCCAATGATATACGATCTGAACTTATCTAGGGCGAACACTACTGCTAGCATCTCCTTTTCTGTGACCGTATAATTCCGCTGGGCGGAATCCAATGTGCGGCTAGCATAGTGTATGGCAAACGGAACTCCGTCCCTCCTCTGTCCTAGCACGGCCCCTACGGCAAAATCAGAGGCGTCCGTCATGATCTCGAATGGGAGAGACCAATCGGGTGGCTGAAGGACAGGAGCCTCAATAACACACTGCTGGAGAGTCTCGAAGGACGAAAGACACTTGTCATCGACAAGGAACTCGGTGTCTTTCGTCAAGAGGTCAGTCAGCGGTCGGGCAATCTTGCTGAAATCATGAATGAATCTCCTATAAAAACCAACATGCCCCAGAAATGACCGTAGCTGCTTCAAATTGGACGGCGGTGCGAGTTTTCTAATGACGTCCACCTTGGCCGGATCAACCTCCATGCCCCTGTTGGAGATGATGTGGCCAAGCACCGTCCCTTGAGTCACCATGAAGTGACTCTTCTCCCAAGACAGAACCAAGCGGGTATCAATACATCGCTGGAGCACTCGGTCTAGGCAGTCAAGACAGGAATCGAATCCGTCGCCGTAAACCGAGAAGTCGTCCATGAAGACCTCCAAACACTCCCCTACCATGTCCGAAAAGATCGACAGCATGCATCTCTGAAAAGTCGCAGGGGCGTTGCATAGCCCAAATGGCATGCGTCGGAAGGCGTATGTACCGAAGGGACAGGTAAAGGTGGTCTTCTCCTGATCCTCAGGAGCGATGGCCACCTGGTTGTAGCCCGAGTACCCATCCAGGAAACAATAATGGCTCTTCCCTGCCAGTCTCTCAATGATCTGGTCAATAAAAGGCAGTGGGAAATGGTCCTTCTTGGTGGCCTGGTTGAGTCTCCTGTAGTCAACACAGACCCTCCAAGAAGTGGGTACTCGTGTAGCGATCTCCTCTCCCGACTCACTGATCACAGTCGTGATGCCCGTCTTCTTGGGCACCACATGCAAGGGGCTGACCCACTTGGAGTCAGAAATGGGATAAATAAAATCTGCGCTCCACCATTTGGATATTTCCTTCATCACGACCTCTCTCAGGTTGGGGTTCAGTCGCCGCTGGAACTCACGCGACGGCTTTGCCCCTTCCTCGAGATAGATATGGTGGGAGCACAACGAGGGACTAATCCCATGGAGATCTGCTACGCTCCATCCAATTGCCTTGCGGTTCTTTTCAAGAACCCCCATCAGACGGGATTCTTGTTCTCCAGTCAGATCGGCAGAGATGATGACTGGGTACATCGCAGACTCTCCCGCAAGGAATCGATACTTCAGCGAAGTAGGGAGCGGCTTTAGCTCTGGACAGCTAGGTGCTGGCAAATCTGGCTTCTGAAGAAGATGTGTGTATGCTGACAATTCTGCCAAATCTGCCTGGGAAAATGATAAAGAACTCTCACAAACTTGATCTGGAGAAGGCGGGTCCTCTGCATTGTCTCTGATCTGCTCTACCTCTACCTCCTCCTCATCTATAGGCTCAGGTGGATCCAGGTCTGGCATCTGATCATCACAATCTGCCCAATCAGATTCTGAATCCGAGGGATCTGTATCAACTGCGGTGGCATCAGTACCACCGTAGAGTAGGGTGGCCTCAGTACCACCATCACTGAAAATCGTGTCGCGATCAAGGTCCGACTCTGCCGAATCAATAGTATCCTGAACCAGGGCTGTGCTCTCCAGACTATCCTCTGCTATCATCTCTGCATCAGCTGTATCTGAATATGAGAGGATGGTCTGTGCTGTAGGATCTGCCCAAGCTGCCTCATCATCTGTGATCACAAAATCACAGTCCTGGTGTATGTCTGTCTCTGTATCTGTCAGCTGTTCTGAATCTGTGCTGCCCTCTGAGCGGGATCTATCTCTGGCTCTGTGGTCCTTAACCGTCTCTATTTGTATACTCTCGCCCTGGACGCGAAAGAATACCTTCCCACTGTCATGGTCAGTCACTGCCTTGGCTGTGGCCAAGAACGGGCGACCGAGGATGATGGGGGAATCGGTCAACGAGTCAGGGGTCTCCATGTCCATCACTACGAAGTCCATGGGGAATTGCAAACCCTGAATCGTGACGACAACGTCTCGCAACAACCCCTTTGGCCTCTTGACAGACCGATCAGCAAACTGAAGGTATGTCCTGCTCTGTCTAAGAGTGCCCAACTCTAAGTGGTTGAGAAGGGCTGCCGGAAGAAGGTTGATCGACGATCCGCTATCTAGTAGAGTACGGTCGAACCTCTGCTCACTAATCTGACATCTGACATATGGGGCTCCTAAATCTGGCCTCTTGGTAGGCAGATGGTTCTGGATCGCGTAACACGTGGCTTTTGTCAACACATGAATCTCTGCGGTTTTGTTCCTCTTCTTCCTCCTGACTGTGGTTCTGTCTCTCAAGGATCGTTGAAGAAGAGGGATGTGTTGCAAAGCCTCAAGGAGGGTCAGCTGGATGTGAAATCAGTCTATCATGCTCTGGCTGAACTCCTCCTGCTCTCTCTTTTTTGGATCTTTTTCTCTTTTCTTCCCCTTCCCCAACTCAAGGGCTCTAGGAAAGGGGATCACAGGGTCCTTCTTAGATGAAGGACTAGGAATAGGCCTAGACGGTTCGATGACCGGATCCTCACATACATCATTCACCACAGTGGGATCAGAAGAAACTAAACCTTTTCCTTTATTCAAAATAGAGTCCTGAGATACATTCATACGAGGAAAGACAACATCTCTATCAGAATGAATATTGGTGGCCTCAGTACCACCTCTAGTTGGCTCTACAACTAGACGTCTTGCGACCTCAGTACCGCCGGTGGAATCAGCATCTCTGGTGGCATCAGTACCACCGTCATCATCAAGTGCGGCTTCAGTACCGCTCTCCTCTTCCTCATCTGGCGCTCTAGATGGATCCTCGCGTTGTCGCTCAGATGAGGCGCCGCCTGCTGGTCTTCTACCGCTCCTAAGTGTGACAAAATCAGCATCAAATAGATCCGACGATATATCATCAAATGAGTTACTAGGAGTGGTAGGCTCAGTGTGAACTACCTGCTCAGACTTCCTCTTCAAGTTATTCGGATTAGGCTCGATCTGTGCAGGGATGGCGGCCTTCCCTCTCATCAGGTCCCGCATCTCCTGGCGGAACTCGTCCATCTCCCGTCTAAATGTAGCCTGCTGCTCTGTGAAGATGCGGGCTAGATCATCCAAGGCGGGGCTCTCATGGGAGCCCGACGGGTTGCCTCTCTGGTAATGAGGCTGCTGGACCTGATGCTGCTGCGGCTGAGAGGGGTAAGAGGAAGGATGCTGCTGCTGGTGAGCCTGCTGCTCACGTCTCCAATTCTGTCCCTGCTGCTGGTAGGGATGAGGTACGAAGGATGATGGCTGGTGTGGCTGGTATGCTGGGGGCTGCTGGTGATCTCTCTGCTGGGAGTACTGCCCTCCCTGACCGGCTGGCTGCTGTTGGGACTGGTTACCCCCATTCCCCCACCTAAATCCGGGATGGTCTCTTCGGATTCCAGGTTGAGGACGGTCATACCAAATCCCGTTGACATCCATCAACGGTTCCGCATCGTAAGGGGCTGGTGGGAGTACATCCAGAGGCTGATCCGGCTGATATACCACCATCTGTAAGTCTGGAGATGGTGGTGACTGGTGAGAGGGCTGCTGCTGCTGGTACGGCTCCGCCTGTACAAGGTGAACTTGTCTAGGCTGCTGCAAGGAGCTGGAGCGCTGGGACGAGCTGCGGCTGCCGCCGGAATCGCCTCGCGACAGAAGACGGGGCTGAGAAGCCGTCTGTGCCTCCTGAAGACACAAGAGATGGGTCTTCACGTCGCTCAGAGTTTGTGCCATCTGCTCCATCTGAGTTATGCCCTGGCACTGCTTCTTCTCTATTATTTCCATGCGGTCCAACTTCTCACTGATAATCCCCATGTCCGCAGCGGCCGACTCTGCCTGTGCGGCTGCAACTGTCGACGAACTAGTTGGACCTGCATCAACCCGTGCTATCTGCCGGTACTGCACGGGTCCTGGCGGCTGCTGAGATCTCTGTGTGTACAACCGAGTCTGAGACATCACCATATAATTTTCGGCCATCTCCTCGTAAATGGCCCAGACTTGGTTGTGGTCCTTGGCAAAGTAGGACCCGCCGCAAGAAGCATTCACCAGACCCTGAAGCTCTGGCGTCATCCCACTAAAGAAGCTCTGAACTAGGTTCGGCTTGGAAATGTCGTGGTGTGGGCATCTATCCAGAAGCTCTCTGAACCTCTCCCATGCCTCGTGAAACTGCTCGTTAGGGAGCATGGAGAAGTTGTTGATCAGGGCCCTCGTTGCATTCGTCCGCCCGAGTGGATAGTACTTGTTTAAGTACTCGGTGCGGAGCTGCTCCCAGGTGTAAACAAACTTCCCTAAATGCTTCAGCCAGGCGGCTGCTCTATCTGCCAGTGAAAAAGGGAAGGCCATCATCTGAATTGTATCCTGGTCCACATGACGGTCGTGGACAGTGCTACAGATCATCAAAAACTCCTGGAGATGGAGGTGGGGCTCCTCGGTGGCAAGTCCGTGAAAATGAGGAAGCATCTGCAGGGTATTCGGAGGGAACTTGAAATCCCCCACGATAGCAGGTACCACCACCCAATGGTGCATCAGTGTAGATCCGGGGTTGTGTAACTCCCGCATCGTTCTCGGTGGTCCTGCTCCGGCGGCGGCTGCCGCTGCGGCAGCCGCTGCTGCGGCTGCTGCGGCTGCTGCCTCTGCATCAGCATCAGGAATGTCCTCAGGCTCGCTCTGATCTCTCTCTTCTCTGAGTCGCTCCAATTCCCTTCTCATCTCAATCATGAAAGCTCCCTGATCGCGTAGCTGCTGCTGTACTGTCTCTAATGATGCGATCAGGGTGGAGTTGATCGCTCCCTGGTCTAATACAAAATGTTCGGGTTGGCGATCATCTGAACTGCCGGCTCCGGCCATAGTGACGTCTGCAAAATCAGATGAGCCCAACTCAGGTTCTGTCAAATTAATTCGTCTTTCCTCGGGCTCATGTCTCTCAGTAGCAAAAGAAAGGGGATCGAGGGGGAACAGGGTGGAATCGAACTCGGGCTCGGAGAGCTGGTCTCGACTCTCACGGGCCAACCTAGATGGTGAAGTAGACGCGCCTGAAAGCGGTGCAGCCAGAGGCTGCCTAAGAGATCGTCTACCCATCATCTTGATCTGGCGAGTTGGGCGGATGGGATCTGGAGAAAATATGATCGCAAAGCAAACCCCCGGTTCACCAACGCAACACAATCTGAAGACCGTGAAAGCTCGGTCAATTTATCTTGTCAGTTTTATTGGGTGAACACACACAGAATATCAGAGCGATTACGTGACCTGCTGGGATACCCGATACTCTCTCAACCGACTGTCCCGCACAGAAGAGTCGGTAATCAGTCGAGATGAGCACCGGAGGGCTTTACCTAGTGTTCGGGTCACTCTCTCGCACAATCAAACCAAACAATGAGGGGGTTGCTCTCCCCAAGACCAATTTTTTTTTTAGGTGAAGTGTCTTTTAGGGTCAATAGTGTTATCCAGTCCCAATTTTTTTGTTTCTCTTTTTATTTTTTTTTTCAAAATAAATACAAGCGGCCTAACGAATTTTCCGATTCTCCTGATGATTAAGCCAAAAACAGAGGGAGAAAACGAAAAAGTCGATGCGCGAAGAAATCAATGATGCATGCAGAGAAAGAAATGCGTACCTTGTCTCCAGCACTCTACATGCAAGTGATCTGCGCAGAATTTAAAGACAGAATTAAACTACCTAAATGGTGCAGCGAGGAAAAACCGAGTCCTAGATGAGCAATTCCTAGCGCAGAACCGTCTAACTCAGTCACTTGCCCTTGATCCAAAGAGTCCGGTCTTGGCCCACCCCTCCTCTTCTCGACAGGTCGAGTTCAGGAGTAGCGCTTCCGGGGCAGGCTCGCGGCGCGTAGGCTCTCAGGAAAGCGACCAAGTTATTTTTATTATTTATTATTAGTAGGTCCAATTAACGATCTATAGGAACAGATAAGCAATTAAGTGTGGGGACCCTACTAATTACGGCACAAGCAAGAGAAATTCCTAAATCTAGGGGCTCGAGAAAAACCGCGTAAACACCGGAAAAGGCAGCTAGCTATCAAAACTGCAGAAAAAGCCGCGAAAATCCAAATGGGTCCCCCGAGCACACCGGTACTCGGCGAAACAGACCCGCTAAGTTACAAGTGTCCACAAATGTCCAAGTTCTAAATTATTACAAACAATATTGTTCTCTCTCAAAGTAAGAATTCCTTCTTCTTCTCCCTGCTCTTCTTCTTCCCGTGCGGGTTTTCAAAAATAAACTCCAAGTTGTCCACGCAGTACCTCGCACAAAAATCAAAGAGAGAGAGAGTGTCAGAAAACAATAATAATATAGAGAGACAATATGGAGAAATGACTACAAAGCCGTGCTCCCCGGCAACGGCGCCATTCTGATAACAGACCGAACGACAGAGGTAAAGGTAAAGAAATGCTCGTCGCGACCTCAATCACTCGGGCTAAGTATATCAAGAAAAATCAACCACTCAGAACATGTAAAACTAATCGAGCACAAAAGAGAGCGGTCCTGCTATGAGATTAACCTGGTATAGCACCCAGGGTCGAACGCAAGGAGCACAGATTGGCCTTGCGGCCTACGATGTAGTCAGAAATCCGAGAGAGTATTTTTTAGTGTTTTTAAGGATTTTTATATTTTTTAGGATTTTTGGAATATAAGGAAAACAGGAAAAGCACCCAAACCACTAACTTGAACAATTTATTTAATGCATTAAAAAGCAAGCAAAAATTCAGACAAAAATATTTTTATGTGTTTTATATTTTTTTATGTTTTTAGTGAATTTTCGAGATTTTTCTGATGTTTATTCTATTTCCTAAATATCAAACAGTGCGAAAAGCAAGGGGTACTGTCCAGCCAGGCCTGAAACCCAAAGATAAAATATCTAAGGATCTCAAAGGGACCTGGAGGTAATTTTCCTGTATACTAGAGAAAACAAGGAAAATTTGAGCACCAAAATTATTGTTTTTGAGTTTTTAAATTATTTATTATGATTTTTAGGAGTTTTGAGGTGTTTTTAAGTTTTTAGGGTTTTTACTCAATGAAAAATAGCCAAAATTGGCTAGAACATCAAAGAACCCTAAATAAACAGTAACTAATTTTTATGGAATTTTTAAAAGTGTTTTGATATTTTTTTGGGGTTTATGACTCTAAACAGTAGCAAAAATAAGGGTTTTTGAATTTTTAAAAATAGCAAATGAAATCAAAAATGTCCTCAAAAATTCATAAAAATTCTACATCATGGAAGGAGCCATGTGTCAAATTTTCATCGAATTTGGAGGTGATTTGATATTTTATTCAAAAATAAAGGAGGGGCACTGTGCACAGGGACCAAAGTGCAAATACCCAAAGTTCTGGGGGGTCTGGTGCAAAATACCCAGCAAAACACGTGCCAAGCATGTGCCTGGGGCACTCAGGGACCCAAATGTAAAAGAAAATAAGTTCCGAGGGCTTATTGGTAACAAGTACCAAAAGTCCAGGGGCTTATCTGCAAATAACCCAAAAAATATCGCACATGGGGAATTAAATCACGCACAGGGGCATAAATGCAAATAAAGAAAACTTTTTATCCAATCCATAACATCCAGAACTACAGGGTTTATATTGCAAATAACCCAATAAAGTTCATGTGACGAAGCACGTGGTCTACGTAGACAGGGGTATAAGTGCAAATAAAGTAAGTACGAGGTCCTTAATGCAAATATCCCAGAAAATAAACAACTTAATTTAAAAATTACAAGACTAAAATGAAATAAAACAAACAGAGGGGCCTAAGATGAATTTACCCCTTTTATTATTATCGACGGCTCGATAGGTGCCACGTGGAGGATCCGACGGCTCTGGATGGGTGGCGCTCTTCTTCTTCAGCTCTTGGGCCAGATCGACGGTGCAGAGGTGGCCACGTGGGTGATCGGTCGGCTCAGGCGCTGGGGGCCTCTCTCCTCTGTGCTGACGGTTCGGATCAGCCCCTCGAGATAATCAACGGCTGCTGCTCCTCAGTGGATGGACGATCAGGATCGAGACTGGAGCGGCGGGACTGATCGGACGGTGAAGGAGGATGCAGGAAGAACACTCCGCCGGCGAGCTTCGCCGGCCTCGTGCGCCTGCAGTAGTTCTCCTCAGCTGCTGCTAAGTATCGGAACAGATCCGCGGTGACGTCCCGCAGCTGGTGAAGGCCTCAGATGACCCGGCCGAGCCCTGGGGGGACTCTCGCGAGGTCGGCGGCGACGGGCTTCTGGCCTGGATGTAAGGGGGGCTCAGATGCCCTCCTTTTGACCTGCAAAAGGCACCAGAAGCTTCGCGGGTCGAGGGCAAAGTGCCTCGACCCGAAGAAGCGAAGTGAACGTGGACTGTGGGTCGGGGCGGATGAAGCTCCGGCGAGCGGAGGATGGTGGAGCTCGACTCCCAGCTCCGGGGCGAGCTGGGTTGAATGAAAGAGCGAAGAACGTGCGTCGGAGGATGGCGAAGGTGTGTGTGGGTTCCAATGATCGATAAAGTGCGCGATATGGCCGGAATCAGGGGAACTCGTCGGAGATGCGATTTGGGCGAAATGAAAAATTAAGCTAAAGGAAAGGGCTAATCGGCTACCTGGATGATGCGGGAGACTGTGCTGGAGCTTGGCTAGCTCCTGGTCGTAGCCTCGAAGGGCGTCAAGGCCTGAGGCTCGAGCTCCTGCAAGCGGCGGAGCACGGCGGCGCGAAGCTACCGGATCGATGGTCGGGGCACCCTCTCCTCACTGCAACAGGGGCAAACGCGAGCTGTCACCTCGGTGATTGCTCTGGAGGTCACGGGAATGAAAGTGGCGAGCCAAAGATGAGGCGCGGAGGCGGCGGAGGTCGGGATATATATGGGGACAGGGCCGATTAGGGTTGAGTGGAGGCAGCTATGGAAGGCGTGGATCCCACGGCGAAGGATCCGGCGAGGATGTCGGATGAACGGCGAAGAATCCGGGCGCGAGGTTCGCAGTGGCGACAGGCTGGAGATGCGTGGAGAAATCGACGAAGTCGGGTCGGGCGCGAGTCGACGCAAAAGGAAAGAGTCCGCGGGGGAGTTGACCGGGGTCAACAATCCCCCGTGGACCAATCAGGAGCTGCCACGTTTTTAATTTTTTTGTTTATTTAATTTAAGGTAGAAAAAGGCCGAATTAAGAAAAACTCAAAACATGAAATATTTTTCTTTTATTTTTTTCTATTTTTTGGTGATTTTTAATTAATTTTTGGAAATAAAAATAGGGTAGCTTTATATATAGGTATATGTACACTATATAGATTTTAATTTTTGATTTTTTTTATTTGTTATTTTTATGTATTTTTATGCCCATTTTATATTTTATTTATTTACATCATAAAATAAAGAACAAAATGGTATTTTTATTTTATTTTAATTATTTATACACAAGGGTGAAATAAATAGTTGTATACATTTATATACATGGTATCTATACAATGTATTTTTGTATTTTTAATTTTGTAATTTTTATTTTGTTTTTAATAGTTTCTAAATATATACAAAATGTATACAAGCATATTTTTGGGTGAGGAAAATATAATTTTATTTATTTACAAAAATATGTACACATGAGCTCCTATCTCCCTCTACTTTGGCTTTTATGCGGTCAGGCCCATGCTGAGCCCTCCCTTGGGTTAGGTTGCTCAATATTTATTCTAAATATTTCCCTCTTTTTCTTTTTACTCTTTATTCTTTTATTTTTGCACAAAAACATGCTAATTACAGGTTTTTTACACAATGCATGCTTTTGGTAATTATTTGTATTTACACATATCTACATGTATTTGCAAAGATTTTTGTAGCTTAAAATAGAAGAATAAAGAGTGATGAATGGGTATTCATCATAAATTTATGTTAAGCTAAGGTCATGTATGCAATTATATTAATGATATGGTCATGTATGCAATTTATGTTAATGTTATTTTGCATGTGTAATTTATGTTAATGATATGGACATATGTGCAATTAATTTAATGCTAAGGGTATATGTGCATTGATGTTGATATGTATGATGGTTTTTGCTTTGTGTCAAGCCAAATAGTTTATGCAATAGGGCAATTATATAGGATCAAAATTATAGGTCTTTATTGTTGGAATAATTACCATTATGTTATGTATAGAATAGTTAGATGTGACTTGATTTTTACACTAGCCGGCTTGACCTCAACTCGGCACATACTGAGTGTTAGGCTCATAACATGTATTGTTACACTTTTTCAGGAGAACGTGAGGATTAAGTTATTAACGATTCATGGGAGACTTCACCGTCTTTAAAAAGTAGAATCGATATGGGACTATTGTTGGGTCGGATGCTATACACACTTGAATAAGGAAATTGTAGATGTGATTCATCTAATTTATTTATATTTTATTTTATTTAAGGAACTCTTCAGACTCATGTCCTTATTAATAGTATGGAAAGGAAGTTTTTAAGTCCATTCTTTACTGCTCTTATGGTATGATCAATGCTATGACTAACGACCCCGAGATATCCGTTGAGTTTTTGCTTCCGCCTATTTATCGGACGATAGGGTTTCGTTACAGTAATGATTGTATGTTTTTTTGTATTTACTGTAGTTCCTTCAAAATTAGTCAGCCATTTGTAAATTCTGTATGCTTCTTTATAGAATACAGTTCATAATAGCAATTAATGCATGGCTAGTTGTAATGATTGTATGGTCTTTGCATAATAAATTTTTTATGGTTCTTTTTGAAATGCAGTAGTCATTCACGCTCAATCGATGGGTAAAATAAAACTGAAAAATGTATAATATACATTCAAAATGTATAGCGCACATCTAAAACGTGCAATACACATCAAATATACCAGATATATAAAAATATTATATATTTCATTCGCACCAAATTGTTACGTAAAATACATATCAGATTTGTACAACATCAAATCTATATAATAGACATTAATATTGTATAATACAAAGTGAAAAATGTATTTTTACATAACAATTCTGTGTCGTTCACTTCTGCCTTGTCGATGACGCCGAGAATAACATCGTGAACTGCTCCATGTTGATGTTGAAGACGGAGATCAATGGGCAAAGAACATCATGTCGGCCACACATAGTTGTCCACGTGAGGACGGAGATAACACCGAGAACCACTTCATGTCGACGTTGAAGACATAGATGAAAGGGGCGAAGAACCTCATACCGGACATGTCGACGGTCAAGATGGAAACGACGGAGATGAGGCTCGTGATGTACGCACGACGGAGACAAGCGACGACGGAGATGAGCAATGAGTGACGATGGAGATGGAGATGAAGACGAGCAACGTCCTCTTCTTCCTCTCGTTTTCTGTGCATCGCGATTATGAAATGAATGGAAGATGAGAGAGTTAATGAGATATTTTAGATGTGCGAGTGAGATTTTTAGAAAGATTGGGAGAGAGATTAGTGAGGAGATAAATTAGGTTGTTATATACTATATTTAGATAATGAACAATGATTAAAATTGGTTTTTGGTCAATTAAATAATAATTATATTATGCCTTTAATAACAACCGACGGATTGAATATAGGTGCATGAGATCGCTGACCTTTTTTAGGGATATAAGGACCATGTCTCATTTGAAAGATATCCTACATGTGTGTGTGGGGGGGGGGGTAAAATGTATATGCCTCATGGGGGAAGGTAACTTAGCACCCCCGTCCTATTTTTCGCATATTTTTTTTATTTTTTTAAATAAAAACTGTGTAAATTCATTATTATATACCTATATTATATCATTCAAATTTCATGAGAAAACAGAGACTCCTACGACTTCCATCCAGACATGGTTGATTTAAAAATTTCTGGGACCGTTAAAAAATGACTGTCTGGATGAAAGACGTAGGAGTCTCTTTTCACACAAAATTTTAATGGGATAATATAGCGATATAGTGATGAATATTCACGGAAACAAATTCAAAAAAAATTGAAGAAAATAAAGCGAGGGAGCTAAGTTAGTTCCTTAAGGGGCAGCCCCATTTTACCCTATATATAATGTATATGTCCCCGGATATGTATTTTATTGTTGTGAACTTTGTACATCTCCATACAAAAGATGACGTTTGAATTTCAAGAATCGATATACACGTATTTGTGTTAGCTTTACAAGTTAGTTTATTAATACCTTTTTCTTAAATAAATGGTCGAAGCCACAACAAAAAAACCTAGAATAACTTCTGTGGGTATAAAAAACAACCATTGGATAGTGTGGAAAGGAACACGTTTTTCTGCTCCGTTATTTGGTTCATATTACGAATCAAAAGATTTATTTTGACATATTTCGCTTTTATGTTTGGAAAGGGAAAAAATAGAAATAAAATAATATTTCTTTTGATATAATTCGTTAAGTAAAAAAAATAATCGGTATCCTTCAAGTTATTTTTCTTCATATAATTGAAATATTTCATATAAAAAATATATAATTGATATATCCATATTCATATTTGCTATAATATTTTCTTACCATATCCATATCCATATCATAAAAAAAGTTGAAAATGTTATGGGTATCTATATCCACAAAAAATAAAACACATATCCATATCTGTATACATATACACTAAAGGGTTTTTATCAGTTCTGTCTCTCCGAGATATTGCAATTTCAGTTATGCCCCTTCTTTTTTAGGAATATCTGTTTTACCCCTGCTTCTTAACATTTTATTACGTGTACCTCTCGGGTTAATTGTCATTCATCCCTTACACAAACGAGCGTTAACTTTGAAGATACATCGGAATTAATTTAAAAAAATAAGCAGAAAAGTCCATCCCCTTCTTCCTCCTCCCTCAACCTCTCCCCTTCCTCCTCCCTCAACCTCTCCCCCCTACCCTCTCTCTTGTCGCGACTGGGTTCAGATAAAGAACTCATGGCTAACGGAGGTCCGAGAACAACCGGAGTTGGGTGTCGTTAAAGCAGAGGTAGCATTCCCTTATCTAACTCTGGTTGTTGCGGGGAGAGTATGGTTGATCGTTCGAGCTCCGTTGATGACAGAGCATGCGAGGGAACAACGAGTTCAGGTGGATTTTGTTTGATCAAATTGATGTGTATTGCTTCTATCAGACGGTTGATAAGAAGCATTTCTTGTCTAAGCCAACAGGAAACTCTGAGCAGTTCCAAATCCTCCGACGTCAGATCTGAGGAACCAACTGGACACGAGTTCCGAGCTTCTGTTCGAGGAAACCAACTGAACGACGACGCACATGAGGGAACTGCGACTTTCGAGACTTTCAGTTGTTCTTCCCCAATCAACTCAAATGGTCCAAGCAGTGGGAATCGTTCTCCAATGATGCTTGCAATGGAATGATTACGATTAGGTCTCCAACAAAGGCTGATGGTGCTCCCGATTTCCAGATGCTCGAGCTTTCATGACCAGTTGTCTCTCCATATATATGCTTAGATGTGAATCCCTAATCTCCAGGTGCTCGACAAAGATGGAGGTCCGTCTCGATCAAATCTCTGACAATACCGACATTGTTCAACCTCGGTAAGAGGATGACGATGAGGATGCCAACCTTCAGGAGATCGATCGTGGCTAAGGCGCTCGATGGTATTCTTCGATCTGCAGGAGATGCATCTCTCTAGAGATCAGTTCTTGTTCAATGTTTCCGATATTGGTTTGCTTAAAATTCGGATTGGGTATAACCATAGCTCTCGACCTGCTCAGCTAATAGGAAATCTGGTGAATGGCTGCAAGTGGAAGGGCGTGGGGGAGACTATGGAGGAGACCGGAGGGCATGGGGTAGAGGAAGATGGGGTCATAGGAGAAAGATGTGTGGGGGAAGTGTTTGGATAGTTATGTTACTCACCCTGATTTGAAAAAATCATGACTAAGTTAACTTATTGACGGCTAAAGTAATGGGGTGGTACAAATGATAGAACGATAAGAAATAGGGGACACAGCTCGTATTTCTAAAAAGAGAGGGGTATAACATATATGCAATATCTTAGAGGGGTATAACTGATAAAAATCCTACATTAAAATGTAACCCAGATTCATATCATAAAAAAACTAAGAATGGTATATCTTTTCATATGTATATTGTAAAAAAAATAAGAATTCATTTCCATATCCACATCGATGTCCGCAAAAAAATCGTCATGTCCATATCTGTATTCGCAAAAAAAAAATAAAATCCATATCCATATTTGTATACATATCCGATAGAATATAACCAATATTCATATTTTAAAAAAATAAAAATTGCATCAGTATCCATATCCATATAAGAAAAAAAATCACATATCCCATATCTGTATCTGCAAAAACAATAAAAAACACATATCCATATTCGCATATGTATCCAAAAAAAATATATTTGCTATTTTTTATCCATATAATAGATATATTTAATAAATATATATTCGTATCCGCTAGAATATCTTGTAACCATATTGTATCCATATCCTAAAAATTGAACCGCATCTATATTTGTATTCGTAAAAAATATCCCATGTCCATGTCAATATCCATATATGCATATATTTGTAACTTATCCGACCTTTACATATATATATATATATATAATATTTGTATCCATGTCGATGTCCATATATTTATGTCAAAAAAACTATATCCATGTTAGTATCGAAAAATCCAAAAAAGAAAAATACATATCCATATCGGCAACTATATATTTGTAACAATGATATATTAATTTAAAAATATTGAACAATAATACATTCATTAGTATTAGTAAGGAATGGAATCCTAATTAATGGGGGTTACATAGGAATAGATATTCAAATATATAATAGAATTCAGTTTCCATTGTAATCGTTATTTATGTCTTAATATGATCTAACAAACACATGAATGAAATCAACACAGGAATGATGATTCCATTCTCCCCTCTATTACCTCCGCATAACAAACGGCACCTAAAGCTGGACTCATTTCCAGACCGAACCTTTTTAGAGCAGATCTCCCTAACTTGTTTACAATCATTCTTATCTGCAACGAAAAATTAAAATCATTTGGCTTATTTTGGTATTTGATGGATAACACAATGTTTTGGAATTTTGGGACTTGTATCAACAAGGAAGTGAGATAAGTTGGCTGTTCTTGGATTTTTAATCAAGTTTTAGTGAGCATCAAGTTATCAAAGTCCGATAGACTAGTTATTCTCCATCCATCGTTCTGTTTGGGATAGAAAATTGATTCACGTCTCACCTTATGTCCGCATCTCTCTAGAGAGTTTCCACGTCAAAAAAAGTCATGAGGATCTTATCAAACTTCTTGATGGTCCTCACTGGAAGTTTAAGTGAAGAGAAGAGGTGTCTAAATCAATGGGGTGAGAGACGAGTTGAGGAAGGCAACTGAAGACGGGAGAGAGAGAAATTTGACCTTCCATTCTTACAGCTTCATTGCAAATTTATCAATAGTAGATTGTCAATGTGATCTATGTAGCAGTGTTTGTAGAGGTGTAAAGGGACTAAACTTGAACGAGCCTATATTTTTCAGATTCGGTCCATTTATTTAATCGGACATAAACTTGCGTTCATATTTGATTCGTTTATTTTCAAACCGAATCCGAATTGAACATCTTTTTAATCGAATCGAACCTGAGTGAATATCGAACTTGATAATTCTCTAATAAGAGGGAGTGAAAAGAAAATAAGCGGAATTATATGTATGTCCATAATTAGAGTAAACATTCATTCATTTTTTTCTTTATCTAATTCTTCTTCATTTTTTAAAAAAATAGATTGGTAAGGACACGTCTTTCTGGAAAAAAAATATAATTATAATATATTTTTATATCTGTACAGACAAGGATAAAATATAATATGGAGATTGTCTATATTAAAAGGCAATAAAATAAATCACTACCATAAATAAGCACTGTACATATCTCACAATTCTTTATACATGTAAAGATTATTAAGCTTTAAATGACCACAACAAATATTTTTTCTTACGAATATGGTGAAGAAAAGGAAACCTCTCATACCAGATGATAAGAATGGAAGATGCTGCACTGAGCCTTACTAACAAATCCATCATTTAAGTGTTTGACATAAAAATTCATCGCCCACAATTTACAACACTTTTATATATGATAACCATTTAGTTCTGTTTACACCCTACAGCTTGTTTTCATCATGATCGACAGCTACATACCAAGCCTACCATTACCTTGGGAAGAATGGAGCTTGCCGCTTCAGCTCTCAAAATCTTCCTCCTTTCTCTGCCCCAGAGATCAAAATCGATCAAGTTTTTTTTCTATATCTAGTCAAACTATAACTGTGATATTAATTGCTTCTCCTTTCTCCTGACATCAATTTATTTCTCAGAACTCTTTCGTTTGCAGCAAACAGATCTACTACTGAAATGGGGATTGTAATAAAGATCATGATGCAACTCAAATTCTGAAATGGATGACCTTTCCTGTAAAATTCAAGGACTCATTCTGCAACTGATGTGATACTATTCACAGCTAGCTAGCAGGTTGCTTTGTTGGGTCTCTCTCTATCTTACTGTATGTGCACACTTTTAGTACCATGCCATGAGTCTTGATTCCTCCTTTTCTCTGGTGTTACAATGCTGCAGTCCTTGACCTTACGTCCTCTTCTTCCTTTTTGCTTGGCACCTCCGTCTTTCACATAAACCCATTAATTCCGTTTCTTAACCTATCCAAATCATGCTTAAAACAACCCAGAGCCTTGACCCATCTCATGTGATATGTTGAGCAGGCAATTACCTGTTCATGTGGCCCTTTATTCCTTCCTTGCACGACCAGATGATTGCTAGCCTGGTTTTGGTAGCTGATCATTAATGATGGACGCTGCCCATATTTTGAGGGGTCGTCGTGAGCGTGAGCATGCTCTCTCATCATTATTGATGTCTATGATGCGTCAACTTCACGTCGTTGTCTTCCCATCACAGTCTCTACCCATAAATACCTGTACCGTCTGACGTGACCTCTCCCCATCGCTGCTAATGAACATAAGCTGGTCCTTAGCTCCAAGTTCATTGAAACAAAGCAACGTTTAGGTCATCATTAACGACGTCCTTCATGATAAGATTAGATATCTCTATTGTCTGCTTCTTCCTTCATTGGATCCTCCGGCCAGGGCTCATCAATCATCATGGTATTCTACCTTTCAAGTATGTCAGAGTGAGACTTCATGTATGACATCTCCCAAGATCCATGCATGGCAGTGTCATGTATTTATTGCGGTAAGTAAACAGTCTAAAACTTGTAAGACCACATAAAAGTACGTGCACAACGACCATACAATACATATGCACAAATCTTATATTCTTCTATTTTTTTATAACCATGGAACTTGAGTTGTCGTTTGGGAAATAACGGAAATGTCAGCACTTGAGATGCTGAATTGGAGGACAATCTTCAAATAGACACTTCAAGTGCTTATTTGAACATAATTCATTTAGGTTATTTACATTTCCATCCATCATTTCTTATCAGTACTTTTTTCAATTAACCCTCTTTTGTTATCAAAAAAATTACATCTTTCTTCAATTTTTTTACCTCATAATTCTTTTTCTTCATTATATTATATATATATATATTATATCCTTATTCTAAATAAATATATTTATATGTAAAATTTAGATCTTATTCAATTTATTTCAAGCGGTGGTCACATCAATGTCGACTAGGGATGAAAAGGGATCGAATACATATCAGATATGAAAATTTCCTTATCCATATTCACATCATCTATATCAAATATGAATACGAATCTATGAACGAGTATGAGTCGGATGAAGATTTAGGGAACCATATAGTCGGATATGAATTCATATTGAATTATCATTGAATATGAATCTGAATCAAATAAAAAGTGAATAGGAATATTGATCGACTAAAGATTGGATACGAATGTGATTCAATAAAAATAAATTGCAAATTTGATCGAAATGATATCAAGTAGAAATGATTTAAAAATCATATCATTACAATATATATATATACCATTACAAAAATATTTAGCCAACCAATAGAAGTTATAATTACATAGACGCTTTAGGGATATAATTGTTGAGGGGTTGAAGCCTACTTTAAGATGTGTCCCATTATAGTTCATATGGAGTACTTGAGGATGTGAGATGCAGTAGTTGTTGGAGATAGAGGAAATTCATGGACTTGAGTTTAACTTAGTTATTTACATACAATATTAAAATGTAATATAAACATAAATATTAATTTGGATATTCGAATCTGATTCTTTTTATCATATCCGTATCCATATTTTGGATTTTTTTTCAATTGATATCCATATTCGATTAATGTTCCAATACAGACATTTGATAATTTTTTGAATATGGTGAGCGGATATTTAGCTATATATCAAGAGTTATATTTCCAAATTTAAATAACATTTTTTTATTGAATTATTAGTGTAAAATTATATATAATTTATAAAAAAATTAGTTTAAAGATATATAAAGGTGTTATATTTGTTGTTTTTCTACTATGAACATTAAATTGAATAATCTCTGAATTTTACATATAAATATAATTATTTAGAATAATGAAATATATAATATATAATTAAGGAAAAGAATTATAAACTAAGTTTTTAAAAAATGACAAATAATAATTCCGGTAGATATAAAAATGTACTTTTTTTATAACGAAAGAGGTTAGTTCAAAAATGCACTGATAAGAAACAAAGGATGGAAACGTCGATTTGGGGATTTTCTGCCAAATTGACATCTTAATAGTTATATTTTTTAAATATTACAATTTGATGGTTGTTTAATTAATTAAGAATATTTTAATAATTATTTTAAAAAATATCATTTATTTAATTTTATCAAAGATTTCTCTTTGTCCAACAGTGTTGATAAAATAGATTTTTTATAATTAAAATTTAATTGAATTATTCAGATATTATTAATAGGAAAAAGTATCTTAGAACAACTATGGTTATATCTTTCACAACAACCAAACGGACATGTAAATTAGATTGATGTTATGTATACAGCAACAAACATCTATGTGAAGTTATTTAATATAAAAAATTGAACAAAATTAATACTTCTTGTTATATAATCAGTAATGGTAATTACAATAGCTAATAGCCATTTTCATTCTTTGCAAATTTTCAATTCTCATTCCTCGTTTAGAGGAGCAATTACAATAAAAGATCTTAAGAATCAAAGTACAAGTGTTTGATAGTCAAACTTATCTATGTAATCACTCCCAGATACTTTTCTTGCAGTGGGAGAAGGCGAGCGTCACAACCATTGACAGTGAATTTGATCTTTACCAGGAGAGGTAATGAAAAGTGCATGGGAGAAGCCTTGTAAGGAAGGTGCGTAGTGTCAAAGACATGTATGAATCTGACTTCGTTAGATAGCTTAGAGCATTCTTGTTTATGAAAACGGAATCTTAGTCTCGAATAGAGCCCTAGTCTTGAGAGACAAAATAGATTTCGGAAATGACTTTGGTGATCATCTCTCTACTTTTTTATTTCTTCTTTGTTTCTTTTGACATTCTCCAGAATTGCAAAAGAAAGGGTCTCACCCCTAATAAGTAACCAGTTTTTTTACCAACTACATCTCAAATCAAATTTAGGGGCTATAGTAGTAAAGAGGTGTCGCATACTTTGATAATAGAGTATTCAGTATAGGGACTCTCTTGTGTCAACTTGATGAATGTTGCTCCATTCCACCATGCAAGCCGTCAGGCGAGAATGGATAATTGTTGCCATTTAAATTGTTAGCAGCAATATAGCAACTGATATGTTATCCATTTCGAATTTCAACACATATCATTGAATTTCTAATAAATTATTATTTATTACTTACTTATATCATAACATATAATAGTCAATTTTCAAATTCATTATTATAAATTTTTGTTCCTTGTAGTGCTTCCTATGATATTGTATACTTTTTCCTATGAAATATTTATTGTCTTTGGTAGGAAAATAAAATATTATGTTATTATGTTTTAAATAAAAATTTTAATTATAATGAAAAGGTAATAAAACTAATGCATACAATGTAAAGTTTTAGTTTGCATATATAATATAACAATAGTAAAAGCAAATTAGGCCCACTCATTTTCCCAAATAAGTAATAAATAACTTAGTGACGGGTAACTCAAATTTTGAAAAAGTACAACAGATAAGTATTATTATATAGAGTGTTGCTGAAGATGTAGCGATGGATTGACTTACATCGCTAATTTCTAATATAAAAAATTGTTTAACAATAGATAATATTAGTTCATATATATATATTTAACAATGGACAATCAAGTGACAGATTTGAAATAAATATCGTTATAGAGTTAATTTATTGTAGTGAGTGTATTCCTATGAAAAGAATTGTTTTTTAAGTGTACTAATACGGAAAGAATTCTTTTTCTCAAGAGATGTCTATAGATATGCCCAATATATCTTTTGGTGTTACACGTACACATACACCACCATAATATTTTTGCGTTTTTGCATGTATACCCCTCTTGATAGCATCCCTGAGCTAAATTCGGGAAAATTTTGAAGCCTATAAATTTTATCGTGTGATCCCAAAATTTCATGTAGGCCATCTTCCGAAATTTCTACAATTTAATTTGTGGTTGTTCACACCCACCAACCTCATCTCCTTTCCTCCAATCATTACCTACAGTTTCGGTGTCTCATTCCCTGAAGCAATTAAATTTTTTGTACTCATTTTATCAAGCGGTTCTTGTTTCGGTGACTCGTATGATATCTCAACAACCACATAGGACTATCTTTTTTTAGGAAAAAAAATCATCATTCGTCATCTAATATAAAGGAAAAAAGCAAGCTTCCAATAGAAGGTGAATACACATCCTGGCCAAAAACAATAGAAATAAAAAGTTTGCAAAAAATTATTGGCATTGAAAAATTTGCAAATAAAAAGTGAGCCTCCAAAGGAAGATTTAAAGAGTTTGCAAATAAGTATGAGTAAATTACAAAAAAGTCTCTCAACTATACACATGATTTTAATGTCATACATGAACTTTAAAAAGAAACAATGCCGTACCCCGATTTTTAAATTTGTCTAAATGTGATATCTGGCTATTGAAACTTAAGGTTAAAATGATGAAATAATCAACTAAATTTTTATGGTGAAGGACCACATTGAGACAAATTTGAAAGTTGAAGTACCGCATTGTTACTTTTTAAAATTCATGTATGACATTGAAATCAGGTGTATAGGTCAAGATTTTTTTTGCAATTTACTCGAGAAGTATTAGTAGTGAATTTACAAAAAAATTTAATCTCCCTTACAAGCACCGAGATGTTTATCTCCGAGTTTTCAAAATGTGTTTGCTTCTCTCTTTCCTTGTTAATCACCACGACGAGCAGTTTTTGCTTTTATTATCCAGAATGACTGCTCTTTTGCAAGATATTCGTTAATTTAAAAAAATGGTAAATGGTTTCGCCGGACCAGAGGTAATGCATGAGATTTGAAATTATGAATTATAAAATGGCAATCTTGTATAATGTGATAACATGATTCAGACTATTTTTTTTTGCAAAGAATGCATTTATATGGAGAATGGTCATCCCATTTGATGAGGGTATCATGTATAATATGATTTTTGCGTAGAAGGAGCCAGCGAACATACGATGCTTTCTTCTAAAAAAGGTTTTTTTGAACTCTAAGATAGAATCCAAATATGAGACCTCCATTTCGTAAGAGGTTGTAGATGTTTTGAATCCATAATGTCCCATTTTTATATAGTTGTCCATCACATCATCCTCCTCCTAAGTTGAATGAATTGAGGTCATATCTCTAGGGTCTGAAAGTTCTGAAAATGTCCTTAGTAATTATGCTGAATTTTTGCAGTCAGGTAATTAAGGTAATTAAGGATCAATAAAAAACCATTTAAATGAATGTTAATCAATTTCATACAAAAGAGATCGACATAATTTTTTTACTTGGGCAATGCCAAGCTAGAACACTGGGAGGCAACTTTTTCCTTAGGTTAATTTTCATATCGTTTAGCTACTAGGTTTTCAAAGAATTTTTATGGACTATTATATGCAATCAAATGAGATGCAATTATGGTTAAATTCAAGGATGATTTTACAAAATTTTAATCACATTAGGTCTGAAAATTCTCAAACTTAGCTAGAATGATAAAATATACTATGTAAATCTACTAAAAAGTTTTTTTAGATTTTTCAAAGATAAAATAATTTTTTAATAAATTTATGATTTCTAACAGGGTGATCCATAGTGATATAATTTTAAATATAAAACTTAATATTTTTTAGATCCATAATTATCTTAAGTAACTCTAATTTAGGAAAATCTAGAACAGGTTTACATCTCTAAAAATACTAAACAAGAAATTTATTAAAAATTAATTAGTCAACACTTAATGACTTATTCAGGACAACTTATGCATTCAAATGAGATGATTTTTGGGCATATTCAAGAACTCAAATAAATGCTTCTATGTGATTTTATCAAAATTTGTGGAGGGTCAATGGATTAATGTTTACACCAAAATAATTCTAATAAAACAAGCTTTGATCAGAAAAATACAAAATACATATTCACCATGAGGATAATCAAATGAGCTACAATATGCAATTTTCATATTTTAAATGTGATGACAAAATGATATTAAATTAGATGCTAAAAAATAGGTGTTAAAATGCATTATAGAAAATAAAATTGAATAACAAAATAGCGCTAAACCATGCTTCCTTAATTACCATGCAGTACGAGGGTGAACATGAAATTTAGCCAGGTGGAGAGGCGTGTGATGGTGGTTGATGTTGGCTCTTCAGATCTGACCGGAGAGGCCTTGAAGGATCTCCTTCTCCTCCATGATCATTGCTGATCATAACTCTAGAAGACACACGATAGGATCTTTACTCCAACAAGAAAATACCAAGAGGAAGGCTACTCTTCGAGGAGGTCCTCGTAGGCGGGGGATGGCTCGACAATGAAGGACGATCCCCGGAGTTCGAGGCCAAGTTGCCGTAGACATGTCGGAGTAGGTGCCCAACTCAAGGACAAATGACCTCCTTCATCTCATTTTCTTATCAGATGCAATGGACGGGCATGGCGAGTATTTCCTTGACTCGTCGAAGGAGATCAATGATGGGGAGTTGTTGCTACGTCTATGTTGAATGACGAAGATAGAATTTGATGTGCTTTTGAGATACAGGAGCGATTTTGAGTAGTGGGTACCTGACTATAGGTATTCAGTGGTGTGTGGATGCATGCAAGTCCCCAAATCAATGAATATCCAAGGTTAGTGGTAGTTAGTGGCCTAGTAGAGATGACGAGTAGCGAGATGTGCATGTGTTGATTTGCTGCTCTTAGATGAGGGCACAAAGGTTATGCCGAAGATGGATTCAAAGTTGGGCTCCTCAAATTTGAAGAAGAGTTCTTCTTTATTCGATTTGAGGAGTCTCTACAGTTGTTAATGAAAGAGATGTCCAGGAAAATGTGAGATCCACGTTGCTGTGAGCTTTATGAAACTACGGTGTCGGTTCTCAAGAGACCTACAAAGTTGGCACGGGACTGATGGATCGATTTTCAACCACACTTAAGAATGATATACTGTAGTATAGGAAGACAGAAAATGATACAACAAAAACCACAATCTTCGAATGCTATGGAGTATTTTTTATTTGACAAGTCTACCAAGGTTGAACACAAGGATACGGGCCTCCTCATCTATTTATTGAAAATTATTGATTAAACTTAAAAGATTAAATTCATTCATTTAGGTTTTCATATGCATACAATATTTACATAGCAAAATACAAAATGATAAGCATAAGATGAATAATGCAAATAATATGCAATATGATGTAAATAAATGAGGTGCAAGTATATAATGCAAGATCATTAAAATTGAGAGAGTCATTTTTTTTAAATTTTTATGCAAATAAAAATATACACAATGCAAGCAAACATGATAAATGAAGTAATGACCAATAAGCAATTTATGTTCGGTTTTTAGTATTTAAAAATGAAGCAAGATGCGATTATAATGTAAATACAAATATGCCCTAAATTAAATTGAGTCATTGAGCAAAAAAAATACAATTTCATGATCAATTGAAGTGCGATAATACATCAAAGTTTTAAGAATGGCATTAAAATGAGGAGAAAATGTCACTTATAATATTTAAAATTTAGCATCTTAAATTAAGTCTCAAATCAGTGAATAGAATATGCCACCAAGAAGAGAATAAAATTTGCAATCTAATGAAATTAAAATCATTCAATTTTAAGCTCAAATGCTCAAGTTATGAAAAAAATAAGGCAGGGACATAAATACAAAGAAAATACGGAAATAAAAAGATAATATACACGAAAGGATCCTTGTCAATGCATTTTGTAATTAAGAAGACCTGACGGGACCTTCTGGCAAATTCTCTAGAAGTGTCACGTGAGGTGTGTGTCGAGGGACATATTTTTAATATTAGGGAAGTGGCCAGGCAGCAACGCAAAATAACCACCTCGCACGCACCTTGCATGCACGTGGTCTTAGTTCGTGCGAGGCTCAGGTCTGGATGGAGGCTTGGTGATCTGAACAAGTGCCTCGGGCAACATGGCGGTCCGAGGTTACTTTGGATGAGGCTCAGCCCCACCGAGCCTCCATGCTTCGGTAGGGTGACGTGGATTCTTCCCAGTCGTTGGATGGCCGTCGGAGGGGCTCATCCAATGACACCTGTATGATCTGGCGTATCCCTTTCATTGCAAGGATGGCAGCATGATCGAAGCTTCGACAAGGGAACTAGAGGTCCAATCTCCATTGTTTGAGCACTTTGAATTCTAGAAACCTCCAAGGATGTCAGGCGATGAAGGTCGACGGAAGGAGGAGCCATGGGGGTGACTGGAAGGTGATGCCGACGAAGCCACATCGGAGGCAGTTCGAACAATGAAGAGGATACCTGGAAAAGGTTAGTGGAAATAATAACTGAGGCGATAAGGGGGTGAGTGGCAGGCTGTGAGCAAAGAAGGTGGTACCCGGAGGGGGTCTTCCTCTGCCTCTGGCGGATGAAGATGCCTAAAATGACGAGGTTGTGGAGGAGGCAGGGAGGTTATTCGAAGGTGTTGTGAAGGTGGAGGTGAGCTAAAGGTGATGGTGTAGTGAATTAAAGGGTGGAGTAAGTGTGCGTGCATGGGAAATTGAGAGAAAATCAAAGGATGAGAGGGGATATGATGTACCTGGATGTAGCAATGAATCGGTGGTGGAGGAGGGCCTGGGATGAGGTCAAGAGGACCTCGGGATCTTCGCATGATGTGCTCGGTCGGAGTATGGTGCTCACAGTGAGCCTAGGGCGGACATATCATGGCCAAGTTGACCATGGGTCAGCACCACGACGGAGGGGGTCATTGGCTCTTGATCTCCTCTCCTCTATCATAGGAGAGAGGAGAGGGCCTATCCCTAAGCCGGAGAATTGGTGGACGAGCATGAACACTGGCGGAGGAGGTGATTTATAGGTTGTGGTGGACGATTTCAAGTGATGAATGGGTGAGGTTCGTAACAGTTGACGACAACCTTAGAGATAGGTCTTGATTGGGTAACGATCCTTCAAAGGAGGAGGATGCTTGGGATTCGTCAGGGAAGCACTGGATTGGGATGAAGTGGCAGAGTAATTAAGCTAGAATAGGAAAGGGGAATGGGCTAGGTGAGGTGTAATGTCTAGAGGGGGTGATGCAGGAGGTATAAGATGGAGTGTCCACCATTGGATATGCGGATCCAGTGGCCAAGGATTTGGTGTGGGGCGAGGGTTAAGATCAGATCTGATGATCTGATCCATGATGATTGTAACGATATGCGAGGTGGTCAAGATGAGGGCTTGATATTAATCCTAAGGTGGGAAACAAAAGGGTGACGTGGAGGGCAATCAACCATTGGATGCAAGGTCATATGATGGTTGTAGTGAAGTTGAAAGGGGCAGTTACGATGAGGTTGTGAGGGGAAGATCAGAAGGTTGATGGAGAGATAGAGTTCAATAGTGGAGATATAGGCACGGGAGGGGCGATCCAAGGGCTACAGAGGGTGGCAGGTGGTGCAAGGACAAAGGGCCACATGGTGGCTCCAGAATATGCCACATGGCCCAATTAGATTATTCAAAAATAGGAAAAATATGAAGAAATTAGAAAAGAAATAACAGAGACCGATTTAGCAAAATGTCAAAACGTGAAAGTTGTAGATCTCAAGGAGATCTACAAGTTTCATGTTTGTCATAAAAGTCAAAAGATATCAAATAGGCAGCATAAAAATTTTGGAGGCAATATTATTGTATAAAATAATGCCTTTTAATAGGTTTTGTGATTTTTTTATCTTTTTGATTTCTTTGTAACAACGAAGCAAATACCTATAATAATTACTCTAATTTTTAAAGGGGTTTAACAAGGAATTAACAAATAAAAAATAAAGAAAACAAAAGGGTTAATATTTGTACAATAATAAGGGATAATTACAGGAAAAGGGTTTATTGTTAATGATGTGGAATTAATGAAGATTTGGATAAAAGTGATTATAAATCAGAGATTCATCATCCTACTATACTTGAACTATGATCGTCCTAAAACATCTAATGAATGAAGGACTCGATTTAATGCATGATAGTGCATGTGATTTTTCAAGGCTCAATTTATCAAGGACCCTTAATTTGAGTGATCATAAGATGATAGGCTCAACTACGCTCTAGTCAAAAGGAATCCAACTTCTCTAATTTTGAAACTCTCTACTTTGTACATATGTATTATGGATATGACATTTAGTGCACCGCAATCATGAGAGTCGAGTAGAGATGTGACCCAAGGCCTCGGTCCAGGAGACTCTCCTCTAGACCTAATCCTCAACATTAGAGAATAATTGTTTTCATGTATTCAATCCACCGTCTCATTAGTTTGTCATACTTGAAAGTGTAGATGGAAGGCTTGATAATGGAGGGCAAAGGATTGTGTATTTTCTTCTCTCCCTCACATTGCACAAGGATCTTCTCAAATGCCTTATTACTCAACATATGCATATTTTTGGTTTGTTGATCAATGTGTCCATCAGGAGAGATTGGAGTCATCTGCACTTGTTTTCGTGGGAGTACACCAAGGTGTGCCTCTTTTGAGTATCTAAGACACCTTCAACACCCAGACTTGTATCACTATATGATGCAAAGCCCATTTTGGGTGCTAGTCTTACTCCTTTTCCTAGTTAGATTTTGGTCCAAGTGGACACTTTGAAATAGTTGGGAGCGCTCTCTTTTGATAGAATCTTTTTGTAATTTGATTTTGTATTGAGAGAGCTTTTCTTTCAATATTTATTTCTTTTTTTTATTTTTGACTACCTCCTCTACTTTTACCAAGGCGCACATTGATTAACAATTATTTAGTTTCATCACACCCTTGCACATAGGTTAATATATAAAAATAGTATGCAAACTTGTTCACATATTGGCTAGAGTTTGTTGAAACTCTAGTTTCTTGAAGCCTTCATTGACTTTTATACCATCCTCGAGTATCATTAGATCAAATCTAGACTCAAATCCTCAAGTAATAACTCTACCATCTCATCTCATCATTCATGTAGTTGTGTATGTGATGTGGTGATCATAGTCTTTTGAAGATAGAGATGAAGAGTTCAATATAGCGCTCAGATATTTCAAACTAGGGAAGTATGGATATTTAAGTTTCAAACCCTAACGACTAAGGCTGGTTCATTCAGTTTCTCAAGATCTCAAAAATCAAGTGTCCTTGAACCCTTAAGCCTTGAGTGATAGTGAATGTGTTAGGAATACACCAACTCTAGAGTTAATGAATTATTGTTTGAACTTTGCAATTTTTCTGGATTTTTTTAAAGAGAAATAATGACTGGCCCAAGCTCATATGAATATTTGTATCCATTTCCAACCAGTATGGTTGCAAGTACGGACTGTTATAAGGCTACTCGTATTACTTCAAGATGGTGCCATTCGCATTGTCTTGTAGCCACCCACTCTGCTGTGGGAGACCGTAGTTCCCTCACTGAGAAATGGCTACTCATTTTTAAGCTTTGTAGTCAGAATTGTTGTTAAGAAAAGGTTTTAATTTTTCAGATTTTTATGGAGTTTTGAATGAGGTTAATTGTATTTGTAAAACAATGAGTCTCTTATTTTTTAAAAGCATGTAAAAAAATTTTGCCAACCATGTTACATAATATATAGATTTTCAAAATATTTTTCAAAATGCTTTTTCAAACAAGTAAAAAAATCCATTTTTCAAACCATTATCACACAGTTAGAAAATTTTTCAAAGCATTTTACAAAAAATCAGTTACAAAATACTTATACCCTAGACCCAAAAAGTTTCAATTTTTTCCATAATATGAGCTATGGCTAAATTATATATAAAATATATATGGTATACCCCCTATATTTAAATTTTCTTATGTCCTCATAGCACAAAGTGATATGAAGCCATAGCTCAGGTTATATATAAGGTGATAGCGAAATTGACTCTTGCTCCCCCTATACTTAGGTTAAAATAACATAAGTATAAGAAGAACAAGAAGAGGGAAGCAAATAATTGACTCGGGTACCCCTATACTTAGGCTAAGAATAGTTTAAGTATTGGATATGCAATAAGGATTGAGGGACCCATGGTGAATAATCAGTAGCTATACAAGATTCCCCATATCCTTAGGTTGAAGAGTATCCTAAGTATTTGTATATGGAGTAAAGGATGGAGAATCGGGGGTTAGTTGGGGTTAGAGAGGGAGTGGATTTATAGAGATGATTGGATCTGAGGAGATGAGGGGGATGCATCTAACGTTACTGGAGGGGTGAGGAGAATAGACATCCAAGGCTCAATCATTCAAGCAATACCCTTGATTCATCAATTAACATGTGAATACTGACATGTATTGATCATTTATCTTGTTCATTGTATTGGTGATTATCTAAAATTGAAGTCCATTATGCATGCTTAAAGATAGGTTCTAGACACTATCCTAGGGATACGTCCTCACCTCTCAACAATCAATCAAGAATTGCATACAATGTGGGTGTTGTTCTCCCATAATACAAGTTTTATTTTATTCCATTTATTTTTGTTGACTTGCATTACAGTCCTAATTTTAGCTTAAGGTTATCAATTCATGAATGTGAATACAAATAAAGAAAGCATCGTCTAGAGGTCATTTTTGATGCAATTAAGATCTTATGTTGTAAATCAAGAGAGATCAAACGAGGAAAGTTGATTTAGGAAATAAAACCATGATGCATGCTTGAGAGAAGAATATACAATGCCTCCAGCATTCTCCATGCATATGCAAGACTGAATTTACCTTTATCACTAAGTGCACGCAAGTCGGTAAAAACCACATCCAAAACATGCTTCTATTAGCAAGAAAGAATTCAATTAATTTGGCTAAGCGAAGTAATGTGTGTGCATCTCGTAAATTATGTGTATCCTACTTACGGAAGGGAACATAAAAATATGAAAAATAAAACATGCTCAGACAATCATGTGCCTAGCCCTCGGTTCGAACATCCAAGTAATGCCCTACCCATACGGGGGTGAAACCTACTTCACACACAACACATGCACGGTTCAAGTTCATGCAACACTCGCGAGCCCTCGAATGAGGACTGCTAGAAATGCAATGATTAAAATTATATACAACATGAAAAATGAAATGATTTGTTAATTCAAATCCTCGAGATCTTCAAAAATTTTATCCTACAGCTCCTTGCAACAAGAGCTCCGAAATCCACACCTCCGTGTAGATCGAGCGTCCTCCATCTACACAGGTCCTACAACAAAAGAAAAAATGTTAGAGAAAAATCAAGGAAATTAATAAACACAAATGGTGCAAATGAACACAACAAGAAGACCTATATTTTTGAAAATAATCACTCAAAAATAATACAATACAATAAAGTCAAATAAATAAGGTTGAGTTGTGTCTCTGACAACGGTGCTATCTAATGAACCAATTTTCTACCTCACACAAGAATGACATATTATGTACATGAAGGCAGAAAATGATCGAAAAAAACCACAATATTTGAATGTTGTGGAATATTTTCTACTTGGCAAGTCTATCAATGTCGACCACGGAGACACAAGACTCCTCATCTATTTATTAGAAATTATTTATTAAATTTAAATGATTAAATTCATTCATTTATATCTTCATATGCATAGCAAAATGCATAAACGATAAGCATAAGATGAATAATGCACAAAATATGAAATATGATGCAAATAAATAAGGTACAATTATATGATGCAAAGATCATGCAAAATGAGAGAGTTTTTTTAAATTTTCTGCAAATAAAAATGAAGTACATAATGCAAGCAAACATAATGCATGAAGTGATGACCAATATGCAATTTTTATTGGGTACTTAGTAATTAAAATCGATGTAGGATGAGTTAATAATGCAAATACAAATATGTCATAAATTAGTTAGTCATTGAAAAATAAAAAATCTAATTTCATTACCAATTGAACCGTAAAAATACATCAAAATTCTAAGAATGACATTAAAATGAGGAGAAAATGTCACATAGAATATTCAAAGTTGAGCGTCTTAAATTAAGTATCAAATCATTGAATAGAATATGCCATCAAGAAGAGAATAAAATTTGTAATCCAATGAAACTAAAATCAATTAATTTAAAGATCAAATGCTCAATTTTGAAGAAAATAAGGTAGGGGCATAAACACAAAGAAAACATGGAAATAAAAAGATAACATATGCAACAGATCCATGTTAGGGCATTTTTATTATTAAGATGACTCGACGAGGCCTTCCTGCAAATTCTCCAAAAGCACCATGTGAGGTGTGTGTGGAGGAACCTATTTGCAATATATGGAAAATGGTGGGGCACCGATGCAAAATACCAAGCCCACATTGCATGCATGTGGGCTAGGTTTGGGGTGAGGCTCAGATCTGGATGGTGGCTTGGTTACTAGAGGAGGTGCCTTGGGCTACGCGACAACCTGAGGGTACTTCAGACGAGGCTCAGCCCCATCGAGCCTCCACACTTTAATAGGGTGATGTGGCCGCTTCCCAACCATTGCGTGGACACTGGAGGGTTATCATCCAATGTCACCTATATGATCTGGCATATCCCCTCCATCTCAAGGCTGAAAGCATGATTGGAGCTCCGTTGAGGGGGCCACAACTCCAACCACCCCTGTTTGAGCACTTGGAAGCTCTGGAAACCTTCAAGGACATCAGGCGATATCGGTCGATGGAAGGAGGAGCCGCGGGGGTGAAAGGAAGGTGATGCCGATGAAGCCACGCAGGAGGCGAAGCTTTAGAACTGAGCTCCGCCTGAAGTTTGATTATTGAAGAGGATACCCGCAAAAGGTTAGAGGAAACAATAGTCGAGGCGATAAGGGGGTGAGTGGCCTGTTGAGAGAGAAGAAGGCGGTGCCCAGAGCATTTCTTCCTCTGCCTCCACCAGAGCAAGATGCCTAGAGTGATGAGGTTGTGGAGGAAGCAGGGATGCGATCAGAAGGTATTGCAAAGGTGGAGGTTGTGAGGTGAAGGTGTTGGTGCAGTGAATTAAAGGTAGAGTAAGTGTGTGCGCATGGGAAAATAAGAGAAAATCAGAGGAGGTGGAGGAGAGGGGATAGGATGTACCTCGTCAAGGCAGGGAATCGACGGTGGAGGAAGGCATGGGATGAGGTGAAGAGGACCTCACGGTCTTCACACGATGTGCTCGGTAGGAGCACAATGCTCACGACAAGTCTAGGGTGGTCGTATCATGGTCAAGTTGACCATGGGTCAACACCGTGGCAGAGAGGGTCATCCGCCCTCGATCCCCTCTCCTCTGTCACAGGAGAGTAGAGAGGGCCTATTCCTAGGCTGGAGAGTTGATGGACGAGGGTGAACGATTGCAGAGGAGGTTATTTATAGGTGGTGGCAGATGGTTTCAGGTGATGAATGGGGAAATTCATAACGCTCGACGGTAGCCTCAGATATAGGTTTTGAGTGGGTAAAGGCCCCAGGAAGGAGGGGGATGCTTTGTCTTCATTAGTGAGGCATTGGATTGGGATAAGGTGGTAGAGTAATGGAGCTAGAATAGGAAGGGGGAGTGGGCTCAACGAGGTGTGACGTCTGGAGGGAGCGATGTGGGAGGTGGAAGATGGAGTGCCCACCATTTGATACAGGGATCCAATGACCAAGGATGAGGCACAATGCGAGGGTTAAGATCAGATCTGATGATCTGATCTAACTATTGTTTTCATAAAATGCAGGGCGGTCAAGATGAGGGATTTGTTTTATTCCTACGATAGGAAATGAAAGGGTGACGTGGAGGGAGATCAAGTATTGGATGCAGGGTCATCTGCTGGTTGTGGTGAAGGCGGGAAGGGATGGTTATGATTAGGGTATGAGGAGAAGATTAGATGGTTGATGGAGAGGCAGATTTCAATGGTGGAGATGGAGGCAGGGGAGGGGTGATCCAAGGGCTGCGGAGGACGGTGCAAGGACAAAGGGTCGCGTGACGGCTCCAAAGAGCACTATGTGGCCCATTCATATTATCCTAAATATGAAAAATAAAAGAAATTATAAATAAATAAAAGATCGATTTAGCAAAAAGTCAAAACATGAAAGTTGTAGATCTCAAGGAGAACTACAAGTTTTATGTTGGTTAGAAAGTCAAAAGAGATCAAATAAACAACACATACACATTTTGGAAGTAATCTTATGGCATAAAAACACTACTTTTAAAAGGTTTTGTAATTTTTTATATTTTTTATTTCTTTTTAACACCATAAAAATATCTACAATAATTATTCTAATTCCTAGGGTGTTTGTACAATAATTTGGGTTAATTACAGGAGAATGTTTTATTGTTAATGATGCGGAATTAATGAAGATTTGGATGAGTATGATTATGCTCCAAGGATAAAAAGGGTGTATAGTAACAATAAATTAGAGATTCATCAGGAACTAGAGTAGCAAGCTCATTCAGAGGGAGGCTAACATAGAGTTGATGATCATGTGGAGATCCCTTTATGTGAGGGCAGGGTTATGGATCTCCAACCACTCCATGTTGGAGTTGGGAGGTATGGGAGAGATAGAAGGGGAACTTGTGCGATAGAAGAGGTGAGGTTTGGTTTTGTATCTTGGGGGGGGGGGGGGAATAACAGAGAAATGATTTGGAGACAGGAAATAGTACAAAAATAGAGATAAAACTATAAAAGAAGGAAGATGAATAAGAAAGGCAAGAGGATATTGTACATGTATTCTCACCGGAAGAGTGGAGGATCTACGCTCTAACTCTAGTCATCATTCAATTGGTGCTCAATGAGGCAAAAAGAATCTCAGCATTATCTTAGAGAAGAACTACAACAAGGGAGGATCTCTCTCTTTCATCATGCTGGAGTTCAAGTTCCTTGTCATCGCTCGACCCACCACGTCATTGTTGCCATCAAGACATGGAGAGGGGCTGGGGATTTCTTTCCCCAAATGGCAAATCACGAGCAGTTGTGAAGCTCACAAAGTTTTGGAATGTCTAGGTTAAGGTTTTGCTGAGGACATCGGTGAGGGGGGCAATGTTTAGGGGTGAGGGAGGAGAGAAGCGAGGGCGTGGGCTGCATTAGGAGAAAGAGGTGGGGCTTCGTTGTTGAGTTTCGACTGAAGAGAACCGAGGTAAGTAAAGATGAAGCATGACCATTTGAATGATCGAGAAGGAACAACCATGAATAAGCTTCGTGTAAAAAGAAATAAAAAGAAAATGATAATAAAAGGAAAAGGTCAAAAGAACTTAGTCGTTGCATGAGGTGTACTTCATCCAATGGTCCATGAAAATCGTGTTTAGTGAGAAAGTAGGGCGACATGTGGCACCTCTAGGAGCAGCCACATGTCGCTCTAAAAAAAATAGAAAAATAAATCAAAGAAAATTTAAATAAAATATAAAATGATGTCAAATAAAAAAGAATTCTTCCTGAAAGTTTTTCATCTCGATGAGTTGTACAACTTTCATGGAGTGATTGAAAAAGGCTTCATCTGTATAAAGTGATATTTTTTGTGGTATTTTATTTATATAAAATACAATATTTGAATGTTTAGCAATTTTTTATGATTTTTATTTAAACAAAAATTCGCGATGACATCTAATGTCACGACCCCAATTCCAGGCCGTCGGATCCTCCCATATTCGGATCTGGTTACTCAGCAATAATTCATTCAGTAATCACAACTAACATTCAGAAACATACTGCAAATATAAATACTAAGAAGGAAATATTTCAACACTTAGCCATTCACAAAATAAAGTTCAGATGATACATTGTTCCACTATAACCATTTACTTGTACATCAGCTTGAAAGGAGAATACACAAAAGATTACTAACTACCTTACAAAGTAAAGCTACTGCGGCTCGCTGGATGTCTAGTATGTAAGTTGGATCAATTTTTAAAGTCCTTGCGATGGCTCACTGACACCTATTGAGTTTTCCATAAATCATAGGATAAAAATTAGCGAATGCTAAGTAACGAAGAAGAGAAAAGCAAACAAATTGTGTAATTTTGCAAAACTTGTTATCATTAAAGGTTTCATTCCTTCTTGTTAATTTAAGTCATATTCCTTTCTATTCCACGTCAGGGATTAGTCCAGGAGAATTACCTCACCACTATAAGGACTCCGAAGTTGTGGACACTTCGGGATTGGAGATTACGTTGATCTTGGTAAGCTTATGCCGCCACACGTCGCCTCGATCAATCCTCCAATAGTACCCTGACAATTTCCTTTTCTTTTATTAAACAGGGTCTCAAACCCTCGGCCTGGAAAACAAATGAGCACACCATCCTCGAGGAATCGGTTGCTTAAAACCTCAGGCTAACATTTAATCATATAACCTAGCGGTTTTAAATACATATTATCGTGTCCCAGCCGCTATTGAACCACCCATGCCTCCACATGGCACGACCACATCTTCCGTCATTCAACCCGAAGATATTGTCTCTCGGTACCACGCATTGCAAATCATTCATTTCGTGCGCACTAAACATAACAGGGAAACCGTGTACCACATAGGTAGGGAAACGCCAATACGGGTTCCTTCCGACAAACCTACAGGTTGCATGCCCGACTTGTAGTTCTACTCCCAATCATCCTTAACATGACACACGATCTTTTTCAGGATCCAACTCAAACCACATCAATTCCCATGATGTAATTCTTTCGTTAAGTCTTCGATTTGCATAATCAACAATACTTAGTATAGACTCACATATATATTATTCATATGCATATATACTCGTATTTATGCCTATTTTAACTCCCAAACCCTAACTTTAAAAACTACCGCATCAATTTGATGCTTAAATCTTATTTTAGTGGAAATCACAAAGCAACTCTTCAGACTTTTCAAAAAAAGCCAAAAATTATGGTTCTTCATAGCAAAGAACATAAAATCAAGAATTTTTAATAATCTCTTATGAAAACCCAACAACAAAAGGAAGGATTTCGTTACCTAATTGACCACTCTCTCGCGTATGCAAGGCTTTATCGTCTTTCATTTTCAAAAAGGATATTTTAAGGCACCTAAAAAGATCGAATTTCATTTTCGTATAAAAAACACTAAGAACGTGTCAAGAATGCGAAGAACGAACGAAGAACGCGAAGAACACGAAGAACATGAAGAACGCCAAGAACATATTTTCTCTTGAAATTTTAGCAAATCTTCCCCTTATACGGGGTGATATTTCTAGGAAAATTTCGGTAGAGTTTCCCCTTATATCGGGACATATTTCTCAGAAAATTTCGACAGAGTTACCCCTTATATCGGCACATATTTCTCAGAAATTTCGAAAGAGTTTCCCCTTATACCGAGACATATTTCAAAATAAAAATGAAAAGAGTTTTCTCTATAAAATCAATCGAGAGGAAAATAATAACGAAACTGAAAGAATATACTCAAACAACAAGAGATGAATAATCGGTAGACACCTCGCATCTTTGGTTAGTGAACGTGTGACGAATCACAGGGTTCACTAACGTGCATAGCCGCCCGCACCTAAGTAGGGTATGACATAGATTTCTCCATCAAAATAACTATAAAAGTATAATTAAAAGAATAGAAACATAAGCGATGGAGAATCGGTAGACACCACGTGTCTTAGATGAGTGAACGTGTGACGAATCAAAGGGTTCACTGACGTGCATAGCTGCCCGCACCTAAGTAGGGTGTTACACAGATTTCTCCTCGAACCACAACAGGAAAACAAATTGAAAAGAAAGATGAATCAAGAACAAAACTTGGAAGAACAAGAGGATGAATTGAAAGCCTAGCTTACGAAGCAAACTAAGAGAGAATCATACATTTCTCCTCCTCGTTATTCCAGTAGCGCTTCGCTAACGCTCCTTCCTCACCTCCCACTCCTCCTCCCAACCTCCCGACCCTAGCCCTTGGGGTGGTGGTGGTAGTGGAAATCATAGAGAATGAATGGGTAGGGGGGTCTATTTATAGGTCCCAGAAAATCACTACCCATGGTCAGAAAACCATGGTTTAAACCTTTACCATGGTTTGGTGGCCCATGGTTTTGGCCCATGATTTTGGCCAAAACTTATCCCAAACTTGGAGCTTAAGTTAGAACATGCTAGAGGATTCTAGATTCGTTAATGACGCTTAATTAACACTAATCATGATTAACTTTTACTAATCACGATTTAACTTTCGCGGCTTAGGCTTATCTTTTGCTAACTACTGATTAGTGTTTGCTAATGAGCATTAGAGGTTTTTAATCTGTCATTAGTTTCATTAATCATATTTAATTAGTCTTAATGACAGTCATTATGGCTTAATGACGTCTTAACCCTCCTTACTTATCTTTCTTCCAAAATTCATAACAAATTGAAATGAAGTCCGATTCACACGAAATGAATTCCGTTGGTTTCTCTTGACGAGTCGGATATTATTATATAGAATCCGATATATGCCAAGTTCAAGGCTTTACACACAACCTTAAAGGAAGTCTCATCCTCGAGACTAGAAATGCAGGTATAACAACCTTAACGAGAATGAATGCCATTTCATTTATAAAGAAGATATACAACACATAGTGTTATTACTCAAACAAGTAGGGGTATTTATCTCTCATTTCTGCCTCAGGTTCTCATGTGGCTTCTTCAAACTCTTGGTTCTGCCACAATACTTTAACTAGAGGCACCTCTTTGTTTCTCAACTTCTTGATATCCCTGTCAAGTATTTGCACAAGTATCTCTTGGTATGTCAAGTCTGCCTCAACATGTAAATCATCATAACATATCTTATTCTCTGGATCCTTAACGTACTTTCTTAGATTTGATACGTGAAAAACATCATGTACTTCCGAAAGATGTGGAGGAAGTACAAGTCTATATGACACTTTTCCAATGCGCTGAATAATTTCAAAGGGTCCCACGAACCTGGGTGCTAACTTCTCCTGTACACCAAACCTCTGAATTCCCTTTATAGGTGATACTTTGAGAAATACAAAGTCACCTAACTCAAACTCAAGGTCTCTTCGTCTATTATCACTATAGCTTTTCCGACAGCTTTGAGCAGTCAATAGTCTTTTTTGAGCAAGCTCTACAACTTCCCGTATCTGTTGCAGGGTATCTGAATGATAAAGGTTATTTATACCGACCTCTTGCCAACACAAAGGAGTAGTAGACCTACGTCCATAAAGTGCTTCAAATGGTGCCATGCCAATACTTGTATTGTAACTGTTGTTGTATGTGAATTTTGCAAGAGGTAAATGTTTAATCCATGATCCATTCCATTCTAAGGCACACGCTCGTAGCATATCCTCTAGTGTTTGAATCGTATGTTCTGATTGACCATCTGTTTGTGGATGATATGTTGTACTCAAGCATAGTTGCGTACCTAAGGCTTTCATGAAGTTCTCCCAATAGTGTAAGGTGAATCGTGAATCTCGATCAGAAACCACTTCCTTTGGGATACCATGGAGGCGATTCACATGTGTAATATATAATTCAACAAGATGGTCTGGAGTGAAAGATAAGCTTATAGAGATAAAGTGTGCTACCTTCGTCAGACGATCTATTATAACCCAGATACTATCTTTACTACCTGTTGTTTGAGGTAAGCAAGTAACGAAATCCATGGAAATGATTTCCCATTTTCATTCAGGTATAGGGAGGGGTTGCAATAATCCCGGTGGCCTTTGGTGTGAAGCCTTTACCTGCTGGGAAGTGAAACATGAATTCACAAACTCAGCAACATCTTTCTTCATTCCCGACCACCAAAAGTATGAATGAAGATCCTTATACATCTTTGTAATTCCTGGATGAATAGATAATCTTGAGCAGTGCGCTTCTCGTAAGATGTCATTCCTTAGTTCAGGTGTGTTTGGTACGCAAACTCTATGATGGTTATACAATAACCCATCTTGTATCTGGAATCCCTTATCTCATTCTTCTCAAGTTGTTGTCTCAAGTCTTTAAGGACTAGATCATCCTCCTGTCCTTTCTTTATTCTGTCCCAGATCTCTGGTTTGTATTGGTGAGGAATAGTTATAGTATCAACACTACGATCAAATGGTTTCCATTCACTTAACGTTGATAGTAAACCACAGAAGTGGATAGCACTCACCATCCCAGGTGAATAAGTTCTTCTGCTAAGGGTATATGCTACGACGTTCCCCTTATCAGAGTGGTAGGAGATAGTGCAATCATAGTCTTTCAACAACTCTAGCCACTGTATCTGTCTCATATTGAGTTTCTTCTGATCAAATAGATATTCAAGCTTCTATGATCAGTGAAGATTTCAAAAGTAATACCATAGAGGTAATGTCTCCATATCTTTAAAGCAAAAACTACAACCTCTAATTCAAGGTCATGTGTTGGGTAGTTCTTTTCATGTGTCCTGAGCTGTCGTGATGCGTACGCAACTACCTTACCATGTTGCATAAGAACCGCCCCAAGTCCTTCTTTAGACGCATCAGTGTACACTGTAAACCCTTCACTCCCAGAGGGTAGAGTAAGGATTGATGCAGATGTTAGGCATTCTTTTAGTGTCTAAAACTAGCTTCACATGTATCAGACCATAAGAATGGGACCTCCTTCTGATTTAGTCTAGTCATTGGCAATGCTATTCGTGAAAAGTCCTTCACGAATCTTCTATAATATCCAGCTAAACCCAGAAAAGATCGTGTTTCTGTGACAGTCTTCGGACGTTCCCAACTCACCACCACACTAACATTTGTAGGATCAACTGATATACCTTTCCCAGAAATAACATGGCCTAAGAAAGATACTTCAGATAGCCAGAAGTCACATTTTCTATATTTAGCATACAGTTTGTTCTTCCTTAGAGTTTCAAGTGCCTTCCTGAGATGGTGTTCATGCGGATATTTATCCTTAGAGTAAATAAGCAAGTCATCAATAAAGACTACTACAAAGTGATCTAAGAACTCCTTGAATACTCTATTCATGAGATCCATGAAGGCTGCTGGGGCATTTGTTAGTCCAAAAGGCATAACTAAGAATTCATAATGCCCGTATCTAGTTCGAAATGCTGTCTTGGGAATGTCTGTATCTTTAATTTTCAACTGATGGTATTTAGATCTTAAATCAATCTTGGAATACACAGTTGAACCATGTAACTGATCAAAGAGATCATCTATTCTTGACAGTGGATACTTATTCTTTATTGTCCTCTTGTTTAGTTGTTTATAGTCAATGCACAACTGCATCGACCCATCCTTTTTCCTGAAAAATAAGACAGGTGCTCCCCATGGTGAAGTACTAGGACGAATGAATCCTTTATCTAATAGTTCTTGCAACTGTGCCTTTAACTCTCGTAACTCAACTGGTGCCATTCTATATGGAGGGATAGAGATAGGTTGAGTATCAAGTATAAGAGAGATTTCAAATTCAATCTCTCTCTCATGTGGTAATCCAGGTAGTTCCTCTGGAATTACATCAGGAAATTCGCATACTATAGGCACATCTTCTATCATTCTTTCTGACCCTAATGTAGTGGATACATATGCTAAATAGCCTTGACACCCTTTCTCTAACAATTATTGTGCCTTCAAAGTAGAGATATATTCGACATTATCATTGGATGTCTTTCCAATGAACTGGAACTCTATCGAGTTAGGAAGGTAAAATGTTACTTTCTTATGAAAACAATCAAGACATGCATGATGCCTTTCTAGCCAATCCATACCTAGGATAAGATCAAAGTCCTCCATTTCTATCAGTAGTAGTGAAATAGGTAACCGATGTCCCGCTATCAGTACTATACAATTATCCATGATTTCTCGGATTATGAATACTTATCCTCCTGGTCCCGTGATCAGATAGGACCATTGTACTTCTATTGGTATCTTACCCAAAGTGGGTACTAACCGTCGAGCAATAAATGAATGTGAAGCACCAGAATCAAATAAATAATGTACTGAAAAGCCATGAATTGTAACACTACCTCGTACGACTGTGTCTGAATTGTAGGCTTGCTCTTCACTGATTGCATTGAGCTGGCCATTAGGAATAGGCAAGGTAGAACCCGCAACACTTTGTGGTGGTTGCTGTGTAGGAGGCGCTCCTTGTAAGCCACGACCTCTACCTTGTCTTCCTCTGCGTGTTGCTCCATTGCTCGGAGTGGATGTTATACTGTTAATTGAGGTTGGTTTAAACCCTGAACCTCTCAACTGCGGACAATCCTTCGTAATGCGACCTTCTTGATGACAGTGATAACATGTACGTATTTTATCTGAGTTGAAGACCCAACTACAGAGGTACCCGTTCCTGGTGCAAAGTTACGGGGATATAATGGAGGTCTAGAGAAACCCCCTCTTCTTGATAAATCCTGACCCAAGGTCTGTGGTGAGCTTATACTGGAACTGGCTGGATGATAGCGACGATCTCTACGGTTATAATGTGCCTTGCTTTTGGATGGTCCACCATTAAAGTGGAAACTTCTTCTTTGGCAATTTTCATCCCTCTCCATCTCAATACGAGAGGCGATGTCCATTGCTTCATCTACGGTTGTAGCTCTAAAACCAGCAAGCTTTTCTCGTAGATCTCCTTGAAGATCACTAACAAATTTTGTAAGACACTCTTGTGGCAAAGCTTCTAGAGCTGGTAAGTAACGTAGTAGCTCAGTAAAGTGGATATGATACTCTCGTATGGTATTAGAACCCTGGTTCAAAGAAGCCAACTCTCTCCTCTTTAATTCTTCCCAATGAGAGGGACAAAAGTGAGCTCGGGACCTCTCTTCAAGGATATCCCATGGAACAGGATTTGTTAATTTCTTGGAAACTGCTCTCCACCATCGTCGTGCGTAATCTGCTAGGGAGTAACCAGCAAAGTGCACCCAGGTGCCAACTGGTGCATGGATTATCTTCAACATCCTAATAACATCATCGAGCCATAATTCTGCCTCTGTAGGTGTCTCTACACATTTGAATCGAGGAATTTTTCTCTTTCAGTAATTATCTAGTAGTGTTTGGTGTCTAAGAAGGGCCTTCTCCATTGCTCCTTCAGCTGGGGTAGGAGCAGACTCAGTTGAAGGATGGTAACTAGATTCTTCCTCAAAAAGATGGACAGAACCTTCAATCCTAGCATCCACAGTCTTAGATGCCTCGGGTCTCTTAGCTTGTGCATTGAGCCTCTCCTCCAATGCTTTCTGCCTTTGGCCCATGTCTCGGAGCATTGCCATCATAACCCCTAATTGCCTAGACATATCATGGTCTGCCATGATCCTAGGATGAGTCAAGGTCAAAGGTCAGATCCTATATGTCTTAGCATGATGTACATAAGGGACAATGACTTGTGAATGGTACTGCAGCCAGTTATTAAAATCAAAGCAACCTTAGTTTCTGAATACTGCTCATAGTTGTCAATTACTAAATAAATTACTGGAGTAACCTTTCTCTGATACCAATCTATCACGACCCCAATTCCAGGCCGTCGGATCCTCCCATAACCGGATCTGGTTACTCAGTAATAATTCATTCAGTAATCACAACTAACATTTAGAAATAGACTGCAAATATAAATACTCAGAAGGAAGTATTTCAACACTTTGTCATTCACAAAATAAAGTTCAGATGATACATTGTCCCACTATAACCATTTACTTGAACATCAGCGTGAAAGGAAAATACACAAAAGATTACTAACTACCTTACAAAGTAAAGCTACTGTGGCTGGCTGGATGTCTAGTATGTAAGCTGGATGGATTTTTAAAGTCCTTGCGATGGCTCACCGACACCTATTGGGTTTTTCATAAATCATAGGATAAAAATTAGCGAATGCTAAGTTACGGAGAAGAGAAAAGTAATTTTGCAAAACTTGCTATCAAATAAGGTTTCGTTCCTTCTTGTTAATTTAAGTCCTATTCCTTTCTATTCCACGTCATGGATTAGTCCAGGAGAATTACCTCACCACTATAAGGATTCCGAAGCTATGAACAATTCGGGATTGGAGATTGCGTTTATCTTGGTAAGCTTATGCCGCCGTACGTTGCCTCAACCAATCCTCTAGTACTACCATGACAATTTCCTTTTCTTTTATTAAACAAGGTCTCAAACCCTTGGCCTAGAAAATAAATGAGCACACCATCCTTGAGGACTCGATTGCTTAAAACCTTAGGCTAACATTTCATCATATAACCTAACATCTTTAAATTCATATTATCGTGTCCCAGCCACTATTAAACCATCCGTGCCTCAACATGGCACGTCCACATCTTCCGTCGTTCAACCTGAAGATATTGACTCCCGGTACCACGCATTGCAAATCATTCATTTCGTACGCACTTAACATAACAGGGCAACCATGTACCACCTAGGTAGGGAAACGCCAATGCGGTTTCTTTCCGACAAACCTATAGGTTGCATGACCGACCTGTAGTTCTACTCCCAGTCATCCTTAACGTAACACACGATCCTTTTCAGGATCCAACTCAAACCACATCAATTTCCATGATGTAATTCTTTCGTTAAGTCTTCGATTTGCATAATCAACAATACTTAGTATAGACTCACATATATATTATTCATATGCATATATACTCGTATTTATGCCTATTTTAACTCCCAAACCCTAACTTTCAAAACTACCGCATCAATTTTATGCTTAAATCTTATTTTAGTGGAAATCACAAAGCAACTCTTCAGACTTTTCAAAAATAGCCAAAAATTAGGGTTCTTCATAGCAAAGAACATAAAATCAAGAATTTCAACAATCTCTTATGAAAACCCAACAACAAAAGGAAGGATTTCGTTACCTAATCGAGCTCTCTCTCGCGTATGCAAGCCTTTATTGTGTTTCGTTTTCAGAAAAGATATTTTAAGGCTCCTGAAATGATCGAATTTCATTTTCATATCAAAAACACTAAGAACATATCAAGAACGCGGAGAACGAACGACGAACGTGAAGAACGCGAAGAACACGAAGAACGCCAAGAACATATTTTCTCTTGAAATTTCAGCAAAGCTTCCCCTTATACGGGGTGATATTTCTAAGAATTTTCGGCAGAGTTTATCCTTATATCAGGACATATTTCTCAGAAAATTTCGGCAGAGTTTCCCCTTATATCGGGACATATTTCTCGGAAATTTCGGCCGTTTCTCCTTATATCGGGACATATTTCAAAATAAAAATGAAAAGAGTTTCCTCGATAAAATCAATCAAGAGGAAAATAATAACGAAACTGAAAGAATATACTCAAACAACAAGAGATGAAGAATCAGTAGACACGACGCATCTTAGGTGAGTGAACGTGTGACGAATCACAGGTTTCACTGACGTGCATAGCCGCCCGCACCTAAGTAGGGTATTACACAGATTTCTCCATCAAAATAACTATAAAAGCATAATTAAAAGAATAGAAACATAAGCGATGGAGAATTGGTAGACACCACGTGTCTTAGATGAGTGGACGTGTGATGAATCACAGGGTTCACTGACGTGCATAACCGCCTGCAACTAAGTAGGGTGTTACACAGATGTCTCCTCGAACCACAACAGGAAAACAAATTGAAAAGAAAGATGAATCAAGAACAAAACTTGGAAGAACAAGAGGATGAATTGAAAGCCTAGCTTACGAAGCAAACTAAGAGAGGATCATACCTTTCTCCTCCTCGTAATTCCAGTAGCGCTTCGCCAGCGCTCCTTCCTCGCCTCCCACTCCTCCTCCCGACCTCTCGACCCTAGCTCTTGGGGTGGTGGTGGTAGTGGAAATCGTAGAGAATGAATGGGTAGGGGGTCTATTTATAGGTCCCAGAAAACCACTAACCATGATCAGAAAACCATGGTTTAAACCTTTACCATGGTTTGGTGGCCCATGGTTTTGGCCAAAACTTATCCCAAACTTGGGGCTTAAGTTAGAAGATGCTAGAGGATTCTAGATTCGTTAATGACGCTTAATTAACACTAATCATGATTAACTTTCACTAATCGCGATTTAACTTTTGCGGCTTAGGCTTATCTTTTGCTAACTACTGATTAGTGTTTGCTAATGAACATTAACGGTTTTTAATCTGTCATTAGTTTCATTAATCATATTTAATTAGTCTTAATGACAATCATTATGGGTTAATGACGTCTTAACCCTCCTTACTTATCTTTCTCCCGAAATTCATAACAAATCGAAATGAAGTCCGATTCACACGAAACAAATTCCGTTGGTTTCCTCTTGAGGAGCCGAATCTTATTATATAGAATCCGAGATATGCCAAGTTTAAGGCTTTACATCTAATATACAAGAGAAGAAGTATTTGCAAATTAATCTAATTTTTGGGATTTTAATATTTGAGGAAAAAAAGAAATAGATTAAGAGAGACTTATGTGTAGACCATATATATAGACTCATAATGCTCTGATTTATGTGATTTTTAAGTCATTTTACATACAACTTTTGGCATCTTATTAATGTGAATGTGAAATAGTTATTATTTACACATGTATGAATGATAATAATACCATCTTAATTTATGAACATAGCTCCATTTTAAGCATTTAAAGTGATGAATCATATATTCACCAACCTATTATACATAAACCGTGCTCGTCCCTGAGCAACTAATATGAATGCATAAGTGAAATGAGATTGAGTTCGGACCAAGGTCATAAATAAAAGGTGAAAATGGAGCTTGACCTGGCTTTTGGATTAATGGTGTGTAAAACTCCTTTTGAGAATTAGATTTAATGATGGGGATTCTCTCCTGAAAATAATGAACAGTTTTTATTTCGATTTTTTGGTCCAATTCAATTATTTGTCCCTATTTTAGAGATTAGTTATCACTGGTAGTTAATCCAACACAAGCAATCACCTCTACCGTCCAGTCCCAATTCCTTTAACCTAAATTTGAAAGAACTAAGAGGGGGAATTGGAAAAAGCTGATGTAATCGATGGAAACGATGATGAATGCTTGAGTAAGAAGATTTACAGTGCCTCCAACTCTTTTTAATGAAGTATCACTGAATTGGAATTTGTTAAAGACTAAATGAGTGTGAATCAGAAAACCGTACTTAGCAGAAAGTTCTAATTAGCAGGAAGAATTGATTTGAATTTGATTAATTTCAAACAATCTAAGGTGTGCATTATAAAAGGGATGTGTAGTCCTAATTTATTATGAACACAAGCTAATAAAAACCTATATAATCTCTATGAGTCATGAGTGCAGGTCTATCCTACGATAAGCAAACCACACAACCACGAGGGTCCAATGTCTTATCATGATACATGCGCTAAATTCGAAACAGAATCCGCTAGAAATAAATCAATTATTACAAATTAATTACAATAATAGAATGGGGGAAAAGATGTTCTATATGAAAATATAAAATCCTCTTCTTGGAGTCTCAACAGTCGGTGTGGACCAAGAAGAGCCAACCTCCGATTTTCTTCAAGATGTATCTGCTTCAAGAAAGTTGCTTCAAGTCCACTAGGTCCTCACACAAAAATAAGGATATATATTAGCGATAGATAAAACATCTACAAAAACATAGGATTCTAAATGCTGAAAAAGAGAGAAAAGAGAAAAACATTACAGGAAAATATTAATAAGAAATGTTCGGGTCAAACTATTGGAGTGAATGAGAAACCTAATTCTAAGTTTTTTTAAAATGAATCTAAACCATTTTCCTCCCCAACAACGGTTCCATTTAATGATCTAGAAATCCACCTCTTAAATAATCGATAATTGTAGTATAAGATGCATAAATCAGATCAACAAAAATCCCAAATTTTAAATATTGTGGTGTAATTTTTACTGGGTAACTATACCAAGGTCGAACATAAGAAATGGTTATTTTTAGTTGTGTTGTTCTAAATTAATTTAAGTGATAATTAATTGTGATAATAATTTTAATATCATAAAATAAAGTGAAAAATCAAATAAAAGAAATGATAAAAAGAATACAGTGCAAGTGGATGAAACAATGAAGCATGGATCCGTGGTTATGATTTTTAATCCAATAAAAAGATTATCAATTGATCCTCAAAATTAAACATAGAGCTAAAGAACATATTCAAGAAATATTTATCAATTTGAATATAAGTTGCAGGCTAATAGATCATGAATAAACGAATAATCATCATTTGGAAAATTTTTTAAGAAAATTTGTCCTCAATATTCCTTGTAATTCACTCCTCAAATAAACTAAATTTTAGTCATATAAAATGTCATGTAAGAAAATTATTTAATATTCCTAAATTAAGCCCATGCAAAGATTAGTTCCTCAAGAGTAATTGTCAATAATCATAAGAGAATTAATCAACTAAATCATCTCAATGGAGTCCCTAGAAATTAAATCAATTTTCTCAAAATATTAATGCATAAATAAGTGAAATAGAGCATGCACTAGATCAAATGAAACCTCAACAATAAAATCAATTTAATCAAGCTCTGACCTATCCATAAAATAAATAGAATAACAAAGTATATAATAAGATTCAAAACGACATATTATATAAAAAAATGGATTTCAAATGACAATATACTAATATGAAGTTCTAGGGCAAAATTGTAATACAAATAATGGTTTCTTCTCAAAATAGCCCCTAGAGGTCTTATCTACAATTATTCAAAGCATCTTGGTCCTTTATGCAATGTTCCTAAGAGGGAATGTGTCCCACACGTGTCTTATGGAGGCAGAGGACTTTTTTGTAATTTTGGCCCATGGTGGGGGCCTGCATTTTTTCACGCACCCCACATGTAGAGCGCGTGCGGAGGAGGCTCAGTGGACGCCTCGGGTCCGTGACTGAGGTACGGATACCCGAGGCCCATTTGGCATCGAACAGGATGCTTCGGCAGACCCGAGCCTCAGCCATGGGGGCGTGGAGGTCGAGATGATGTATCTATAGTTCATTCTTCGATCCTCCACAAATCTAGCTATGGAGGCTAGGAACTTTCGAGCCTAAAGGCGTGGTCGGTTGGTTGGCAACGGTGGAGGTCGAAGCGTCTAAACCTCATGTGACACATGCTTGAGGTTGGTGGCGTAGAGGTGGCAAGGGCGTAGCTGGGCATATAGGCGGTGGTGGATGGGGCTCCGCATGTTTGTTGTCGATGACAAAGGTGAAGTCGAGGCGAGTGACCTTGGGGGAGGGTGGGGATGGAAGAGCTCGGTCAGTGGAGAGGGTGGTGTTGGAATTACCCCGTACTCCAATGGTGTTGGTGAGGCTGAGGTGTGGTGAGGTGGTGAGGTGACGAGGTGGAGGATGCAGTTGGAAGGAGAAGTGATTGAGTTGTGTAGGTATGAGGCAATCGGGGAAGAAAAAAGACTGACATAGAAGAGATCAGAGGAGAGAAAAGAAAGAAAGAGAACTGGAAGAAGAGGGTCGCTGATGAATCTCCATCTCATCACCTTTATGTTATCATTTTGGCCTTAAAAACCCTAGCTAATTTTTGTAAATAGCATTACTTTGTACAAATTAATCTTCATTATTTATTCCATTTATTGTGTATAAAATATAGTTTTCAATGCCAAAATTATTGAATAAAAGAAGAAAAGAAAAAGAATAAAATGCCAAAGGTATTTTATGACCAAAAACCCCTAGACCTAGGCATCTTTATAACTGGGACGATAAGGAATAAAGTAGGGGGGAGATAAGAACAAAAAATTCAGTAAAATTCCCATTCTTTTATTCATAAATATTGCATTTTTGAGACCTATTTTATTTTCTATTCTTCATACCTCAAATAAAGAAAATCCGTACATGAAAGTTGTAGATAAAAATATAAATAAAAATACAAAATGGATTTCATACAAAAATAATATACATTGTACCTTTTATAATTAAATTAAATAGCCAAAACCCAAACTTCCAAGACCCATATCTTCTAAAAAAACTCAAAATTATCATAGTCACCTTTAATTGCATATAACTTCAAATAATCTATTTAATGATGACAGTTTCATCCAATCTGGAGTTAAGATGTGAAAGTTAGGTTTTGGACCCCTATTGTACAATTTACCTATATAAATCATCTATTTTATTTATTCTTTATTATTTTTCTTATAATTTTATATTTTTTTTAGAATTTTGTAAACATTATTTATAATATATGTACATATTTAGAATAGAATGGAACCATAAAGAAAATACAAAAAGAAAATAAATATATAAAATACATAGATGAAATACATATACTTATATCTATATAATTAATACACTTATTTATCTAAGTGTACAAAATACATCATAAAAATATAACATAAATATATTTAAGTATATTAAAATAACTTATAAATATATTAATTAAGAAAATAAATTAATAAAATAAAAAATACAATATAAAAACAAAATACTCAATATATAAATAAATATACCTATAAATTAAACACTAAAAATGAACTTCCAATAAATAAGCCCATAAAAATAAAAACAAATCATAATAAAATACTACATAAAATATAAACACTTTTTATTTTATAATTTTAATTTAACAAAACCATTTACTATTTATTAATGAATTATGAATAATTTTGACTCGTTTTTTTTTCTAGTTGGTCCACTTGGACCATTAATCAAGAGTTGACCCCGGTGAACTCTTCTCCCTAGGCGTAGCCTTTGTCAGACCTAGTGTTTGATCCTTCTTCTCCAATTTTTGCAGCCTACATCTTGCATCATTTTGGGAAGATTCCTTCACGACTTTTGTTCCTCAATCCTCCACCTATCAAACCCCATTAAATTAATGGACCGAGGAGCTCCGTAGCGGGTTGTTCACCTCGATCTTCCAATAGCCCCTATCACCTATACAAAAACTCCGCCCAAGATTCATTTGATTTTTGAATCCCTTTTGGCCATTTCCATCCCCCAAAGCCAAACCCTTGGGCTTGAGCGAGGTGAAAGTTCGCCTTCTCTGCTCTTTGGTGAGTGGAGGAGTGACGAAGAGGCGACTTCCACCATCTCCGATGGAGCACCGTTGTGAGTTCCACATATTGTGGCTCCAACCAATTGAGGTCCCTTTTCTTTAGTTTTTTTTGATATAATTGACTATATTATTTTCATTTATGTATTTGGGTTAGCGTTTGATCCATCATCGTAGCTTAAAATCATCACCTTCATAAGTTCGCTAAAGTTCTGTTCAGGCAAACACTCCACCATGCCTCACATTGTTTCCAACCTGCCAAATGCCCTCATTTCATCCCATTTCTCTTTTTGCACTCCACACGTACCTCTAGATCACCATATCCTTCGTGGATCTAGATTAGGGTGCTCCACCACCCTCACCCACCGGAGCACCTCCTCTCACGTTCATTTTGCCCCCTAAAGGGTCAAGGCCCGTTGCCTTCGATCCAGCTTTTTTATGTAGATCCTGGGGAATATACACCTCAAACGAGGTAATTTTGAAGCCCTTGAAGGTTCCTGGTGCCTGATCACTTCATTGACCTCCTTGGCTCGCACTGGTGACCTTAGGAGGTCATCGAGGCCTCCATCAGCTAGAGGACCGATCCAGGACTGTTATGCATCCCTTGTATCACCTCTAGGTTATCAGAGTTAGTTAGAATAGTCGATTGAAGCTCATCCGAGGTCATGTTCTTCCCTGTTCATCCAAGGAGGTCCACCACCATTAGATTTGGCTCCATCTCTAGAATCTCCAGCCATCATCTGATCAGTTGCATCTTGACCGTTGGATCTTCGTGTGGGATCTGATCTTAATAACTTAAGATGAAGCATCATCGGGCCTCCTTGCGCCAATACGTGGCAAGTGGAACATTTCAGACTGTCCAATAACACACACGTTAGGAGTATTTGTGTTTTTCACCCCCTTGTTTTTGTATTTTAATATTTAGTATATAAGGTTCCATTTGTGATGTTAAAAATTTGGTAAAATTGCATTGTGACCCTCGTATTATAGTGATATTACTATCAAGTCCAGCTCAACTCACGTGGTTCCGCACTTTAGTTGAGTATTTTGCCTGTAAGCTCTACAACTTTTTGTATTTAGTTTTAATATTAAAACCTTTAATTGAAACTATAACATTTTGGTAAATTTGCAGAAAGAACCTCAAGTTTATTTTTAATTACATAAAAGTTCTTTCTAGTACATGCCCTTTTGTGATTATTTTTCATTTATTAAATATATCATCCATGTTCCAAAAATTCTCAAAATAGAATTAAGTGCATGTTTGCATATACATTCACACCCTATTTTTATTTTTGTATTTTAGGCACTCTAAATATTTATTAAAAATCAAAAGAGCACTTTGCTCTCTTTGATTTAAAAATTATTAAAAAAAAGTGTAAAAATATTTTGAAAAATTCCAAAAAATATTTTTTCTATTATTGTTTTCCTTACTCCATAACTAAAATCCTAAAAATAGAAAAAAATTTAAAAAGCTCCGAAATTCAATAAAAAATAGGGAAAAGCCCTAAAAATATCAAAAATATTTTACTTTGTCTCTGAATTTTCTTTATATGAATATCTATCTAATAAAATTGATTTGAAGAATTTTGGACTTTATTTACTATTTTTTACATTCAAATCAATTCTGACTATTTAATTAATCCCTGACTTAGGATAATTTTTTATTTTAAAATACACAAAAATTAACACAAATCTTTAAGAAATCACAAAAATAGTAGAATAATATATTAAACAAAAAACATTTTTTACACCTTTTTTTCATTTTTAACTGTATTTATAAATATATTCCTCTATATTGTATGTATAGCCTTATATATTCTTATATTGGATATTTAAAAGAAATATTAATTAAAAATAAGAAAATATAAACAGAAAATAAAAAGATATCAATAAAAAAATTAAAAATATATAAAAATTTAAAACCCACAAAATACATAGATAAGAGGAACATAAATTTTGGATTTCATTTGCCCGATCTAATATTTTCTCTCAGTGTTCGATACTCTACACATACTTACACATGTACACACATCTGTAGAGTTATTATAAATTTTAAATCCACATTTATTTTTTCTTTTATTGCGATATCTGTCGTGGGTTAATTGTTGATTGATAGGAGATTTCGTGAGCGGTCACCTTAGTGTCATTTTTATCTTCGCTTTTTAGTGAGGATAATTACTAGATCCTCACAAAAAAATTTGTCAACAGATGGCGCTGTTACTGGGGAGCAATGTCGTATAGATTGGATTTTTACCTGTGTCCTCTTCTTTGTCTATATCTCTCTTTATTTCTCTTTATTTTTATTTAATATTATTGTTGAATTGTCTAACCATCTTCCTTGTTTAAATTTTTTGCAAGGGTCTGTGGATCGAGGAAGTCTCTACTAGGAACGCCTATGCACCCACGTGAAGTAGAGTCGCTCTTCTGACCTAGCCGGTAGGAGAAAGCGACAAGTGAAGACTTGGAGGATTTTTTAAGATAGTAAACTTTCTTTTATGTTTCATTTAATTTGTAACTTAAAAGTAGGAGAGATACTTATTATAGTAATAACTTGGACTCTCCAGGAATCCACACTCTTCACAAGGTCCAGTGCCTCAACAATTGTTCGCTTGGGGGCCTCATCAGTTTTATCACATTTTCATTACTTTTATTTTTCTTTTATTTTATCTTTTATTTTCATTTATTTTGTGTGATTGAGCCCCGGTATTAGGATCTGCTTGACGATAGATGAAGGCTAAACACTTAATTACCATTGCATGACCCTATAGTTCTCGTTTGAACTTAGTCAAAATTTTGTATTTCTCTTCACTTAGTTTTGGAACCACACACCGAGAGAGTCCTCCATATAATGCTTGCAGGACCCACTATGGTGGGTACCGAGAAACCTCCAAAATCGGACCCTTTTCTTCCTTTATAGATGTTTAGTAGTTTGTTCTTCACAGTAATATCATATTCTATTTAGGGAGATTTCATCGGATTGCATCAGCATATAGATAGGTTTTCAATTCTGCTTAGAATCCTTGCATGAAGAGAGATGGGGGCAAGATGCCTTAACATTCATCATTGATTTCACCTCTCATTGCTTTTCTGACTCTCTCCTTCTAATTTTGATCACGTAGGATCTAGAAGAATTAATTTCTTGTTCGGATCGTGCATTCCTATTAAAAATATGAAAAAGTGATAACCAATAAAATTAAGACTGCTAAGATTACTCGAAGCTAAAATCAAAAGGAGAAAATCCTTATTTTAGAGAGAGTAATCCCCTCATTGTATTGCATTTAATTTCCTATGTACACACTAAGGAGATGTGCCCCTAATCCCAGACCTTCCTAAGTGCTTGTACAACTTTGTGTTTATTACCTTGATCTAATATTTGGTAAAATTGCATTGTGACCCCTGTATTATAGTGATATTACCATCAAGTCCAGCTCAGCTCACGTGGTTCCCCACGCCAGTTGAGCATTTTTCCTGTAACCTCTACAACTTTTTGTATTTAGTTTTAATATTAAAACCTTTAATTACAAATAAAACATTTTGGGTAATTTGCAGAAAGAACCTCAAGTTTATTTTTATTTGCATAAATGTTCTTTCTAGTACATGCATTTTTGTGATTATTTTTCATTTATTAAATATACCATTCATGTTCTAAAAATTCTCAAAATAGAATTAAGTGCATGTTTGCATATACATTCACATCCTATTTTTATTTTTGCATTTTAGGCACTCCAAATATTTATTAAAAATCAAAAGAGCACATTTTTTACTCTCTTTGATTTAAAATTTTTTTAAAAAAGTGTAAAAACGTTTTGAAAAATTCCAAACAATATTTTTTCTATTATTGTATTTCCTAACTCCATACCTAAAATACTTAAAATAGAAAAAATATAAAAATTTAAAAAGCTCCAAAATCCAATAAAATAGGGAAAATCCCTAAAAATGTCAAAAATATTTTACTTTGTCTCTGAATTTTCTTTATAGGAATATCTATCTAATAAAATTAATTTGAAGAATTTTGGACTTTATTTACTATTTTTTACATTCAAATCAATTTTGTCTATTTAATTAGTCCCTAACTTGGGATAATTTTTTATTTTAAAATTCATAAAAATTAACAAAAATCTTCAAGAAATCACAAAAATAGTAGAATAATATATTAAACAAAAAACATTTTTTACTCTATATGGTATGTATAGCCTTATATATTGTATGTATAGCCTTATAAATATATTGTATGTATAGCCTTATAACAAAAATCTTCAAGAAATCACCATTTGTTCATTTTTAATTTTATTTATAAATATATTCCTCTATATTGTATGTATAGCCTTATATATTCTTATAATGGATATTTAAAAGAAATAAGAATTAAAAATAAGAAAATATAACCAGAAAAAATATCAATTAAAAATTTAAAAATATATAAAAATTAAAAATCCACAAAAATACATAGATAAGAGGAACACAAATTTTGGATTTCCTTTGCCCAATCTACTATTTGCTCTCATTGTTCGATACTCTACACATACTTACACATGTACACATTTGTACAGTTATTATAAATTTTAAATCCACATTTATTTTTTCTTTTATTTGCTATATCTGTCATGGGTAAATTGTTGATTGATAGGAGATTTCGTGAGCGGTCACGTTCGTGTCATTTTTGTCTTCACTTTTTAGTGAGGATAATTATTAGATCCTCACAAAAAATCTTTGTCAACATATGGCGCTTTTACAGGGGAGCAATGTCGTATAGATTGGATTTTTACCTGTATCTTCTTCTTTGTCTATATCTCTCTCTCTCTCTTTATTTCTCTTTATTTTTATTTAATATTATTGTCGAATTGTCTGATCATCTTCCATGTTTGAATTTTTTGCAAGGGTCTGCAGATCGAGGAAGTTTCTACTAGGAGCGCCTGTGCACCCACGTGAAGGAGAGTCGCTCTTCTGACCTAGCTGACAGGAGAAAGCGACAAGTGAAGAGTTGGAGATTTTTTAAAATAGTAAACTTTATTTTATGTTTCATTTCATTTGTAACTTAAAAGTGAGAGAGATACTTATTATTGTAATAACTTGGACTCTCTAGGAATCCGCACTCTTCATGAGGTCCAATGCCTCAACAATTGTTTGCTTGGGGGCCTCATCAGTTTTATCACATATTCATTACTTTTATTTCTGTTTTATTTTCTCTTTTATTTTCATTTATTTTGTGTGATTGAGAACTGGTACTAGGATCTGCTTGCCGATAGATTAAGGCCAAACACTTAATTACCGTTGCATGAACCTATAGTTCCCGTTTGAACTTAGTCAAAATTTTGCATTTCTTTTTACCTAAATTTTTGGAACCACACATCGAGAGAGTCCTCCGTATAATGCTTGCAGGACTCACTATGGTGGGTACCGAGGATCCTCCAAAACTGGACCCTTTTCTTCCTTTATAGGTGTTTAGTAGTTTGTTCTTCACGGTAATATCATATTCTATTTAGGGATATTTCATCGGATTGCATTAGCATATAGATAGGTTTTCTATTCTTCTTATAATCCATGCATGAAGAGAGATGGGGGCAAGATGAGCATTTATACTTAACATTCATCATTGATTTCACCTCGCATTACTTTTCCGACTCTTTCCTTCTAATTTTGATCACCTAGGATCTAAAAGAATTAATTCCTCATTAGGATCTTGCATTCTTATTATAAATACGAAAAAAGTGATAACAATAAAATTAAGACTGCTAAGATTACTCGAAGCTAAAATCAAAAGGAGAAAATCCATTTTTTAGAGAGAGTAATACCCTCATTGTATTGCATTTAATTTGCTATGTACACATTAAGGAGTGGTGCCCCTAATCCCATGCCTTCCTAAGTGCTTGTACAACTTTGTGTTTATCATCTTGATCTAATATTTGATAAGATAAAAAGATCGAACTTTCATAGTCCTCAATGTGTTGAGTAGGTGAATTGAGGGCTTTGTTTTTGTGTATACTTGTTTGTGTTCGTACTCGATCTTCTCTGCACATTTTCACCTTTGTTCCTCGCATATCTTGATTTGAACTTCATGTTCTTTGGTCACATTTTTTATTTCGAAGATGGTCGAATGGAGCAAGTTTTATCCGTATTTTGTGGATCTCTCGTACCCTCCAGTCGAGCCACCTACATTTCTCCAAGAGTATTTTGCTCCTTTTTCTTTTTGTATATATCTGCCCAATCCAGTATTTTAGGCATTGGATTTTGAGTTTGACCCACCACCACGACCTCCCACTTTGATAATCCACGTTTTCAGAAGGACTCTGCTCCATATTGTGATTTTTGCCCACACACACCACCCACATTCCACTCACCCGATAGCGAAATTTTGAACCACCTCTTATGTAGACTGCTCTTGAGCACATGATTTAGCTATTTTTGCGAATGAATTTGAGGATAGGTAACATCACTAGACTAAATAAGAGTCACAATGACCGTTCACCTTTTAGATTTATGGATTCAGTTGATGATGACTACGAGAGCTTGCAATCGTCCAAAATAGAAAAGATTAGAAAAATTTTAAAACATAAAAAATTTCAGGAGACACACAGTTGAGTCAACTTGAGAGGAGAGGGCACACCTGCCAGATCCTATAATCACACACACATTCCCTTCAGTTTCCATCTTTGACCCCAAGGATGATAATGTATAAGATGTTCTTAGTCATCCTTGTGTAGATAATGATTTCGATCTCCTCCCTTGTATGGAGGAGAGCCAAAATCTTAAAAAAATGTTGACTAAACATGAAGTGGTGGCAGCCATTCATGAGATTATTAATGCCCCACTTCGTGAGGCCATGATCCAACTATCCCCTTCTAAACCCAAAAAGAGAGTGAAGGAGCAGATCTAAGCGACACATTTTGACCATGGCCACTACCCATGTCATCTCTCACCATCCACACACTAGGAAAGGGAACACTATCACACCTCTTGTGAGTTTTATTGTTTCTGACTATTTTTGGGATAACACTCTCCTTGACGGTGGTTCTTTGATTAATATAATACCCTTGTCACTGGTATAATCTCTTCATCTTGGGCCTCTCAAGAAAACTAGGTTGATTGTCCAATTTGCTAATGGATCTATCAAGAGGTCGAAGGGTATTCCTTAAAACTTTGTCATTTTGATTTAGGGCATGAGCCTCACTAATGACTTTGTTATATTTCCCATGGAGACCTCCACCCCTGTGGAGCATCCTCTAATCATCCTGGGACAATCTTTCATTTCCTCTGCGAGGGCCGTTATTGATTATAGATCTAGAGAGATTCACTTCCATTATGATGTTAGGAGCGATGTGTTGATCACTACACCCATTGTTGACCAGAGACCCGCATCCCACGAGAGTGTACCTGTGTTAGCCGACCCCAAGGACTATGATCTTGAGGATGATATCAGAAAGTTTTGTTGCATATTGGATGATATTGAGACCCCAAAATTCCTCCCCAAGGAGGAAGACTCGAAAAGCAAAGACCTTGGAGTTCCCCCTTCCAGTGAGTGGCAATGCGTTGCTGACATCCGCAATATTTACACTATAGAAACTTTAGAATGGAGGACAGACATAGTAGAGACTGAAAATACTGAATTTGACCTTATTTCTTTCATTAAGGAATTCATGCCTTTTAATGATGACCTAGCAGAGACTTCCCAGGTTGTACATGACCAAACTACTTTCACTAACTAGTTTATGCCTTTTTACTTTGATATTGATGAGGACCTTCATCAGGTTGATCTTGATCGGTTTGTGTCTGCTGATGATCCTGATATCAACCTGTACCTTGTCAGATTCATTCCCCAGCGATCATTCAACAAGGTCCATTTCTTACCTTCTTGATATATGTGCATCCACCTCTTTGTATATCCACTCTCATTCTATTTCCTTCCATCTCTCATTTTTGCTCACCCGCCTCATTTTGTGTGCTTTACCTTTCTTAGGATGTACTATGTCCTAAGTATTGGGGAGGTGGATGATTTGAGTTATCTTTCTTATTTTCTTCTTTTAGTTTTCATTTTTATTTTTCTTCCAAAAGGTTTAACCCCTTCTTTATTTCTCTACTAAGGGTGTACTTTATCCTAAGTATAGGGGGTGTGCTCCTCGAGATTTTCATTCTTTCATCCCCACCACTGTCTCCTCTTATTATCTATACTTTATATCTTACCCTAAGTGTAAGGGGAGACAGTCTGAGTGTGATCTATTCATTACCACCACTAACCCTCCCTGCATGTAGATACAACCAGATATACTTAAGATTATTTCATCCTAAGTACTGGGTGGGGGGACGATCGACTTCTCGTTCATTCATTTATTCATTTTTTATTTATTCCTTATTCATTATTCTTCGGGATTTTCTATACTCAGTATGAGTTATGTCTTATCTTTCTCTCTCTAATCTATGAGGATCGACTCAAGCTAAGTATAGGAGGGTCGTATATACTTCGTATGTACTTAACCACAACTCATACTTTCATATGTTCAAATAAGTGTGGTTAAAATACTATATTTATACATATACAATTCATAGAATCCATTAATAAAAAAGATGTATATTATTACTCAATATTTTTATATATAATTTCTAATAAATCATGTAAAATATTTTCCAAAATGTTTGCAAAATAGTTTGAAAAATCTATTTGAAAAATCTTTTGAAAACTGCTTGAAAAATATTTTGTAAAATGTTTTCAACCTTTGTTAAAATGTTTGGTTTATAGAAATTACTTTTCTTTATGTGAAATATTTTTTTGGAAAACTATTTGCAAATGGTTTTGAAAATGGTTGTAAAAATAATTTGAAAAAAATATTTATATACTAGTTGAAAAACCTTTGTAAAATGGTTTTCAAATGTTTGTATATGTTTGTAAAAACTATTTTCAAAAAATATTTTGGACTATGGTTATCAAAATTGTTTGTAAATTTTTTTCAAATAAGTTTGAGGAATATATACATCATAAAAATAATAAACATTTTCACCAATTATATATATATATATATATCTAAAAAAGTAACTAACATACATCTTGTGTAAATCCTTCGAACCTCAACTCTAGTAAATAATTTCCGTACTCCCGTGTAAATATTTGTATATGTCTTTTATTATAAAAACTTTTATTTAGAAAAATATCAAAAAGAATTGTAAAATTAAAAATCCGAAAAACATTTGCAAAATATTTTTGAAAAATTGCATTAAAATTTGTAAAAGCTTTTTCAAAAATCCATAAAAGTTCAAAATTTGAAGTTGCATCACAAAAATATTTCCTGCATTGTGCATAACACTTCCATTTTTCGGATCGAGTTTTATAATTGTACAAGACTAAGTAACGATGATTGGAGCTTGGTTGGTCCTTAAATTTACTTAATCACAGGAACCTTATAGGAACTCGAATTGTGGTACTTCATGTCTTGTTGAATTTATTCTTTGAGATCATGAGACTTGGTTCAACGTCGTCTTGACACCCTAAGCAGAATAGTCTGGAGGATGCATGCGACTCTTATCGATAATGACCTAGCGTGTACACCTACACTTCTCACTTTGCTCACCTCAGTCAAAGTGGTAGAGGGATGGATTTCTTGATATGAGACACAAGTTAATGGAAACATCGGAAGTCACACATTTATGGCCATTGTACCCCAACACGATCCAATAGCCATGAGGTCTAAAGAATAAGTCATGGGTTGCAATAAAGTTTCAAAACATGGATAGTCTACTGTCTTAAGAAGAAAAAGGTCCTTATGTAAATGATGTTGTATATAGTATTTCAAAAATATGCAAAAAATAAAACTCCAAAAAAGTGGACAGGCCTGACTAAAAAGAAAATGCTATGGGAGTGTACATATTTGTATAGTTAATAAAGAAGCTTGAGCTTCAAATTCATATGTATATGAGCCTGCAATTGGGTGTCTTGGTTACACTGGTCAAGCATCCTAGGATAAGTAGCTACGTTGGCTACCGTACATTCTTCTGTTCTCCTCCTCTTCTTAAACGGTTGTACTTGAACATAGAAGGGAATACCCTGCTTCTTGAGGAAAGAGTTGTTGGATTGGGGAATTAGGTTCACTATGTCAGAATAGACTGACATCTACCACTTCATCTGAGAACAACTACATATCACATACATCGTCCAAGATAGATCCATAGTCATAAAGATTTGCATATGAGTAGATTTGTTCCTGGCTATTGAGGTTAGTTGAGCGGGATTTTGTGATTCTCAGAGGCTGTTATGTTTCAAATCGGTTTCTCAATAAGGTTCCAACCACACTTAAAATATAAAGGTCCGACTTGAGCTCTAAACTTTGCGTAATTGTTGGCTAGGGACTAGGAAATACAAGTATAGGGGCATGATGAATCTCCATTTTGTCACCTTTATTCTATAATTTTGGACTTAAAAACCCTAGCTAATGCATGTAAATAACATTATTTTCTACAAACTAACCTTCATCGCTTCTTCCATTTATTGTGTATAAAATATAGTTTTTAATGTCAATATTATAGAATAAAGAAAAGAAAATAAAAAGAATAAAACGCCAAAGGTAATTTGTGACCTTAAACCCCGATATCTAGGCATCTTGATCAGTGGGTCAATAAGGAATAAAGTAGGAGGAGATAGGGGACAAAAATTCAATAAAATTCACATTCTTTTATTCATCAATATTGCATTTTTGGGACTTATTTTACTTTCTATTTTTTTACCTAAAATAAATAAACTTTGTACCTGAAAGTTGTAATTAAAAATAAAATAAAAATACAAAAAGTAATTTGACACAAAAATAATATATTATGTACTTTTTATACTCAAAATAAAAAGCCAAAATCCAAACTTCCCAGATCCATATATTCTCAAGAAAATCTCAAAATTATCAAAATCACCTTTGACTGTATAGAACTTTTAATAAGCTATTTAATTAAGGTGGTTTCATCTAATTTGGAGTTAAGGTGTGAAAGTTAGGTTTGGAGTCCTATTGTGTAGTTTACCTATATAAGATTATTCTTTATTATTTTTATATTTTTATAATTTTGTTAATATTACTTATAATATATGTATATATTTAAAATAGAATAAATCCATAAATAAAATACAAAAAAATAAGTATACAAAATACATAGGTGAAATACATATACTTATACCTATAAAATTTATACCCTTGCTTATTTAGTTGTACAAAATACATCAAAAAATATTATAAAAATATATTTATGTATATAAAAATAAGTTATAAATATATAAATTAATAAAAATGGAAAATACAAAATAAAAATAAAATACTCAATATATAGATAAATACACCTATAAATAAAACCCTAAAAATGAAGTTGTAATAAATTAACCCATAAAAATACATAAGAATACTATAGAAAATATTAAACACTTTTTATTTTATATCTTTAATTTAATAAAAAGTTTACTATTTATTAATGAAATTATAAATAATTCTAACTTGCCTTTTTTCTGGTTGATCTGCGTGGACCAAGGCGTAGCCTCTGTCAGACCTAGTGTTTGACCCTTCTTCTCCTTTTTTTGTTGCATGCTTCTCGCATCATTTTCGGAAGCTTCCTTCAAGAATTTTGTTCCTCGATCCTCCACCTATCACGTCCATTAAAGTCATGGATCGAGGAGCTCTATAGTAGGTTATTCACCTCGATCTTCTAGCCTCTCATGTCACATGTACAAAACCTCTGCCCAAGCTTCATTTGATTTTTGAATCCCGTTTGACCATTTCCTTCCCCTAAATATGAGCCCCTAGCCTTGAGCGAGGTGATAGTTCACTCTCCTTGCAATTTGGTGCATGGAGGAGTGACGGAGAGGCGACTTCCACCATCTCTGGTGGAGCAGTGCCGTGAAGTCCCCATCTTGTGGCTCCAACCAATTTAGGTCCATTTTCTTTGATAGTTAGATAGCATTTACTTTCTGCTTTTCTTTAGTGCATTTAGGTTAGAATTTAATCCATCATCGTAGCTTAAAATCATCACCTTCATAGTTCATAGGAGTTCCACTCTGATTAACGCTCCACCATGCATCACTTTGTTCTGATCCGCTAAACGCCCTCATTTCGTCCCATTTCACTTCTTGCATGCCGCATGCACCTATTGATCACCAGATCCTTTATGAATCTAGATTAGGGTGCTCTACTGCCCATACTCGCTGGAGCACCTCTGCCCACTTCCATTTCGACTCCATTTTACCCCTAAAGGGTCAAGGCCCTTTGCCCTTGACCTAACTAACATTTGTGCAAATCCTAGGGAATATACACCTCAAACAAGATTATTTTGAAGCACTTGGAAGTTTATGGAGCCTCATCTCTTCATCTACCTCCTTGGCTCGCTCTGATGACCTTCGAGGTCATCGAGCCATCCATCAACTTGAGGACCACTCCAGGAACGTTTTGTGTCCCTTGGATCACATCAGGTGGTCGAAGTTAGTCAGGATCGTCGCTTGAAGCTCATTTGAGGTCATGTTCTTCCTTGTTCATCCATGGAGGTCCACCACTGTTGGATTTGGCTCCGTCTCTAGAATCTCCAGCCAACGTTGGATTAGATGTGTCTTGACCATATGATCTTCGTGTGGGATCTGATCTTAGTCGATGAAGTCGAAGCATCATTGGGCCTCCTCGCGCCAACACGTGACAAGTGGAACACTAAGACAATGTGATAACGTACACATTAGGGGAATTTTGTGCTTTTCACCCCTGCTTGTTTTTGTATTTTAAAATTTAGTATATAAGCTTTCATTTGTCAAGTTTAGCTTTTGGTAAAATGGCATGGTGGTTCTTGTAATATAGTGATATTACTATTAAGTCGAGTCCAGCACATCTGACGTGGTTCCCCACGTGAGCTGAGTATTTTTCCAATAAGCCCCTACAACTTTGTATATTTTATTTTAATATTAAAACTTTTCTTTGAAGTTATAAACTTTTGGTTGATTTTTAGGAAAAAACATCAAGTTTATTTTTAATTGCAAAAACGCCCTTTCTAATACTTGCATTTTTTAAGTTCATTTATTACATTTACCATATGCGAATCCAAACATTCTCAAAAATAGGCTTCAGTGTCTATTTGCATCTACATTCAAGCCTTATTTTTATTTTTGCATTTTAGTCAATTTAAATATTTATGAAAAATCAAAGGAGAATGTTTTTTGTCCTGAATGAATTAAAAATTACCAAAAAATGTAAAAATGTTTTGCAAATTTCCAAAAGAAATATTTTTATATTATTGAGTTTCCTAACTCTAGACCAAAAGTCTTTAAAAATAGAAAAAGATAAAGATAAAAATATAAAAAGATCCAAAATCTATGAGAAATAGGGAAAATCCCCAAAAATCCAAAAAATATTTATTTTTGTGTCTGAATTTTCATTATATTAATATCTACCTATTAAAATTATTTGTAGAATTTTGGACTTTCTTTGGTATTTTTGACCTTCAAATCAATTCTGCCAATTTAATTAATCCTTGATTGGGAATATTTTGACTTTGAAAATCCATAAAAATTAGAAAAATCTCTAAAAATATCATAAAAATAGTATATATATAACATAAAGATATTTTATTTTTAACTTAGTTCATTTTGGCTGTATTTATAAATATATTACTCTATATTGTATATATAGTCTTATATATTATTTTATTATATATTTAAAAGAAAAAGTAATTGAAAATAGAAAATATAAAAATTAAAATAAAAAAGTAAAAAACAATTAAAATATATAAAATTAAAATTAACGAATATATATAATTTAAAACACACACAAAAATACATAGACAAGAGGAACACAAATTTTGGATGTCATTTCCCGGATCTACTGTTTGCTCCTTGTATTCGATACTCTACACATACTTACACCTATACACACATTTTTGGAGTTATACTAAATTTTAAATTCACATTTATTTTATATTTTATTGTTATATATATTGTGTGTTAATTGTTTATTGACACGACATTTTGTGAGTGGTCGCCTCAACGTTATTTTTGTCTTTGCTTTTCAGTGAGGATAATTATTAGTCCCTCGCAAAAAAATCTCCATCATCAAATGGCAACGTTGTTGTGGAGCAACATCGTATAGATTGGAGTTTTACCCATGTCTTCTTCTTTGTCTGTTTCTTACTTTATTTCTCTTTAATTTTTTGATATTATTGTTGAATTGTCTAACCCTCTTCCTTTTTTGAATTTGTTGCGAGGGACCACGGATCGAGGGAGCTCTCCTAGGAGCATCTACACACCCATGTGAAACAGAGTCTCTCTTCTAAGCACATTGTTTGTGTTTCATTTCATTTGTAATTTAAAATTGAGAGAGAGACTTATTATTTTAATAACTTGGACTCTCCATGACTCCTCGCTCTTCATGAGACTAATGCTCGAGTGATTGTTTTCTTTGGGGTCTTGTTGGTTTTGCCACAATTACGTCGCTTTTATTTTTCTTTTTTTGCTTTTATTTTCATTTATTTTGTGTGATTGAGTCCTAGCATTATGACCTGCTTGATGATTGATTAATATCAAATACTTAATTACCATTATATATACTTATAGTTCCCGATTGACTTAGTCAAAAATTTGAATTTCTCTTCACTTAGTTTTGGAACCAGCGTCGATAGAGTCCTCCATACAACACTTGTAGGACCCACTCTGGTGGGGATCCAAGGAGGCTCTAAGACTAGATCCTTTGGTTCCTTTCTAGGTGGTTATCATTTTGTTCTTCATGATAATAACATATTCTAGCTAGGGAGATTTCATCGGATTGCATCTTCATATAGATTGGTTTCAATTGTGCTTAGAATCCTTGCATGAAGAGAGATGGAGGCAAAGTGAGCATTTCTGCTTAGCATTCATCATTGATTTTACCTCACATTACTTTTGCTACTCATCTCTCTCTCTAATTTTAATCACCTAGGATCTAAAAGAATTGATTCCTCATTAGGATCGTGCATTCCTATTAAAAAATACAAAAAAATGATAACCAATAAAATTGGAATTTCTAAGACTACTCAACCCTAAAAAAGTCCTTATCTCGGGAGAGTACCCCCCCCCCCACTGTATTGGCATTTAATTTGCTATGAACGCATCAAGGAGTAGTGCCAAACACCATTCCTTCCTAAGTGCTTGTACAACTTTGTGTTTATCACCTTACTCAAAATTTTGAAAAGATAAAAAGACCAAACTTCCATGGTCCTCAATGTGTTGAGTAGGTAAATTGAGGGGTTTGTTTTTTGTGTATACTTGTTTGTGATTGTTTGTGTGTATACTCGGTCTTGGCTAATTATTTGCATCTTTTTTCCTCCCATATCTTGATTTGACCTTTGTGTTCTTCCGATCACCTTCTTTTATTTTGGAGATGGCCGACTAGAGAAATTTTTATCCGGATATCACAGATCCCTCATACCCTCCAGCTGATCCACCTCCATTTCTCCAAGAGGATTTTGCTCCTAATTTTTCTTTTTTTATATATCCGCCCAATCTACTATTTCTAGCATAGGATTTTGAGTTTAAGCCACCATCACCACTCTCCCATTTTGATAATCTGCTTTTCCAGGAGGACTCTGCTCTGGATTATGATTTTTACCCAAACTACCGCCCACATTCCACTCACCCGATATTGAAATTTTGGAGTCATATCTCATGCAGGCTGCTCTTGAGCACATGACCTGATTTGTGAAGCGAATAAATCTGAGGATATATGACCTCACTAGCCTAAATAAGATCCACAATGCCACTTCTCCTTTTCGATTTATGGATTCATTTGAGGATGACTATGAGAGCTTGCAACCATCCAAAATAGAAAATATAAGTAAAATTTAAAAAAACACAAAAAGATATTAGGAGACACACAGTTGAGTCAGTTTGTGAGGAGAGTGCTCACCTGCTAGATCATATAACTACAAACACATTCACTTCAGTTCGCACCTTTGACTCAAAGGATGACATTGTATAAGCTGCTCTTAGTCATCCTTGTGGAGATGTTGATTCAGATCTCCTCCCCTGTACGGAGGAGATCCAAATTATTAAAAAAGTTGACTGAAAATGAAGTGGTTGTATCCCTTCACGAGATTATTGATGCTCCACTTCGCCAGGACATGGCCCTATTATCAGCTCCTAAATCCAAAAAGAGAAAGCAAAGGAGCAGATCTGAGCGACATATTTTGACCATGGCCACTTCCCACACCATCTCACACCGTCCACACACTAGGAAAGGGAACACTATCATACCTCTTGTGAGTTGCACGATCTCTGACTATTCTTGTCCTCCTTGATGATGGTACTTGAATCAATATAATACCCTTCTTACCGAACGATCTTTTCAACACCAAATCAAGCGACGAAGGTGCCCTATTTGATCAAGGGTTAGGATTCTGGCTAAAAGTGGCAGGAGAAGGATTCGATGCTCATCGTCGCCCTATGATGAAGATCTGTTCCAGGCGAGTCTCGACAGGTAAGATTCTATTCTCTTAGCTTTTCTGGTCCTTAGGTTAACAATAACTTAGGTTTGCCTTTAATTTCATAAGATTCCATTGCACTTAGCGTAAAATCCAAAATCTTTTAATGGTGAGGCTCCAACTCTGCTGCCACATTTCGACCAAAATCGACTCCCTCTATCATGAGTTTCCCTCCACCTTTTCCCTTATCACCTGTTGATTGCCCCCAACACCTCCATTCAATTGGATCTTGTACAGACCTAGAGATTCGTTACTCCTCTTCCTTCATTCATCGGAAGAACTCTGCTCGCACCCTTCCCATTCATCTCATCCATATGAAGCCTCTAGGAGCCTCTCTGTTTTGCCCTTAACCATTTCTTGTAGGAAACGAAGCGAAGGCATCCCTTTGCAAGGGTCACTGAGCCAGGAAAAGGAGATTCAAATCCTCTGCCTTGTTGGACTACTTTGATGGATGTGGAGCCCTTTTCATCGGGCTTGGAGGTATGAATCGATCCATGATCATTTTGGGACATCTCCGAGCTTCTAAGAGTGCAGGATGACGAAGAACGACCCTATCGAAACTTGTTGGGGGACAGTTCTTTGACTGTTCTTCCTAATTATCGTTCAGCCATCCAATAATGCTTCGACTCCAAACATAGAAGATTTCGTCTGATTCTCCCGCTCCAACATCGTCAGACCAGCATTGAGATCTAATTTCAGCGCTCCATCGTCAAAGGGGTACCAACCGCTTGATCATTACCACGTGGATAAGTAAAGAAATCCTACCGTCGGATCGCACATCTTAGGGTGTAAATTACGTCCCATACCCACTTGTAGATTTATTATTTAGTTCTATAATTTGTTTTGTAGTTTAATATTTCTGTAAAATTTGCAAGTCAGCTCCTTATCTTTCCTCTTTTTGTAATTCAGTCCTATCCATTTCACCCCACGTGTCATCCCTTGTGAGGCAAGCACTTTGCATAGATAAGCTTACAAGTTTTGTAATTTAAGTTTAGTCTATAAATTTTTATTGACAGTTATAACACTTGGGATATTTGCACTTTAGCCCTTTCCATTATTTTATTTGCATTAATGCCCCTATCAATTCATTAATTTTTACGCTCGTTTTCTATTTATTAAATATATCTCATAAAATAGGGTTAAGTGTCTGCTTAGTTGTAGATTCATTCCACATTTTTGTACTTTAATTTTAGGCATTAAATATTTATAAAAAAATCAAAAGCGTACATTTTTATTCCTGTTTGACTTATGAAATACCAAAAAATATATAAATGATTTGAGAAATTCCAAAAAAATATATTTGGTTTATTACTGTATTTTATAACTTCAGACCAAAAGCCACTAAAATAGAAAGAGAACTTAAAATTAAAAAACTCCAAAATCCTTTCTAGAAAGATAAAAAATTCCCAAAACTCCAAAAATATTCAATTTTATTTTGTATATTTATTTTTATTATTATATATACATTAAGAATGATTTAGAAATTTTTGGATCATGTTTGCTATTTAATTTCCAAATTAATCCGATCTATCTATTTAATCTCAATTTTAGGATATTTTTAACTTTAAAATATATAAAAATTAGCAAAATTATCTAAAAAAAGAAAAATAGTAAAAAAATTTAAAAACAAAATAATTTTATTTGCTCTATTTTAGTAATTTTTAATTGTGTTTATAATTATCTTACACTATATTTTTTATATAGCCTTATATATTCATATATTACTTATTTAAAAAGAAAAATAAAGTAAAAATCAGAAAATATAATAAGAAAATAAAGTTCATAAAAAAATAATAGATAAAAAATATAAAAATTGAAACACATAAAATATAAAAATACAAAATTAGAAACCCACAAAAAAATCATAAATTGGCTAAGTGTTTGAAAAGACAAATTTGTGTGTTGATTTTCTACCTCCTTTGCTCTACACTTTGTTTCATGTGTATGGTCCCTAAATGTTTGTCATTATACATATTTAGTAGGTGTAAAAAAATTTAGCCTAATATGATTAATTGCTTAAATATTGTGTGGGTTAATTATTGTTTGATCACGAATATTGAGTAGTCGCCCTAGCGACAGTAAGTCTGATTTTGTCAGACCATTATTAGCGGCTTTGATACATGCATTCAACAGTTGTCTGGAGAGGTGGGGGAGTTGAATGTTCTCTTATGATAGCTCTGAGGAGGAGGTGGAAGGCTCCGAAGCTCGGCTGCACAAGAACGTAGCAACAACACAGAGGGAATCCCTTATGGATATCCCCAAACAGAGCTTTTGTTTGAGGCAGGGTTCATGTCACGAACCCGAGCTTCATCTCACTCTATCATTTGCTACAGAGAAGATGATGGTAAATGAGTGGACGAGAAGGGCTACAATGGGAGCTTATAGGAGGAGGCGAAGGATGTCGTAACGATGAGGGTGTTGGCGTGTAGCTGGGAGGTGAAACAACTTCGGGTTGCAATGGTCACAGTGAAGGATATGGGGAAATCTTTAGGCGCATCACGGAAGCGTAAGGATCACATCGAATGTGATCAGGAGCGACGAGTCGTACTAGTGGCTCTGGGTAGCAGAACCTAAAAATTTTAAATGTGATGAAACCACATGATCCAAGAACCTGGATCATTTCATCTAAACTACAATAGGTATAAGGTTTACCTCTTGAAGCGTTGTTGCGATCAAGTCTCTAAATGAAGAGACCTCATGTCTCAAGTCCGATCCAACGGAGGAGACGCTTGTCAACACGTTGATGAGACGCTTCCTTCTCGCAATCCATGTTTATGATCCAAGCGACGAATCTCATGATCTCATCATACGAGATCCGACGTCTTCTTCACGAGCGAGGCACACTGAAGGATACGGTAATTCCACATGCAAATATTCCGACAGCTTAACGATGATGCTGCGATGGTGATGACTCTCACAAGGGCTCCATGGTGGACGACCACTATGAGAGAGAGAGAGGCTTGGCGTGTGGAGAAAGAGAGAGAGAGAGAGCATTCATTATTGTGTGTATCGAAGAGCAAGGAGTGCCTCTTCTTATATAGGGTTTTGGGAGTCCATGGATCCCAATCCATGGACATCATACAATCAAAGGGTGAGATTGATTTGTGTTTCTTTCAATGGCTATGATATTGTTGTAAAAACAAAGAACGATTAATTTAATTTAAATTAATATATATTGATAAATCAATATATTTAAATTCAAATCAAATCAATTAATTATCCTTGGAGATAATGAGGAGATAAACCATATCCCCTAAAAAGAGGGGATGGCTACCAACATCTCATGAGATCTCATTATCTCATGAGATACCATTATCTAATGATATCTCCAGGATTTACAACAAAAATTGTTGTATATTATTTAACAAAAATACTTCATAATTATCTTGTAAAATATTGCAATCATGCCATTGGAAAAATGTGAATCACGTTCACATCCCAAAATAAAATGTAAATTATATTTTCATTTATCATCTAATGTGAATGCAATTCACATAAATAATTAATCAACAAATATAAATCTCTCTTATATATTATAAATCATATTTATAATATATATGATTAATATGGGTAGTGCTATCCACATTATTCAAATCCATGATAATTAAATCACATTTAATGATATTGGATCTCTTTTATCATGTGCCAAAATAACATGAATCACATTCACATTATTCACATCTTTGATAATTAATTATCTTAGATATCTCTCCTTATAATATGAATCAAATTCATATTATCCATGATAATTAAATCACATTTAATTATCAATTTTCTCGATGCTCGGATACACATATCAACAATGAAATTATCCATGAACTCTTTCAAGGATAATGTGCTTTCTCCGCGGATACTTGGAGATAAGGACAGGGTGATTGCATTGTTCCACGTATAGTGACTTGGATATTGAGATCACATCTCAAATCCAGATCTTGCAGACCTCCCATAGATGCTTGATTAAATCAAGACCACAAATCTAATTTTCTCATTACATCTGAATCACATTCAGATAAATGTCCAACATTTGAACCAAGATCATATTACTTCTCTACTGAGAGGAGTCACTAAAATCCAGACATGTTTCTTCACTCTCAAGCAATGGAAGTATCATGATTATATAATTGTTTTTTATCACATCACCCTCAAGTATTCCCAATACCTGTACATCATGCATACTGGAAGACTTATGATTAAACCCAAAGTAAAAGATTTATTTTAGACTGTATACTTCAGGGTTTTATCAATAAGTTTCTCATTCGATCATTGTGAGTCGGTATTGATCATATACTTTCCAAAAGCATATATCATACATAGGTCTTGATCATATACTTTCCAAAACTATATATCATACCTACAAATTCAGTGAAGCTTCCAAAGCGAGATGACCGTGCACGAAATTTAATTCTTACCAATATCTCATGAGTGAGCTCATGTCTTCCGGTTCTCTAGTGAACCTGTATGTTCCCTTTGAGAGATTGTATTACTCATATGCCTCTACATGCATACCAGCATGCCGGTGTATACACCTTGATTAGATCATCAACCTATCGGTATGCCAAATGTACATACTCAGACACATAGTAGCATATCTGTCACCGATCAGAGGATGCCTGCCTATATCTTGACAGCATACGACATAGGACTTTAGTTATCTCGATCTCGTTAAGTCAACTCTTTGACCTAACTTATCTAACACCTCTGAATCTCTATTCCTAGGTGGAGGACCTGCATCAAGAGGTCAGTTAGACATTAGAATTTAGAGAAAGTATTGCCATCTCCTTCTCAGTTTGGTGATCCTCTCTTAACAATCATTTGATGGTGCTTGATGAGTCCTTGATGAATCCACATTTCATCATCTTTATTCTATCATTTTGGCATCAAAAACCCTACCAAATGCCTGTAAATAGCATCAAAATCATCATCTTAGCATTCATGCATGTGCATCTAAATAGTGTATAAAATACTGTAATTAAAGCCAAAATTATAGAATAAACAAAAGAAAAGGAAAAGAATAAAATATTGCAAATATTTTATGACCCAAACCCCAGAGACCTAGGCATCTTGATGAATAGGTCAACAAGGAACAAAGTAGGGGGGGATAAGGGGCCAAAATACAGATAAAATACCTATACTTTCTATTCATTCTTTATTCATTTTGGGACCTATTTTTGGTTCCACTTTTTATACATCAAATAAAGAAACTTTGTACATGAAAGTTGTAGATAATTAAATCAAGAAAAATACAAAATTGATTTCACAGAAAAATATTACACAGATAAAAAGTTATGGTCTGAATAAAATTCCAGAATGTCAACTTCCCAGACCCGTATCTCATAAATGAAAAATCCAAATGCAGCATACTCACCTTTAATTGTATATAGTATAAAGTAAGCTAATTAATGGCGGTGGTTTCGCATTTGGCGGAGCTACGATTTGAAAGTTGAGTTTTGGACCCTCAGTGTATACTTGTACAGATTAAGATATTCAATTTATTATTTATTCAGTATTTTTGTATTTTTATATTTTTATAAATACGTAAATATTACTTATAATAATTTTGTACATTAAAATCAGAATAATAACATAAATAAAACTCAAATAAAAAATACTTGTACATATTATAATACATAGGTATAATACATGTATCTATACCGATACAAATAACACTTTTATTTTATTAAATATACAAAACACATCAATAAAATAAAATAAAAGTATATTTATGTGTATAAAAGTATTTTATAATTTTATAAAATAAGAAACAAAAATAATAAAATAAAAAATACAAAATAAAAATAAAAGAATACAATATATAGAATAATATACCTATAAAGGTTATAATAGGAAACATGTAAAAATATACCTCTAAAAAATAAATAAAAATCACAATAAAATAATTTATAAAATAATAAACATTTTTTACTTAATAATCTAAAATTAATTAAGTCATTTATTATTTTTAAATAAAATTTTAAATCTTTTTCCAGGAGTTTTTCCTGGTTGATCCACGTGGACCAACCAGGGGACCTGGAGAGTTGACCTCGGGTCAACTCCCTGGTCCTACTCCTGTAGCTGTGTCAGAGTGGTTTTGACCCATCTTCAACATTTTTTTGGGGGCCGATACTTTCACCTTTTCACGCAAGTCCCTTCTGCAAAGTTCTTCCCCTATGAATCACCTTGCTCGCCCATCGATTTTTTTGGGAAGAGCATCAATGCTCCTCCCGTTATCCTTCGATTTGCGAGCCCTCCTCACCATTGTTCAAACCCGAGCCCTCAACCCCCATTTGACTTTGAACCGGCTTTGGGTGCCTAAATCCTCTAGGAGGGGTTGAGTTGCACTTTAGTGACAGGGGAGTCTCCCCCCATCCTAGTCGAGATGCGGCGAGCACCTAAGGCCGCATATCCAGCATCTCCGGCGGCTGCGCCGACGTGAGGTTTCCTCCTTGGCTCCGGCCAAGTAGAGCCTGTTTTAGGTCTATTTTCTTGCTTGTTAGATAGTTGCTAGTTGTAGTTTTTCGTTTACTCTCTTATCTTTTCGATTAAACCATCACTTCGCCTCATTTCCACTGTCGAACACTCGCCGGAGCCCTTGAGCTCCGGCGTTCGTCTCCACTGCACACACCGCCATTCCACCCTCGTTAGCCCTGGGAACGACCTACTGTCCACCTTGATTTTTCTTTGCATGTTCCAGGAGCTCGAGAGACTCCCATCTGGAGTCGTTTTTGACACAGACTTACGACCTGGGGGTTGTCGTCCCTCACCAACTCCACCGCGGAGCACCAACCATCGTCAGGCCATTTTGAAGCCGCCACTACTTCGAGGAAGCCCCCAGTCTTGTTGCTGGCCATTTGGAAGCGTCATTGAAGGTCGGAGGGCTAAGATCAAGGCCAGGGGAACTCGCTTCACGACGAGTTCATCCCTGTTCTTCGTCTTGGCCTCCCTGCCGTCCGATGAGGCCTTGATCTTCCATGCGTACAGGCACCGTTAGATTGGACGCCCCGCAGCCGTTGATCTCCAACCGCAGCATCTAATCCGAGCCATACATCGCGAAGCGGTATCGCGCCACGTACGCGCGACACGTGGCGTAAGTGGAGCGCCCGCCACCGTCGGATGCGCTAGTGCTTTGGTAATTTTGCAAGATACCTTGGCCTTTTATGTATTTATTTATTAGAACCTAATCTTTCAATTGCCGTTATTTAATTTTGTAACATTTGCGAAGGACCCCCCGTACGTATTTATAATTTCATTTCGACCCTTGCCACCCAGGCGCACGTGCGTGGGTATTTTGCGGCAAGGCCCTCGCAATTTTAGCATTTAACTTTTAGTCCAGGAACTATTTTGTTTAGTTATATATTTTCTTGATATTTTGCATGTATGCGCCTAAACTTTTGAATATTTGCACTTATACCCCTGCCAGGCTGTGATATTTTTGTGTGCTTGTATTAATTAATTAGGGCATCATTTTAATTCCAAAAATTCTCAAAAATTGAACTTAAGTTTGTGTGCTTGATCTTTGACATTGTATTTCTAGTTTTTGATTTTCGTGCATTTTAGTATTTATTAAAAATCAAAAACTCCCCATTTCAGCACTGTCTAGCTTAGAAAATGCCAAAAAATATTAAAATACCTCGAAAAATTCCAAAAAAAATTCTCTACTGTCAATTTTATCATCTATTAGTGTCAGTCCAAAAACCATTAGAAATCTCAAAAGAAAAACCCAAAAAAATTTGAAAACCTCTAAAAACTTCATAAAAATCTATAAAATCCTAGAAAACACTAAAAATTGTAGACTAAAGTCCTGTGATCTCCTGTTTGTATTCTCTTTATTTTAAAATTAGTTTGAAAAATTTTGGTGGCTGTTTGTTATTTTTAATTCCTATTTTACTTACATCCAGTCCATATTTCACTGTTTGTTATTTTTAATCCTTTAAAATAAATTTTAACTCCACATTTATATCTTATTTCTTGATCTATAGTGTGGGTTAATTGTTGATTAAATATATGATTCTTTTGAGAGTCGCCACAGCGACGGTCATCTCCGCCTTGTGTGAGACACCATTTAGGCTCTCTTGAATTCTGTGTTTATCAAATGGCACCTTTGCCGGGGAGCAACAGCGCGTAGATCATTTTGCTTCGTGATTGTGATACTTGTCTACATTTTTGGCTTTATTGGTTTGCTCACTTGTTTGATATCATTGCTTGACTTGTCTAATCACTCTTTCTTGTTGACTTTGTGCGAGGAACCTCGGATCGAGGGAGACGCTCTACCTTAGGCGTCGGTGCACCCACGTGAACGCGGCAGGAGACTTCTGACCTAGCATCAAAAAAGGCAGGGAGGACTTGATAAGATAGTCGTATTTTTGAGCATTTTTGTGTTGTATTTATTTTGTAATTTGTAGTGAGAGAGAGACTACTTAATTGTAATAATACAGGTACATAGGACTTTGGACTTTCGGGCCCAATTTTCAAGTGTTTGTACACTTGGGGGCTCACCACAGATTTTATGGTTTTCATCGCATCTTTTTCCCTTTGTTTTCCAGTTTTGTTTTCCTTCCTTTGTGTGATTGAGCCCTTAGTTCTAGGATTGCTTGCGGTAGATTAAGGCCAAACCCCTAATATATTTTGCACGTACCTATAGCCGCGTTTGGACTTAGTCAAATATAAATAGTCGTTTTATCATCCTCAAGCCTCCGCGCCGCGAGCCCACACCATCAAGCGCTACTCCTGAACTCGATTTGTCGAGAAGAGGAGGGGTGAGTCTAGACCGGACTTTTTGGATTGAGGATTGGTGACTGACTTGTGGTGCTTCCCGTTAATAGCAATTTCTGAAACTTAGGGCGATTTCATCGGCTTTGCATTTGCATATAGATTAGGTTTCAATTCTGCTGAGCATCCTTGCATGTAGAGTGCTGGAGGCAAGGTGAGCATTTACGCTTTAGCATTCATCATTGTTTACTGCTTGCATTGCTTTTCCGACTCCCCCTCTAATTTTGCCAACCTAGGAGCTTAAAGGAATTGAATCCCCGTTAGGATCGTGCATTTTTATTAAAAATCCAAAAAAAAGTGATAATCAATAAAATTGGGACTGCTAATATTACTTGACCCTAAAAAAGATCAAAAAGAAAAATATTGTCTTGGGGTGAGTAATCCCCTCATCGTCTTCGTTTTTACTTGCTCGCGCACACGCTAAGGATTAGTGCCCAAATCCCATTGAGCCCCTAAGTGTTTGTGCAACTTCTTGACTTTTTCACCTAACTCAAAAAAACAGACAAGATCAAAAGACCGCATTTGTGGTCTTCACCGAGTTGAGTAGGTGAATTGAGGATTTGGTTGTTTCATTTTTGCTTGTGATTGTTTTGTGTGCATACTTGATCACTCTGCGCAATTACGCCTTTCTCCGCACATCTATTGACTTGACCATCGTGTTCTCCCGATCAATTTCTCTTGTTTCGAGATGGATCCCTGGAGCGATTTTTATCCGGATTTTGCGGATTCCTCGTACCCTCCAGCCGGTCCACCTCCCTTTTATCAGGAGGATCCTCCTCCTACTTTTTCTGACTTTTGTACATATCCGCCTCAGCCACAGTATCACGACTCGTATTTCCATCCACCTCCACTTTCACATCCACCCGAGTCTGACCTGTTGGAGTCACCTTCCTTGATCTCTATGAGTGATATCTTGAATCGGATGACAAAGCACATTGATTTGATGAATGATGATCTTGCTTTCTTGAGGAAGAATCAGATTAATGTTCCTTTCGTCGGGAATATGGCTTCACTTGTAGGTGATCATGGGAGCTTGCAATCGCCAAAAATACAAGAAAATGAGAAAAATTTAAAAATCCAAAAAGAGTTCGGGAGACACTTTGTTGATCAATATTTTGAGGAGAGAGTCCACTTGCCAAAGCCCTTGACCACACATGCATTCACACCTAGTCCCACCTTCAACCCCGAGGGTGCCTATGTACAGACTGCTCTGGGCACTCCTCATGTACATGCTGATTCCGACTTCCTCCCTTGTATGGAGGAAGTCCAAAAATTCAAAAATATGTTGACTGAACCCGAAGTGGTGGCCACTATTCATGAGATCATCTATGCCCCACTTCAGCAGGCCATGACCCAATTATATGCTACTCTTCCCAAGAAGAGAAAGCGGAGGAGCAGATCTGAGCGTCACATTCTGACCATGGCCACTGCCCTTGCCATCACACACCGTCCCATTCCCAAGAAGAAGAACACAGCTACACCTTTCATCACCTGCACTATCTCTGACTATACTTGTGATCACACTCTCCTAGACGGCGGTGCTTCTATTAGTATATTACCCTTCTCGCTGATACAACCTCTTCACTTAGGGCCTCTCAAGAAAACCAGGATGATCGTTCAGTTTGCTGATGAATCTATTAAGAGGCCGAAGGGTATCCTTGAAAACGCCGTCATTTCTATTCAGGGCACGATCCACCATGTTGATTTTGTCGTGTTGCCCATGGAGACCTTCACAGGGGAGCCATCTCCAATCATCCTGGGACGACCATTCCTTGCCTCTGCGCGGGTCGTTATTGATTACGGATCAGGAGAGATTCGCTTCCGTCCTGTTGACGAAAGCGAAGTGTCGATCACCGCACCCACAGTTGACCAGAGACCTGCACCTGATGCACCTTCATTGATTTTAGCTGACTCCGAGGCCCATGATCGATCTGATGCTACTAAAGATGTTCGCTTAGCGAAACCTAATGAGACCCGACGAATCCCCCAAAAGGGGAGGAAGTCGGAAAGCAAAGACCTCGCAGTTCCTCCTCCTGGTGTGTGGCGATGTGTTGATGAAATCCAGAGTATTTACGTGATTGAACCATTCAAGCGTAGGGCAGATACCAAGACTATTGAGGAGGTTTATGATGTCGACCATTATTTTGAGAGACCTCATAAGGAAACAAATGACCTAGGTAAGACTAGACATGACGGATCTGGTTTGACTACTTCCACTGATAAATCCGTTCCTCGCCCTTCACAAGTGAAGATGATTGAGGTCGGTTATGATGCTGCCATTTATTTTGATAAATACAGATGTCTTGTTGAAGACAATGATTCAGGTGAGACTCTTGAGGACGATCTGAGTTCGTATACTTCCACTGATGATTTCGTTCCTTTTGATTTTGACCTGGACGAGGACTCGCAGGATGACTCCGATTACACTTCTTCCGAGGATGATGAGTTTGTCCCATTCCACTTCGATATTTGCGAGACTTCCAAGGCTAGACCTGACCACACTTCTTCCACTCACCAGTCTGTGCCTTCCCACCATAGGACCACCAAGGGAGAACCTAGCCATACTGCTTCCAGTGATCAGTTTATCCCTTTCCGATTTGACTCCACTAAGGGCCTTCACCATGTCGACCCTGATCAGCTTCCGTCCGCTGTAGACCCCGATGTCGACTTGCATCACACTAGATCTATCCCTCAGCGGTCTCGCAAGAAGGTTAGCTTTCGGCCTTCTTGATCATATGTACATCCACCTCTGTTATACATTCTCCTTTGTTCATCTCTATCTCTCCCGTATAGCTCGTCCATCCATTCTCGTGTTTGCCTTGCTTAGGACGCACTTTGTCCTACGTTTAGGAGGGGTGGATGAGCCGAGTGCTCTTTTGTCGTTCAGTGTCATCACTCCTGTTGTTGCCTATACTTAGGGCTTCTTTTACCCTAAGTATAGGGGGAGTGATGCGTACATCCTTCGATCTCTTCTCTCATCTGTTGATATCTTCCCTTCTTTTCTTCTTTTCTTCTTTTCCTCTTCTATCTTATTCATCTACCAAAAAAGGTGCCGCCCTTGCAGACAGTTTTCCATACTTAGGACGTACTTTGTCCTAAGTATAGGGGGGTGTGAACCCCGAGTTTCTTCTATTATTTTCGATCCTCTCCATTGTCTCCTCTTCTTGTCTATACTTAAGGATATTTTACCCTAAGTATAGGGGGAGACAATATGAGTACGATCTGTTCATTCCCACCCTTGACCCTCCCTGCTTTGTGTACAGTCTGTTATACTTAGGATTACTTGATCCTAAGTATAGGGGGGACGGTCAACTTCTCATTCGTTGATTCATTCCTTAGTTCTTTAGTCTTTAGACTTGTCTATACTTAGTACGAGTTATGCCTTCTCTTTTCTCTCCGATCTATGAGGACATAGCTCAAGCTAAGTATAAGGGGGTCGTATATACTGTGTATATACTTTAGCCATAACTCGTACTTTCGTATTTTCGTAATAACATGGCTAATAATTTCTTAAAATTCTTTAAAATTCTTAATAAAAGGTGTTCTGTTCCTCAAATTCTTTTTGTATTTATTGATTAATAAATCAGGTGAAAATGTTTTTTGAAAAATGTTTGAAAAATAGTTTGAAAATCTTTGTGAACATTTATTGAAAACTATTTTGAAAATATTTTGTTACATGTTTTCAACCTTTGTAAAAATGTGTGATTTGTAAAAATTTTTTTTCTTTGTGTGAAATAAAATATTTGAAAAATGATTTGCAAATGGTTTGAAAAATGGTTGCAAAAATATTTTGAAAAATCTATATATACTATTTGGAAAACCTTTGCAAAATGATTTTCAAACTGTGTACATGTTTGTAAAAATGTTTGTAAAAATTATTTTGGACTATAGTTTTCAAAAATTGTTTGAAAAAGCTTGTGTCAAATAAGTTTGAGGAATATCTACATCACACCAAAATCCATCTTACGTAGATATGTATAAAATTGACCACTTACCCTTGTAAATTCTTAAAAAATCCACTTCGTGTATATATAAATAAGCACTCCCGTGTACATATTTTTAACCTAGTTTTCAGCCAAAACATTTTTGTTTTCAAAAATCCCAAAAATATTTGCAAAATTAAAATCCAAAAACATTTGAAAAATCTTTTTGAAAAATACAAAAAAATTGCGTCTGGATTTGCATCATCATCATCTTTTCAAAAATCCATAAAAAAGTTCAAAATCTTTGAAAATTGCATCTCAAAAATATTTTCTGCATTTTTCATTGCATAGCATTCGCATTTTTTAGATTGAATTTGATAGTTGAACAAGTCTAAGTAAAATCCGGAGATTAGAGCTTGATTGGACCTTAAAATCTACCTAATAACAGGAACCTTATAGGAATTGGGTTTGAGGTACGTCAGGTCTAATTGACTTAATTCTTTGAGGATCATGGGACTTGGTTTAATGGATTCTTGACTGCCTAAGTAGAGTATTTCTGAGCACACACACGACTCTTGTTGATAATGACCTAACTTGGACACCTGCACCTTTCACATGGCTCAACTCGGTTGGAGTGGTGAGGGGATTGGATTTGCCGATATGAGACGCACACAGGTGGAAACACTTGTCCTCCTCTAGGGAGGGAAGTGTACCCCAACCCGTCCAGTGATTAGGAAGTCTAAAGACAGGAGGCTGTGGGTTGCGATAAAGCTTCAAAAGAGGGATAGTCTACTGGCTCAAGAGGAAAAACTCCTTATGTAAATGCTGCTGTGAATAGTATTTAAAAAAAAGTTCAGGCATATACAAAAAAAAAGCCTGCAAAGTATGTGAATATGTTGTATAGAAAATAAGCAAGCTTGTGCATCAAAGTCATATCATGTGAGCCTACAGCAGGAAGACTTGACTACACTAGTTTTGCATCCCAGGATAGGTAGCTACACTGGCTACCGTCCATTCTTCTCTTCACCCCCTCCTCTTGAGCTGGTTGCCACTTGAACTTAGAAGGGAATACCCCGCTCCTCGAGGATGGAGTTATTGGATTGGAGAATCATTGGGTTGTCGTACTGGAGAAGTCAGTCTCTTTGTCTTTCTAGTTGGGGAGAGCCACCATCACTTACACTATACAAGTCAGATTCATAGTCGTAAGAGTTAGCGTATGTATTGAAGAATTTCTGACCTGGCTATTGAGAAGACTTGAGCAGAGCTTTCGGATTCTCAGGGACTGTTGAATTTCAAATTTGGTTCTCACTAAGGTTCCGCCCACACTAAAATTCCAAAGGTCCGACTTAAGCTCCAAACTTTGATTTTGTGAAGACAAGTTTGATAATCAAATTAAATCCAAGTTCTTCTTTTTATTTTCTTTCTTTTTCTTTTTGCCCTTATTGCATAAGTGTTTGCTAGGGACTAGCAAAGGTAAAGTATAGGGGGATGATGAATCCACATTTCATCATCTTTATTCTATCATTTTGGCATCAAAAACCCTAGCAAATACCTGTAAATAGCATTAAAATCATCATCTTAGCATTCATGCATGTGCATCTAAATAGTGTATAAAATACTGTAATTAAAGCCAAAATTATAGAATAAACAAAAGAAAAGAAAAAGAATAAAATATTGCAAATATTTTATGACCCAAACCCCAGAGACCTAGGCATCTTGATGAATAGGTCGACAAGGAACAAAGTAGGGGGAGATAAGGGGCCAAAATACAGATAAAATACATATACTTTCTATTCATTCTTTATTCATTTTGGGACCTATTTTTGATTCCACTTTTTATACCTCAAATAAATAAACTTTGTACATGAAAGTTGTAGATAATTAAATCAAGAAAAATGCAAAATTGATTTCACAGAAAAATATTACACAGATAAAAAGTTATGGTCTGAATAAAATTCCAGAATGTCAACTTCCCAGATCCGTATCTCATAAATGAAAAATCCAAATGCAGCATACTCACCTTTAATTGTATATAGTATAAAGTAAGCTAATTAATGGCGGTGGTTTCACATTTGGCGGTGCTACGGTTTGAAAGTTGAGTTTTGGACCCTCAGTGTATACTTGTACAGATTAAAATATTCAACTTATTATTTATTCAGTATTTTTGTATTTTTATATTTTTTTAATTACGTAAATATTACTTATAGTAATTTTGTACATTAAAATCAGAATAAAAACATAAGTAAAACTCAAATAAAAATACTTGTATATATTATAATACATGTATCTATACCTATTCAAATAACACTTTTATTTTATTAAATATACAAAACATATCAATAAAATAAAATAAAAGTATATTTATGTGTATAAAAGTATTTTATAATTTTATAAAATAAGAAACGAAAATAATAAAATAAGAAATACAAAATAAAAATAAAAGAATACAATAAATAGAATAATATACCTATAAAGGGTATAATAGGCAACTTGTAAAAATATACCTCTAAAAAATAAATAAAAATCACAATAAAATAATTTATAAAATAAAAAACATTTTTTATTTAATAACCTAAAATTAATTAAGTCATTTATTATTTTGAAATAAATTTTTAAATCTTTTTCTAGGAGTTTTTCCTGGTTGGTCCACGTAGACCAACCAGGGGACCTGGAGAGTTGACCTCGGGTCAACTTCCTGGTCCTACTCCTGTAGCTGTGTCAGAGTGGTTTTGACCCACCTTCAAAATTTTTTTGGGGGCCGATCCTTTCACCTTTTCACGCAAGTCCCTTCTGCAAAGTTCTTCCCCTATGAATCAACTTGCTCGCCCATCGATTTTTTTGGGAAGAGCATCAATGCTCCTCCCGTTATCCTTCGATTTGCTAGCCCTCCTCACCATTGTTCAAAAGCGAGCCCTCAACCCCCATTTGACTTTCAACTGGCTTTGGGCGCGTAAATCCTCCAGGAGGGGGTTGAGTTGCACTCCAGTGACAGGGGAGTCTCCCCCCATCCTAGTTGAGGTGCGGCGAGCACCTAAGGCCGCGTATCCAGCATCTCCAGCGGCTGCGCCGCCGTGAGGTTTCCTCCTTGGCTCTGGCCAAGTAGAGCCTGTTTTAGGTCTATTTTCTTGCTTGTTAGATAGCTGCTAGTTGTAGTTTTTCGTTTACTCTCTTATCTTTCGATTAAACCATCACTTTGCCTCATTTCCACTGTCGAACACTCGCCGGAGCCCTTGAGCTCCGGCGTTCATCTCCACTGCACACACCGCCATTCCACCCTCGTTAGCACTGGGAACGGCCTACTGTCCACCTTGATTTTTCTTTGCAGGTTCTAGGAGTGCAAGAGACTCCCATCTGGAGTCGTTTTTGACACGGTCTTACGACATGGGGGTTGTCATCCCTCACCAACTCAACCGCGGAGAACCGGCCATCGTCAGGCCATTTTGAAGCCGCCATTACTTCGAGGAAGCCCCCAGGCTCTTCGCCGGCCATTTGTAAGCGTCATTGAAGGTCGGAGGGCTAAGATCAAGGCCAGGGGAACTCGCTTCACGGCGAGTTCATCCCTGTTCTTCGTCTTGGCCACCCTGTCGTTCGATGAGGCCTTGATCTTCCAGGCGTACAGGCACCGTTAGATTGGACGCCCTGCAGCCGTTGATCTCCCATTGCAGCATCTAATGTTGGAAATGCGAGCCCACGGCGAGCCATTATGCAATAAATGTTATTGCAAATACCATTCCCTGATCTGAAATGAAGAATGAATAATTTGCATAATAGGTCCCTTAGTACAATTAGGGTTATGTACCATGGCCACCTTAATAATCATACAGCTGTTGATTCAACTATTGAATCATAGAGGCTGGTGCTTGGATGAATATCTAAAGAGTTAGATTGAGGACTCATCAAGCACCGTCAAATGATTATTAAGAGATGATCTCCAGCCTGAGTAGGAGATGGCAATCCTATCTCTGAAGGCTGATATCTGACCGACCTCTTGATGCAGGTCCTCTGCATAGGAATAGAGATTCGGAGGTGTCAGATTAGTTAGGTCAAAGAGTTGACGTAACGAGATCGAGATAACCAAAGTCCTATATCGTATGCTGTCATAATATAGGCACGCATCCTCTGACCGGAGACAGATGTGTTACTATATGTCTGAGTGTGTACATTTGGCAGACCAATAGGTTGATGACCTAATCAAGGTCTATACACCGGCGCGCTGGTGTGCACATATGGGCATATGAGTAATACGATCTCTCAAAGGGATCATACAGGTTCAGTTACTGAACCGGAAGACATGAGCTCACTCATGAGATATTGGGAAGAATCAAACTCCATGCGCATGGTCGTCTCGCTTTGGAAGCTTGATTGAATTTGTAGGTTTGATATATACTTTTAGTATATGATCAAGACCTAGGTATGATATACACTTTTGGAAAGTGTTTGATCGATACCAACTCCCAATGATCGAATGAGAAACTTACTGATAAAACCATGAAGTAGACAATATAAAGTTGATCCGATACTTCAGGTTTAGTCTGAGTCTTCCAGTATGCAGGATGTACAGGTATTGGGAATACCTGAGGGTGATTTGATCATAAACGGTTGTATAACCATGACGCTTCCATTCCTAGGGAGTGATGAAACGGGTCTGGATTTTAGTGACTCCTCTCAGTAGAGAAGTGATCTGATCTTGGTCCAAGTGTTGGACATTGATCTGAATGTGATTCAGATACAATGAGAAGATTAGATTTACGGTCTTGATTTAATCAAGCATCTATGAGAGGCCCGCGATCTGGATTTGAGATACGATCTCAATATCCATGTCACTATACGTGGAACAATACAATCGCCCTGTCCTTATCTCCAAGTATCTGAGGAGAAATAGCATTGTTCTTAAATGGTTTAAGAACCATTCCATAAGATCTAAGCAAAGAGAAATTGGTAATTAAATGTGATTTAATTATCATGATGTATGAGAAACTATCCAATATGATTAAATGTGATTTAATTATTTTGGATAAGAATAATGTGGATAGAAATATCCAATTATTCATAATATATTATAAATGTGATTTATAATATATTAGAGAGAGTTAATTATAATTTATATGGGTTGATTAATTATTATGTGTATTGGATACACATTGTGTAATTAATTAACAATATGAATTATATGTTGTTTTGGGTTGTGAATATGATTCACAATTTTTTCCATGGCAAGAATGCAATATTCTCAAAGATAATTGTGAATTATTTTTTGAATAATAAAACCCAATAAATTAGTTGAGAATAAATAAGAGAGATTACAAGGAGATATGCAATCTCATGGATTACCATGAGATTGCAATCTCCATGCAATCTCATGGGCGGCACACCATTCCAATATGGAATGTGTGGCCGCCCACTTGGAAGGCACATGGAGATGAAATCTCCATGTGTCTTCTCTCCTTATTTGTTGGGTTGATTTAGGAATGAATTATATTTGATTTTGTCAAATATATTTTAACCTAAATTTGTTTTTTTTGTCAACAACAATCTTAGCCATTGGATAAACATAAATCAATCTCATCCATTGATTTTATGTGTCCCATGGATTGAGATCCATGGATCCCAAAACCCTATAAATAGAGAGGCATACTTGGCTCTCTTCTCGACACATGCTATTGTAGCAAACAACTCTCTCTCTCTTTCTCATACTCGACAGCCCTCTCTCTCCCTCTCTTCTTGGTGGCCGTCCACCTTGGTGGAGAGAATCGTCGACGCCCGCGCCATCGTGTTGCCGCTTCGCCTCTATGCGGTTCTTCGTCTTCTTGGAGTGCTTCACTCACGAAGGAGACGTTTGATCTCGTGCGACGAGATCAGGAGCAACCGTGCTCTGATCAACTTGGATTGCGAGGACACCGCGACTCATCTCCGCGCTCGCAAGCCGTTACTCCGACGATCGGACTTGAGACAGGAGGTCTCTTTTCGTAGAGACTTGATCAACCACGCTTCAAGAGGTATTGCATTATACTTGATGTCATTATAGATGAAACGATTTGAGAATGGTTCTCGGATCATGTGGTTTCATCGGATTAAAATTTTTTAAATTCCGCTGCACCGAACAACTAGTACGACTAGTCGTTCTTCGTCGTATCCAATACGACGATCACGCTTCCGTGATGCGCTTGAGGATTTCTCCATATCCTTCAAGTGGTATCAGAGCCTTAGGTCGACGGTTTCGAATATGATTCGAAAAACCGAGGACGACTTGGGTTCGTTAAGGTCGCGAAAGTTTTTATCGCATTTGATTTCGCAGATCTGTTTAGTAAATAAATTCGGCACTGTTTAAATTTTTTAAACACGAATTTAATACTTGGATTTTGTTCCCCATTAAATAAGGAAACCATAGGATCTGAGTTTACGTAAATCGGATTTCGTATGCTCTAGATATGGTTGTTTTATTGGACATGTATGCACTGTTGCTGGAACAGTAGATTTTAACATAATTAAAGAGTTAATTACTGTTATCATCTGCCTCGAAATGCGTGCAACTCCACTTAAGTTCTTTCCTAAATCAAGTTAGCAATCTATGAAAATTGAGTTTGCTTAATTTGGTTTTAAATTGATTGAGATATGTCAATTTTAGTGAATAGGGGTCATTACTGAAATTGCATTCCTAATCTAGAACCAAGTGATTGTCAATTAGTGAAATTAATTGTTAATTTCGTGAAATAATCTTGAATAATATTTGTGAAATATTGAGACATGATTATTTGCCTAATTGACATGGCCCCAACCAATTAATTGATTAAGATGCGATATAAATCATAATTGGAAACCACAATCTTTCAAACTTGATGCTTGAATAGGATTTGGGAATTTGTCTAGCAAATTTCCTTATAATAAAAAATGTTTTGATTATTACTATATGGTATAATTTCGGTTGAAGAACCGATGATCATCTCAAGTACAAATTAATCAATTTGGCATTATCCTTTCCCGAGGCGGATATGGTGCCTAGTCGGAGAGCATTGGGGTTGCGGGTTGCAACGTATGTGGTCCGTCCCACTCTCGTCGGTACTGGCCATGACAGCGGGTAGGGCCGGGATAATGTCCGAGGGATTAAGATGTATTTTTCTAATTATTAAAATTCGAATTAATACGTATTTTGAGATATTACCATATATGTATTCAAGTAAAATAATCAAGTTTGATTGATTGAATTGGATTGATAATTAATTTAATATGATTAAGTTGATTATGTCCAATTAAAATACTCTAAAATGATTAGAGTTAATAATTCCCTTGGATGAATTAATCATAATGAATATGATTCATAGTGATTAATTAAAATTTGAATATGATATGGAGGATCACATAAGTGACATCCATGGTCTCCCGTCAAGGCGGAGAGTTCCGTCGCCAGGGATTGCATGTGGGAGACGCCTGTCCGAAGTGACAGCTCCTGTATGCAAGCGCATCTGGATCGGGCTCGTCGCTTCTCGAAAGAGTAAGGACGTATGCGTAGTGACCCCAGTATCGGGTCCTCATATTATTGGGGCGATATTGGATTGCGCATAGCGAGTTGTATTCCTGTTGACGGTTGGTTCAATTAATGACGGGTCAACATTGCTTGGGTGGTGGGCCCGGGTATTAAAGACCGAATTGGGAGATGCAAGTTGGACTTGCAAGGCGGAATGTGTTCTCGCTTCTTTTTATCCGAGTTGTAGTTTCTCATATTATTGGGATGCAACAAAGATAAGGAAGGAGATCCCAGATCTTGCTTGAGATATAATGGTAAGTATATCTCTTACATTGAAAGTAATTAAGGGAATGAACTTTCAGTGTTGACATGGCAAGACAACTTTGATATAAAAATTCCTAAATCAAAAAAATGTATATATATATATATATATATTTATATAAATTTATGCAAATTTCTTATTTCAGATAATCCTTCATTAAAACCCACTCAATAATATACTCAATAATAACCAGTGAAATATCTTGGATTGAACTCATGATCCAGATATTGTACTTGCAATTGAACACATGATGTATGTGGTTGCAATGTGCAAGTTTCCTCATAATAATGAGGAATGAAAATTAAATAGATAATAGGACTACAACCTTAGGGTTTGTATGTCTCTATAGTCTTGATCTCTCATCGTATGTACTTTGGAAGTGACATGTCGATGATGATCACAATTGTCAAATAATCCTTATAAAATTAATGAAGATATTCTGGCATACATATGTGCTCTTGACATTTAATCATGAGTGACATGGTTCTCTGCATCATGCAGAATGGTAGCTCTGTAAGAGATGATGTATTCAAATTGTTTGAGTACCTACCTGAACCTATGTTTTAAAGAGTTTAGATGGATGTAGATGATGAGTGTCATTATTCTACTATCTATACTCTAGTCATTCATGAAGCTTCATAATATTCATATTGTATGAATTTAATGAAGCATGTATAAATGTTGAAAAACTCTTACTTTGAATTCTTTTGAATTTAAAATAAGAGATCCTCTGTCTTGAGCAATGGTTGCTTATAGATAAAGGGAGCGCAATGGAAGCATGGGTTGGACCCAAGAAAGAAGGAAAGTCAAAGAGTTGACTGGACTTATGTGACTTCCATATGACATCCAAAGAGTTGGATGAGTGCCAATACTGCAATAAGTTGATGTGTTGATAGTATGGCTATCAAGTCTGTCTAGAATCCTTAGAAAAGGACTCGGATGGAGCATCAGAATAATCAATAAATCATTGATATTGACTTACTTATTGAATAAGATAAAGTCAAATAATTGTATCTCAATCTTCTGATGACATTTGCAATGGGTTGCATATGTTTTTAGAAGACTGGAAAATTTGATCTTAAAGGTTTATAGTTATCCACGTGAGTATTGATGCAACTGTTGCAACAATCTCTGTTGGATTAATAGACTTGTTAATTTCAGTTGGAGAGCCCTTAGTCTTAGAGAATGTCTCTATGACATAGACATTAGAATACACTCATTGTTTGTTTCTAAATGTTGGAAATAAACATGAATTCTGGTATGGACCTATCATAAAGAGTTATGATGAAGATATTTCAGATAGTAATCTAAAATCTAGTGGACTACACTAAATTAGAAAATTAATGAATGGTTCATTAACATTTCTAAATACTGAAATTAAATCTTAAGATCAATAGGAGGATGAAGATCATTTGACAATGATCTAGCATCAAGCTTGGACATATGTCTATTGATTTGATCAATAGACTAGTAAGAGATGAAACTTTAGAATATCTAAAATTTCAAAACTTACATACTTATGAATATTGTATTCAAAAGGAAAAATGTCCAATACACCCTTCTTTGGGAATGGTGTAAGATGTCAAGGTATTCAGGATCTCATACATATTGATGTATGAGGATCATCTATATCATAGTAAACATTGTGGATATGTGATATCTATTGATGATTATGTATGATATGAGATTTCTTCTCTTCACCTAAGAAACCTTTGAAATATTCAAAGTTTTCATAATTTTTGGTTTAGAACCAAAGTTTGAAAGAAGATAAAATGAATTTGATCTAATCTAGGTAGCAAGTACCTACTAGATAAATTCGAAGAATACCTTATGGAGATATGAATATCATTTCTATCTCAATCCTCCTAACACACCTTAACTCAATAGAGTTATAGGTAGATACAATTGGATAATGTGTGACATGATCTTATCAATGATGAATTTTAGCATAATTATCCCTTAGTTTCCAGGTATATATGTGTAGTAGAGACTACAATATATATCCTTAATAAGGTTCCATGTATGTTGGAATCTAGCACTTGAGAGTGCTGCTTCATTAAGAAAATAAAGGATGATATTGGATACCTACTTTATGACCTTGAGATTCTTAAGTATCTCATCTCTGAGAATGTGATTCTTAGAGGTTGAGACTCTTGAGAATCAAGATGGAAATGAAGTGTAGGAACTCATTTAATCTTGAGAAGATAATGAGACTCCTGAAATTGGAAACTGAAAGGACAATTAAAGATGAAACACTAATATCTCTTCAAATGAGTTTGGGGATGGATTCCATGTGTTAGAGAAATCTGACAATGATCGAACTTCAAGTGATGAAGCTTCTGAAGATCATAGCATGGATAGATGGATAGCAATAAAAGTCTAATGTAGACTTCATATACAAGTGTTGTATATGGACCCTCGAGGATCCACCTATATGGGTAATACCTGTAGAGGTGTAAATGGATCTTCAAGAGAAAGGGAACCTGATGAGAAGGTAGAGATCTTAAAAGCACGGTTAGTAGCCATGAGCTACACACTGGAAGAGAAGACATTGCTTGCGATGAGACTTGCTCTTCGGTGACCATGCTTAAAACCATCATAATATTGCTAACCTTAGCTACACAACTTGACTATTGCATCTTCAAGATGTAAGTCAAGATTGCATTCCTTTATGAATACCTCTCTGAGGATATTCACATGAAGTAGCCCCAGGGCTTCATGGTTAAGGAAAGCAAGGTGTGCAAACTAAGGAATCCATCTATGGACTCAAATAAGTTTCTTGAAGTTGGACCATAAGATTTGATGAAATTATAAATGTTATGAATTCAGATAAAATCTTAATGAACCATGTGAAGCTTAGTGAGAGTGCCATTGTGTTCATCGTGCTAAATGTAGATAATATCCTAATCATTTGGAATGATATAAGGATAATAATAAGTGTTTTATGGACTGGCTATTCCATATCTTGAAATATGATTTCAAAGATACCTCAGATCTTAGTTTTGAAGTTGTTCAGAAGCAAAGAGAAGAGGATATGGGATTGTCATATTTGTAGTACACCTTGGACATATTCTATTCATAGAAATTCCAAGAAAGGCTTCCATCCCTTAAGATATGGTACTGACCTATCTAAAGGGATAGCACCTCAAAGAGATGAGGCAGTGAATGCTAGGACTACTTGCCCTTGGGCATCAGTTCTGAAAAGCCTGGTGTGTGCTAGATGTGTACAAAAGCCAGATGGCTGCCATGCAGTGGGAGTAGTAAATTGTTACTAATCCTACTATGGAAATAAAACACTTGGTTGCAGTAATAACAAAATCTTCATAGATGTCAAGATTTTTGAGATAGTGATCTCAAAGTCTTATCTTCAAAAGTTTAAGACTTTATAGATAGAGATCTAAAAGGTCTTAACTGTAGATACCTTAAGAGATAGTGATCTCCAGGAATAAGGATATTCTAATAAGGATTATGGAAATATTGGTTATGATAATTGTTAAGCTGTAGTGTCAAAGACACTGTAACTAACTAGATTGAGTATTGGTTGCATAAGATGCAACATTCGCATTAGATGCGAGCACTTTTACTGGGAATATGCAAGTGCCGTAAAAGGACTTGGCGTAGTCTCGCGGGAACAAAGTGATTGATCAGCTTACCTGGCTATTTTCTAAATAGCCTATGATTGTCAAGTAAGTGCGGGTTTAAATGATTAGCCCATTAATGGCTCTTTGGGCTAGTGGGAGATTGTTGGAAATGCGAGCCCACGACGAGCCATTATGCAATAAATGTTATTGCAAATATCATTCCCTGATCTGAAATGAAGAATGAATAATTTGCATAATAGGTCCCTTAGTACAATTAGGGTTTTGTACCATGGCCACCTTAATAATCATACAGCTGTTGATTCAACTATTGAATCATAGAGGCTGGTGCTTGGATGAATATCTAAAGAGTTAGATTGAGGACTCATCAAGCACCGTCAAATGATTATTAAGAGATGATCTCCAGCCTGAGTAGGAGATGGCAATCCTATCTCTGAAGGCTGATATCTGACCGACCTCTTAATGCAGGTCCTCTGCATAGGAATAGAGATTCGGAGGTGTCAGATTAGTTAGGTCAAAGAGTTGACTTAACGAGATCGAGATAACCAAAGTCCTATATCGTATGCTGTCAAGATATAGGCACGCATCCTATGATCGGAGACAGATGTGTTACTATATGTCTGAGTGTGTACATTTGGCAGACCAATAGGTTGATGACCTAATCAAGGTCTATACACCGGCGCGCTGGTGTGCACATAAGGGCATATGAGTAATACGATCTCTCAAAAGGATCATACAGGTTCAGTTACTGAACCGGAATACATGAGCTCACTCAAGAGATATTGGGAAGAATCAAATTCCACACGCATGGTCGTCTCGCTTTGGAAGCTTGACTGAATTTGTAGGTTTGATATATACTTTTAGTATATGATCAAGACCTAGGTATGATATACACTTTTGGAAAGTGTATTATCGATACCAACTCCCAATGATCGAATGAGAAACTTACTGATAAAACCATGAAGTAGACAGTATAAAGTTGATTCGATACTTCAGGTTTAGTCTGAGTCTTCTAGTATGCAGGATGTACAGGTATTGAGAATACCCGAGGGTGATTTGATCATAAACGGTTGTATAACCATGACGCTTCCATTCATAGGGAGTGATGAAACGGGTCTGGATTTTAGTGTCTCCTCTCAGTAGAGAAGTGATCTGATCTTGGTCCAAGTGTTGGACATTGATCTGAATGTGATTCAGATACAATGAGAAGATTAGATTTACGGTCTTGATTTAATCAAGCATCTATGAGAGGCCCGCGATCTGGATTTGAGATACGATCTCAATATCCATGTCACTATACGTGGAACAATACAATCGCCCTGTCCTTATCTCCAAGTATCTGAGGAGAAATAGCATTGTTCTTAAATGGTTTAAGAACAATTCCATAAGATCTAAGCAAAGAGAAATTGGTAATTAAATGTGATTTAATTATCATGATGTATGAGAAACTATCCAATATGATTAAATGTGATTTAATTATTTTGGATAAGAATAATGTGGATAGAAATATCCAATTATTTATAATATATTATAAATGTGATTTATAATATATTAGAGAGAGTTAATTATAATTTATATGGGTTGATTAATTATTATGTGTATTGGATACACATTGTGTAATTAATTAACAATATGAATTATATGTTGTTTTGGGTTGTGAATATGATTCACAATTTTTTCCATGGCAAGAATGCAATATTGTCAAAGATAATTGTGAATTATTTTTTGAAGAATAAAACACAATAAATTAGTTGAGAATAAATAAGAGAATTACAAGGAGATATGCAATCTCATGGATTACCATGAGATTACAATCTCCATGCAATCTCATGGGCGGCACACCATTCTAATATGGAATGTGTGGCCGCCCACTTGGAAGGCACATGGAGATGAAATCTCCATGTGTCTTCTCTCCTTATTTGTTGGGTTGATTTAGAAATGAATTCAGTTTGATTTTGTCAAATATATTTTAACCTAAATTTGTTGTTTTTGTCAACAACAATCTTAGCCATTGGATAAACATAAATCAATCTCATCCATTGATTTTATGTGTCCCATGGATTGAGATCCATGGATCCCAAAACCCTATAAATAGAGAGGCATACTTGGCTCTCTTCTTGACACATGCTATTGTAGCAAACAACTCTCTCTCTCTTTCTCATACTCGACAGCCCTCTCTCTCCCTCTCTTCTTGGTGGCCGTCCACCTTGGTGGAGAGAATCATCGACGCCCGCGCCATCGTGCTGCCGCTTCGACTCTATGCGGTTCTTCGTCTTCTTGGAGTGCTTCACTCACGAAGGAGACGTTTGATCTCGTGCGACGAGATCAGGAGCAACCGTGCTTGGATCAACTTGGATTGCGAGGACACCGCGACTCATCTCCGTGCTCGCAAGCCGTTACTCCGACGATCGGACTTGAGACAGGAGGTCTCTTTTCGTAGAGACTTGATCAACCACGCTTCAAGAGGTATTGCATTATACTTGTTGTGGTTATAGATGAAACGATTTGAGAATGGTTCTCGGATCATGTGGTTTCATCGGATTAAAATTTTTTAAATTCCGCTGCACCGAACAACTAGTACGACTAGTCGTTCTTCGTCGTATCCGATACGACGATCACGCTTCCGTTATGCGCTTGAGGATTTCTCCATATCCTTCATCTAATCCGAGCCATACATCGCGAAGCGGTATCGTGGCACGTACGCGCGACACGTGGCGTAAGTGGAGCGCCCGCCACCGTTGGATGCGCCAGTGCTTGGGTAATTTTGCAAGATACCCCGGCCTTTTTATGTATTTATTTATTAGAACCCAATCTTTCAATTGCCGTTATTTAATTTTGTAACATTTGCGAAGGACCCCCCGCATGTATTTGTAATTTCATTTCGACCCTTGCCACCCAGGCGCACGTGCGTGGGCACATGCGCGTGGGTATTTTGCGGCAAGGCCCTCGCAATTTTAGCATTTAACTTTTAGTCCAGGAACTATTTTGTTTAGTTATATATTTTCTGTACATTTTGCATGTATGTCCTTGGACTTTTGAATATTTGCACTTATACCCCTACCAGGCTGTAATATTTTTGTGTGCTTGTATTAACTAATTAGGGCATCATTTTAATTCCAAAAATTCTCAAAAATTGAACTTAAGCTATTGTGTGCTTGATATTTGACGTTAAATTTTTAGTTTTTGATTTTCGTGCATTTTAGTATTTATTAAAAATCAAAAACTCCCCATTTCAGCACTGTCTAGCTTAGAAAATGCCAAAAAAATATTAAAATACCTCGAAAAATTCTAAAAAAATTCTCTATTGTCTATTTTATCATCTATTAGTGTCAGTCCAAAAACCACTAAAAATCTAAAAAAAACTAAAAAATTTTGAAAACCTATAAAAACTTCATAAAAATCTATAAAATCCTAGAAAACTCTAAAAGTTGTAAACTCAAGTCCTGTGGTCTCCTGTTTGTATTCTCTTTATTTTAAAAGTAGTTTGAAAAATTTTGGTGGCTGTTTGTTATTTTTAATTCCTATTTTACTCATAGCCAGTCCATTATTCACTGTTTTCCTTTATTTCAGTATTTAAAAATACCAAAAACACCTTGACAAATAACCAAAAATCACAAAAACAATAAAAAATTATAAAAACACCAAAAAAATTTTATCTCTGAATTTTGGGCTATTTTAACATATTTTTATAAATAGTTTATCACCTTTTTCATTACATTGTCTTTATATTCCAATATTGAAAAAGAAGAAAAATATATAAAATATAAAATTATAAAAATCAGAAAATTAAAAATCAAAATACAAAATCAAAAATTAAATTAAAAATAAAAAAAAAATTCAAAACCCACAAAAATTTCTTTGCTTTGCATAGTGTAGACATCACTCACATACACACACAGACATTTAATTCTCTACCCTGTTTGCTCCCTGTGTTCGAACTCTCTGCATACTTGCTTGCTATACATTTTATGCAGAGTTAAAAATAAATTTTAACTCCACATTTATATCTTATTTCTTGATCTATAGTGTGGGTTAATTGTTTATTAAATAAATGATTCTTTTGAGAGTCGCCACAGCGACGGTCGTCTCCGCCTTGTGTGAGACACCATTTAGGCTCTCTTGAATTCTGTGTTTATCAGTCCTCAATATAACTCATTAGATATTCATCCAAGCACCATCCTCTATGATTCAATAAGTCAATCAACAGTTGCATGATCATCAAGATGGCCATGCTACATAACCCTAATTATACCAAGGGACCTATTATGCAAATTAATCATTCTTCATTTCAGATCAGGGAATGATATTTGCAATAACATTTATTGCATAATGGCTCGTCGTGGGATCACATGTCCAACAATCTCCCATTAGACCAAAGAGCCATTAATGGACTAATCATTTAAACCCACACTCATTTGACAATCATAGGCTATTTATAAAAATAGCTTGGTAGGCTGATCAGTCATTTTGTTCCCATGGGACTACGCCAAGTCCTTTTATGGCATTAGCATATCTCCTAGTAACAGTGCTCGCATCCAATGCGAAATTTGCATCTTATGCAACCAATGCTCAATTTTGTCAGTCATAGTGTCCTTGACACTATAGCTCAATAAATTTTATAACCAGTATGTCCATAATCCTTATCAGAATACCCTTATTCTTGGAGATCTCTATCTCCTAAGGTATCCATAATTAAGACATTTCAGATCACTATCTATAAAGTCTTAAGTTCTTGGAGATAAGACTTTGAGATCACTATCTCATTTTTTTGAAGATATTGTCATTACTGCAATCAAGTGTTTTATGTCCTTATTATGATTAGTAACATTTACTACTCCAACTGCATGGCAGATATCTGAGTTTTGTACACATGTAGCATACACCTGACTTCTCACAACTGATGCACAAGGGCAAGCTTTTAGCATTCACTTCCTCAACTCTTTGAGGTGCTATCCCTTTAGATAGGTCACTATCATATCTTAAGGGAATAAGCCTTTCTTGGAAATTTCCAGAAAATGGAACATGTCCAAGGTGTACTACTAGTGTGACAGTCCCAATACCCTCTTCTCTTTGCTTCTGAACATTTTCAGAACTAAGATCCAGGAGGTATCCTTGAGATCATGTCTTGAGGTATGGAATAGCCAGTCTATAAGAACACTTATTATTATCCTTATACAGATCCAAATGATTAGGATATCATCTACTTTTAGCATGATGAACACAATGGCACTCCCACTAAGCTTCACATGGTTTATCAAGATTTTATCTGAAATCATAACATTTATGATTACATCAAATTTGATGTGCCAACTAGAAGAAGCTTATTTGAATCCAAAGATGGAGATTCTTTAGTTTGCACACCTTACTTTCCTAAACCATTAAACCCTGGGGCTACATCATGTGAATATCCTTGTAGAGGTATTCATAGAGGAATGCAATCTTGACTCAAATCTCGAAGATGTCAAAGTCAAGTTGTGTAGCTATAGTTAACAATATTCTGATGGGTTTATGCAAGGTCACTGAAAATCAACTCTCATTGCAAGCAATGTCTTCTCTTTGGTGTGTATCTTATGAATACGAGCTGTGCTTCGAAGGTCTGTACCTTCTCGTCAGGTTCCCTCTTTCTCTTGAATATACATTTACACCTTAACAGATCTTACCCATATAGGTGGATCCTTGAGGATCCATATACAACACTTGTATATGAAGTCTACTTTAGACTTAATTGCTAACTTCCATCTTTCCGGGACATGATCTTCAGAATCTTCATCAAATGAAGTTCCATCATTTTCAAATTTCTCTGACACATATAATCCATCCTCAAACTCATTTGAAGAGGTATTAGTGTTTCATCTTTAATTGTCCTTTTAGTTTCCAACTTACGGAGCCTCTTTATCTTCTCAATATTACATGAGTTCATTTTACTTCATTTTCATCTTGATTCTCAAGAGAATCATCCTCTAAGAATCACATTCTTGGAGATGAGATCTTTTAAGAATCTCAAGGTCGTAAAGTACGTATCCAATACCATCCTTTATATTCCTAATGAAGTATCACTCTCTGGTGCTAGATTCCAGCTTACTAGCATGGAACCTTATAAGGATATATAATGTAGTCTCTACCACACACACACACATATCAGGAAACTAATAGATAATTATGCTAAGATTAGTCATTGATCAAATCATGACACACATGATCAATTGTATCTCCCTATAACTCTATTGAGTTTACATATATTAGGAGGAGTGAGATAGGAATGATATTATATTCTCTATAAGGTGTTCTTAGCATTCATCTAATAGGTACTTGCTACCAAAGTTAGGTCAAATTCATTTCATCTTCCTTCAAACATTAGTTATAAACCAAAATTATGAAATCTTTGAACATTTCAAAGCTTTCTAATATGAAGGGAAGAAATTTATATCACAAATAATCATTAAATGATATCACATATCATCAATGTTCATTATGATACATATGATCCATATACATCAGTGAAGGGTGCATTTGGACAATTTTTTCTTTGAATAAAATATTCACAAGTATGTAAGATTTGAGATTTTATACATTCTAAAGTTCATCTCTTACTATTCTATTGATCTCATCAACATACGCATGTCCAGGGTTTGATGCTAAATCATTGTCAAATGATCTTTATCCTCCTATTGATCTTTTAAGGTTTAATTTTCAGTATCAGAAATGCTAATGAACATTCATTAATTTCGAATTTAGAGAGTCCTCTAGATATCATAATACTATCTGAAATATATCCATCATATCTTTATGATAAGTCTAATTCAGAATTCATGTTTATTTCCAACATTTAGAAATAATCGATGAGTGTATTCCAATATCCAGATTATAAAGACATTCTCTAAGACCAAGGACTCTCCCACTGAAAATATAAAGTCTATCTATCCAACAGAGATTGTTGCAACAATTGCATCAATACCCATGTGGATGACTATTAAACTGTAAGATCAAATTTTCTAGTCTTCTAAAACATATGCAACCAATTGCAAGTGTTATTAGAAGAATGTGATACAATTATTAGACTTTGATCTTATCCAATAAGCAAGTCAATATCAATGATTATATGTAGATGTAAATTATTTTGATATACTATCCAAGTCCTTCTCTAAGGATCTAGATAGACTTGATAGTCATAATATCAACACATAGCTCATTGCAGTATTGGCATTCATCCAAGTCTTTGGATGTCATATATGTGGAAACCATAGAAGTACAGTCAACTCTTTGACTTTTCTTCTAACTTGGGTCCTACCCATGATTCCACTATGCTCCTTTCATCCTAAACAACCATTGCTTAAGAAGAAAAAAAGGATCTCTTATGTTGAATTCAAAAGAATTCTATATAAGAGTATTTCAACATTTATACATGCTTCATTTAATTCATACAATATGAATATTATGAAGCTTCATGAATGACTAGAGTATAGATAGTAGGATGATGACACTCATCAAATCTACATACATCTTAACTCTTAAAAACTTTGGTTCAGGTAGGTATTCAAACATTTTGAATACGTCATCTCTTATAGAGCCACCATTCTGCATAATGCAGTAAACCATGTCATTCATGATTAAATGTCGAGACCACATATGTATGCCATAACATCATCTTAAGTTTTATAAGGATTATTCGACAATTATGATCATCATTGACATGTCACTTCCAAAGTACATTCGATGAGATCAAGACTATAGATACATACAATCCCTAGTGTTGTAGACATATGGTAATTTAATTGTCATTCCTCATTAATATGAGGAAACTTGTACATTGAAACCACATACAATATGTGTCCAAATGCAAGTACAATATCTTGATCATGGATCCAATCCATGATATATTATTGGTTATTATTGAGTATAGTACTGAGTGGGTTTAATGAGGATAATCTGAAATAAGAAATTTGCATTAATATATAAATATAAATATATACATATTTCACGTTGATTTAGGAATTTTCTATCTTGCTTTGTCAACATTGAAAGTTCATTCCCTTAATAAATTTCTATGTAAGAAATATACTTACCATTATATCTCAAGCAAGATCTGGGATCTCTTTTCTTATCTTTGTCACATCCCAATAATATGAGAACCTATAATTCAGATAAAAAGAAGCGGGAACACATTCCGCCATGCAAGTCCAACTTGCATCTCTCAATTCGGTCTTTAACACCCGGTCCCACCACCCCTAAGACGATGTTGACCCGTTGTTTATTGAACCAACCATCAACAGGAATAGTACTCGCTATACGCAATCCAATATTGCCCCTATAATATGAGGAGTCGATATTGAGGTCACTACGCATACGACCTTACTCTTTCAAGAAGTAAAGATCCCGATAAAGATGCGCTTGCATATAGGAGTTGTCACTTTAGACAGGCGTCTCCTACATAGAATCACTGGTGATGGAACTCTTCGCCTTGACGGGAGACCATGGATGTCAGTTATGTGATCCTCCACTTCTTATTCAAATTCAATAATTAATTATCATGAATTACATTCATGTAATTAATTCTTCCAAGGGAAATATAGATTTGTTCATAGTAGTGTTTCAATTGGATATAATCAATTTAATCATATTAAATTAATTATCAATCCAATCTTAATCAACAAACTTGATTATTACTTGAATGGAAGGTATAATCTCAAAGTACGTTTATTCGAACTTTAATAATTAGAAAATACATCATGATATCTCAAGCATCATCTGCTCCCTATCCTTGTCATGGCTAGTATCGACGAGAGTGGGACAGACCGCACACGGTGCAACCTTCTACCCTAACGCTCCCCAACTAGGCACCATATCCGCCTCGGGAAATAATAATGCCGAATCAATCACTTTGTGCTTGAGATGATCATCAGTTTTTCAAACAAAATTATACCATATAGTAATAATTAAAATCATTTTGATTATAAATGAAATTATCTAAACAAATTCCCAAGACCTATTCAAGTAATAAGTTTGATGAAAGTGTATCAAGTAACCAATTGGTGATCTAGATATAATCTAATCATTCATTGGTTGAGACAATGTCATTTAAGGGAACAATTATGATTCAACTATTTAATAAATATTATCCGTAATTATTCCAAAAAATTAACCATTAATTTCACACGTTTCTTACATGACTATCACAAGGTTCATGATTAGGATTGCAATTTTCAGCAGAGACCCTCACTTACTAAAATTAGCATATCTCAATCATTTAAATCTAGATTTAGCAAAATCATTTTAAAAAGTTTTCTAACTTGATTTAAAACAGAACTAAAGTGATAATTACACATTTTTAGGCATGTCAAAATAGTAACCAACACTTTAATTATGTTATGATTCCTCATCCCCGAAATAGTGTATATAGGTTCATTAAAATGATCATATCTTGAGTTATCGGATTTCAAATCACACAAAATCAAATACCACGATTTTCTTATTTAATGGAGAACATTATCCAATTTAAAATTTTTTGTATAAACGTTTTTAAATAGGGTTGAAAGTTTATCAGAAAATAGGGCTGCGAAAATCGAAATGCGGAAAAACATTCACAAACCCTTACGAGCCAAATCTTCTTACACTAATGGATCATATACAGAAACCCATAACCTGGCTCTGATACCATTTGAAGAATATGGGAAAATCTTCAAGCGCATCACGGAAGCGTGAGGATTACATCGAATGCGATCGGGAGCGACTAGTCGCACTAGTTGCTCCAAACAGCGGAATTTAAAAATTTTAAATGTGATGAAACCACATGATCCAAGAACCTTTCTCGGATCGTTTCATCTAAATCACAATAGGTATAAGGTTTACCTCTTGAAGCGTGGTTGCGATTAAGTCTCTAAATGAAGAGACCTCTCGTCTCAAGTCCAATCCGACGGAGGAGACACTTGCGAGCACGTTGATGAGATGTGTCCTCGCAATCCATGTTGATGATCCAAGGGATGAATCTCCTGATCTCGCCATACGAGATCCAATGTCTTCTTCACGAGCGAGGCACACCGAAGGAGACGAAGATTTCACGAGCAAATATTCCTACAGCATAAGGATGATGCTGCAGCGATGACAACTCTCACAAGGGCTCCACGGTGGACGACCACTAAGAGAGAGAGAGGCTTGGCATGTGGAGAAAGAGAGATATAGAGAGAGATATAGAGAGAGATATAGCGTTTATTATTGCGTGTATCGAAGAGAAAGGGGTGCCTCTTCTTATATAGGGTTTTAGGAGTCCATGGATTCCAATTGATGGACATCACACAATCAATGGGTGAGATTGATTTGTGTTTCTTTCAATAGCTATGATCTTGTTGTAAAAATATAACAACAATTAATTTAATTTAAATTAATATATATATCGATAAATCAATATATTTAAATTCAAATCAAATTAATTAATTATCCTTGGAGATAATGAGGAGATAAACCATATCCCCTAAAAAGGGGGGACGTCTACCAACATCTCATCAGATCTCATTATCTCATGAAATATCATTATCTCATGAGATACCATTATCTCATGATATCTCCAGGATTTACAAAAACAATTGTTGTAAATTATTTCGCAAAAATAATCATAATTATCTAGTAAAATATTACAATCATGCAATTCGAAAAATATGAATCACATTCACATCCTAAAACAAAATGTAAAATATATTTTAACTAATCATCCAATGTGAATCCAATTCACATCAATAATTAATAAACAAATATAAATCACAAATAGATCTCTCTTATATATTATAAACCACATTTATAATATATATGATTAATATGGATAGTGCTATCCACATTATTCAAACTCATGATAATTAAATCACATTTAATCATCTTGGATCTCTTTTATCATGTGCCCAAATAACATGAATCACATTCACATTATTCACATCTTTGATAATTAAATCACATTTAATTATCTTAGATATTTCTCCTTATAATATGAATCAAATTAATATTATCCATGATAATTAAATCACATTTAATTATCATATTTCTTTACGCTCGGGTACACATATCAACAATGAAATTATCCATGAAATCTTTCAAGGATATTGCGCTTTCTCCGCGGATATTTGGAGATAACGATGGGGCGATTGTATTGTTACGCATATAGTGACTTGGATATTGAGATCACATATCAAATCCAGATCTTGCGGACCTCCCATAGATTCTTGATTAAAAATACCGCAAATATAATCTTCTCATTACATCTGAATCACATTCAAATCAATGTCCAACATTTGGACCAAGATCAGATTACTTATATACTGAAAGGAGTCACTGAAATCCAGACCATTTCATCACTCCCTAGTAATGGAAGTGTCATGGTTATACAATCATTTATGATCACATCACCCTCAGGTATTCCCAATACATGTACATCCTGCATACTGGAAGACCTATGATTAAACCCAAAGTACAAAATCTATTTTAGACAGTCTATTTCAGGGTTTTATCAATAAGTTTATCATTCGATCATTGGGAGTCAGTATCGATCATGTACTTTCCAAAAGCATATATCATACCTAGGTCTTGATCATATACTTTCCGAAAGTATATATCAAACTTACAAATTCAGTCAAGCTTCCAAAGCGAGAGGACCATCCACGGAATTTGATTCTTCCCAATGTCTCATGAGTGAGCTCATGTCTTCCAGTTCACAAGTGAATCTGTATGATCCCTTTGAGAGATCGTATTACACATATGCCCTTACATGCACACCAGCGCGTTGGTGTATAGACCATGATTAGGTCATCAACCTATTAGTCATCCAAATGTACAAACTCAGAGATTTAGTAACACTTCTATCTCCGGTCAGAGGATACGTGCCTATATCTTGACAGCATACGACGTAGGACTTTGGTTATCTCGATCTCATTATGTTAACTCTTTGACCTACCTTGTCTAACACCTCTGAATCTCTATTCCTATGCAGAGGACATGCATCAAGAGGTCGGTTAGATATCATCCTTTAGAGAAAAGATTGCCATCTCCTTCTCTAGCTGGAGATGCTCTCTTAACAATCAGTTGTCGGTCCTTGATGAGTCCTCAATTTAAATCTTTAGATATTCATCCAAGCACTAGCCTCTATGATTCAATAATTGAATCAACAACTGTATGATCATCAAGATGGCCATGGTACATAACCCTAATTGTACTAAGGGACCTATTATACAAATTAATCATTCTTCATTTCAGATCATGGAATGATATTCGCAAAAACATTTATTACATAATGGATCGTCATGGGCTTGCATGTCCAACACATAGTACATGCATGATTCCTGCTAGAGAACGAAGGTTTGGTTTTGTTAGTGAGGTGATGTTGGCTCAGGTGGATAGCGCCACCTGCATACGGGATCTTAGTGATGCGCACAAGAGTGCAGGTGAACGGAGTGGCACGATACCACATGCATCTATAGTGGAGGAAGGACATATAGGGGTGGAGAGAGGATGTTGGATTGGCGATGGTGGTGGAGAGCATCAAGAGCACGACCGTGCATTTGAGATAGAGCCGAGCTGATGGTTGTGGCTGGAGAAGGGTGTGGCGGCAACGCATCCATGAGGTATGGCCACATGAGGAAGAAGGCCGTAGATGTGGTTCTGGAGAGTGGTGGTGGCCATGGGGTTGTCGTAGAGTTTTGTAGGAGATGGAGCCATGACTCGCGATCGGGGGCTGCGGTGCAGTGGCATCCGTGTATGGGGGCGACGACCTGTTGTGCAAAGATCACCTAAAAAAGAACTCGAGCGATGGCTCGATCTTTGACATTGAGCACAACAAAGTGGAAGGTATATGGCGCTCCCACGTTGGTGATCGAGAGGAACAAATTGGGGGAAGGTTGCAGGGTTGTAGATATGAAATGTAGCGATCAATAAGACGGGATGGTGATTTCAATTTGGATTTCGGTAATTAGTGGAAGATGATATTGGTGAAGGTAATAAAACCAAAACAAAAAATTTAAAAAATAAATAAAAAAGAAGATAAGATGCTTACCTGTGGTGGTTTCACCGGAGTAGTGTAGGATATGGGTTTGGTTATCGCTTCAAAGTGGATGAGGGGAGTTTGAAGCTTCGTAGTGGAGCTCGAAGCTCGCTGCTACGTGATCTAGATGCCATGGATCTTTTCTGTGAGGTTGTTGCCACTCAACTCATCTCCCTCAACTATCACTAGAAGATTAAAGGGTCTCAACCTCTCTTCCTTCGAAATGATGGATGATTGAAAATGGAGTGGAGAAGATAATAAGAAGGAAGAAGAAGTGTGAGGCTACAATGGAGGTGGAGAATATGGAAAGACATGGGAGTTAAAGGTAAAACACTAAATAAAAATAAGATAAAAGTAGACAACTTAAATATAATAAAAAGAAAGTGAAAAAAATGTAAAATTTACAAAAGTGTCAACATGGAGAATGTAGATCTAAATGAGGTCTATACATTCCATGTAGACCTTGAAATCAAAACAAGCAAAATAAACAAGAAATAGAATATTTTATTGTATTGGAGTTAATTAAAATAATTTTATGGCTTTTCCAAATTTTCTACATTTTAAATTAAAAAATTTACAAAATAAAAATAAAATACCAGAAATAAAGTAAAATACAAATATATTTTTTGGAAGTTTTATTTAATAAGAAAAAGGTAAAAGAAAAAGGATGAAAGATCAATATTTACACTATATACAAAGCCACTTTGCATTATTTTCAATGGTAAATAAATTATTTTGATTTTTGTAATTATGTACTTTATTAAAATATATAATAAAGAAATTATAGATAAAGAAAGAAAAGAAATAGTTTAAATTTGTACATAAAATGTCAGTGTCAAGTAAGTACATATATAGTATACAATTAGGTCCCGAAATCGACATTATGCAAATGAGTTATGATTTTAGTGCAATCACTTTCATTGGATAGACAATTTAATAACTTGAACATTAAAAGTGAGTTTGGTAAATTTGGAGTTCATACGGAAGTTGTACTTTACAATTTTTTTATTCAAAATCTAAAAAGTATTTATTCAAGGTTAGAATTATTTTGTATTTTTGTACTTTTGTATTTATATATATTACATACAAGTTGGAAAAAGACTTAACTCAAAAGGAGTTAGTATAAATTTATTAAAAATCAAGAAATTTGGTTATTTATAGGGAATTAATTATAAATAATATTCAAAATTTTATTTTTTGTGATTTTATTTTTAATTATTTTGTGGACTTATTTACAAGATTAATATATATATTATTAGTCCATTTTTATTGAGAGTAGTGTTTTGTCAATTTATTGAGTTTATGTACTTTTATTTGATTTTTTGTTCAGGGAGTTAAGCTAAAATAAATATATTAAGATGATAAATCACAGATTCATAATAATTATCCAGTAGTTTTTGGTGTCTAAGAAGAGCCTTCTCCATTGCTCCTTCAGTTGGGGTAGGAGCAAACTCAGTGGAAGGATCGTAACTAGATTCTTCCTTGAAACGTGGATAGAACCTTCAATCCTAGCATCAACAAGTCTGATGCTTGGGGTCTCTCTATTAGTCATGTGAGATCGAGGCGAACCATTCCTACAATAAATGTTATTGTAATACTAAATTTATCTATAAAAGTTATTGATTCTTTCACTCCCTTTATGAAATTAAATGAATGAATGCACTATATGGTGCCTCTGTACAGTTAGGTTTATGTACCATGGCAATCTCTGTAATCATACAACAATTGACTCAATAGTTGAATAATAGAGGTTGGTGCTTGGATGAAAATCTAATGAGTTAGATTGAGGTCTCATCAAGCACCATCAAGTGATTGTTAAGAGATGATCTCTAGCTTGAGTAGGAGATGGCAATCCTTTCTCATTAGGTTGATATCTGACAGACCTCTTAATGTTGGTCCTTTGCATGGGAATAGAGATTCGTGGTTGTCAGATTAGTTAGGTCAAAGGGTTGACTTAACAAGATCGAGATAACCAAAGTCTGGTGTAGTATACTGTCATGATATAGGCACACATCCTCTAACCAAAGATAGATGTGTTGCTATATGTTTGAGTATGTACATTTGGCAGACCAATAGGTTGATGACCTAACCAAGGTCTATACACTGACGAGCCAGTGTGCATGTGCGGGCATACGGGTAATATGATCTCTCAAAGGGATCATACATGTTCACTTGTGCACCAGAAGAGATGAGCTCACTCATGAGGTATTGGGACCAATCAAATTCCATGCATGAGCATCGTGCTTTAGAAACATGACAAGAATTTGAAGGTATGATTTATGCTTTTCGAAAGCATATGATCGATACCGACTCCAAATGACTAATATTAAGAAACTTGATGATGAAACCCTAAAGATGATAGTGTAAAATTGATCTATATCTTCAGATTTAGCATATGCCTTCCAGTATGCCAGATGTACATGTGTTAGGAATTATTGAGGGTGATGTGATCATAAACGATTCTATAACCATGATGCTTCCATTCCAAGGGAGTGATGAAACAGGTCTGGATTTTAATGATTCCTCTCAATAGAGAGGTAATCTGATCTTTGTCCAAGTGTTGGACATTGATCTTAATGAGATTCAGATGCAATAAGAATATTAGATTTGTGGCCTTGATTTAATCAAGCATCTATGAGAGGTCCATGGGATCTAGATTTGAGATGCAATCTAAATATCCAAGTCACTATACGTGGAGCATACAATCGCCATGTCCTTATCTCCAAGTATATGCAGAAAAAGCGCATTATTCTTGAAAAATTTCAAGAATAATTGCATTGTTGAATTATATCTAAGCATTGATAAATGGATAATTAAATGTGATTTAATTACCATTGTGAATTTTATTCATATTATTTGAATACATGAGAATGATAGTCCAATATAATTAAATGTGATTTAATTACTATGGATATGAATAATGTGGATAGAACTATCCAATTATTCATATATATTATAAATGTGATTTATCATATATAGGAGAGAAACTAATTGTGATTTATATTTATGATTAAATTATTGATGTGAATTGGATTAACATTAGATAATTAATTAAAAATATAATGACATTTTGTTTTGGGTTGTGAATGTGATTCACAAAAATCCAATGGCATGATTGCTATCTTCACAAGATAATTATGAATTATCTTTGAAGATAATCTTGAAAATTACATGATATAATGTAATCTTATTACTTGGAATGATATGGACTCATACCAAGTCAAGAGGGTGGACGACCACATTGTCACAAAGGGTCTTGGTGACTGTTCCCCCTTTTAGGCATGAGGCAATCTCTTCCTCTATTGTCTCTAAGATTGAATGATTTAATTTTGAAATTAATTATATTTATTTATCAATATATATTAATTTAAATTAAATTAATTGTTGTTGTATTTTTTAACAACAAAATCATGGCCATTGAATTTAACACAAATTAATCTCATATATTGATTTAGTGCTGACATTGGATTAAGGTCCATAAACTCCCAAACCATATAAATAAGAGACACACTTGTTCTTCGGTGACAACTTCTGTTGGACATGAGAGCCCACAGCGAGCCATTATGCAATAAATGTTATTGCAAATATCATTCCCTGATCTGAAATGAAGAATAAATAATTTGCATAATAGGTCGATTAGTACAATTAGGGTTATGTACCATGGCCATCTTAATAATCATATAGTTGTTGATTCAATAATTGAATCATAGAGGCTGGTGTTTGGATGAATATCTAAAGAGTTAGATTGTGGACTCATTAAGCACCGTCAAATGATTGTTAAGAGATGATCTCCAGCCTGGGTAGGAGATGGCAATCCTTTCTCAGTTAGACTGATATCTGACCGACCTCTTAATGCAGGTCCTCTGCATGGGAATAGAGATTCCGAGGTGTCAGATTAGTTAGGTCAAAGAGTTGACTTAACAAGATCGAGATAACCAAAGTCCTATATCATATGTTGTCATGATATAGCCACACATCCTCTGACCGGAGATAGATGTGTTACTATATGTCTGAGTATGTACATTTGGCAGACCAATAGGATGATGACCTAATCAAGGTTTATACACCGGCGCGTTGGTGCGCATGTAAGGGCATATGAGTAATACAATCTCTCAAAGGGATCATACATGTTCAGTTACTGAACTGGAAGAGATGAGCTCACTCATGAGATATTGGGAAGAATCAAATTCTGTGCACGGTCGTCTCGCTTTGGAAGCTTGACTGAATTTGTAGGTTTAATACATATTTTTAGAAAGTATATGATCAAGACCTAATTATGATATATGCTTTTGGAAAGTATATGATCGATACCGATTCCCTATGATCGAATGAGAAACTTTCTGATAAAACCATGAAGTGGACAGTATAAAGTTGATCTAATACTTGGGGTTTATTCTTAATCTTCCAATATGCATGATGTACATGTATTGGGAATATCTGAGGGTGATGTGATCATAAACGATTGTATAATCATGATGCTTCCATTCTTAGGGAGTGATGAAACGAGTCTGGATTTTAGTGTCTCCTCTTAGTAGAGAAGTGATCTGATCGTGGTCCAAATGTTGGACATTGATCTGAATGTGATTCAGATGCAATGAGAAGATTAGATTTGCGGTCTTGATTTAATCAAGAATCTATGGGAGGCCCTCGATCTGGATTTAAGATATGATCTCAATATCCAAGTCACTATACGTAGAACAATACAATCGCCATGTCTTTATCTCCAAGTATCTTCGAAGAAAGCGCATTATCCTTGAAAGAGTTCATGGATAATTTCATTGTTGATATATGTATCTGAGCATTGAGAAAATGGATAATTAAATGTGAATTAATTATCATGAATAATATGAATTTCATTAATATTGTATAGAGAGTTATCAAAGTTAATTAAATGTGATTTAATTATCAAAGATGTGAATAATGTGAATGTGATTCATATTATTTGAGAACAAGAGAATATAGATCTAAGATGATTAAATGTGATTTAATTATCATGGATATGAATAATGTGGATAGCAATATCCATATTAGTCATATATATTATAAATGTGATTAATAATATATAAGAGAGAGCTATTTGTAACTTACATTTGTTAATTAAATGTTGATGTGAATTGGATTCACCCTGGACATTAAATTGAAAATGTAATTTACATTTTTTTTGGGTTGTGAATGTGATTCATACTTTTCCAATGGCAAGATTGCAATATTCACAAAATAATTATGAATTATTGTTGTTGATTTTTTTACAACAAGTGTTGCTATAAAATCATGGAGATTTCCAAGGAATAATGCAATCTCACAAGATTGCATGAGATTTCCAAGATTGCACGAGATTTCCTAGATTGCATGAAATCTCCATCCAAATATCTCCATGTATGCTTGATTGATTTAATTTGGGATTAAATCATATTGATTTATCAGTATACATTTAATATATATTAAATTAATTGTTGTTGATTTTTTTACCAACAAGATCTTGGCCATTAAAAGAAACACAAATCAATGAGTGCCATTGGATTTGTGTTACCAATGGATTAAGATCCATGTATCCCAAAATATTATAAATAGAAGGGCACCCCTTTGATCTTCTTTACACAAAGAGAACATAGGGCTCTCTCTCTCTCGTTCTCTCTACACGCCCTCTCTTCCTCTCTCTCTTGTGTCGTCCCCCATGGATGCCCTAGAGAGATTCTTCATCGCCCCAGCATCGTCGTTATGATGCCCGATCGTTTGCTCGTGGATCTCCGTCTCCTTCAGTGCATCTTGCTCGTGAAGAATACGTCGGATCTCGTGTGTCGAGATCAGGAGATCCGCCGCTTGGATCATCAACATGGATTGCGAGAAGCACGTGTTTCATCAACACGCTCGCAAGCGTCTCCTCCGTTGGATCTGACTTGAGACAGGAGTTCTCTTCTTTTAGAGACTCGATCACAACCATGCTTCAAGAGGTAATCCTAATACTTGTTTGTGGTTCATAGGAAACGATCCGAGAAGTGTTCTTGGATCATGTGGTTTCGTCACATGAAAATTTTTTAATTTCCGCTGCATCAAGCAACTAGTACGACTAGTCGCTCTCGATCGCATACGATGTGATCCTCACACTTTTGTGATGTTCTCAAGGATCTCACCATATACTTCAAATGGTATAAAAGCCTTCGGTTTAAGGTTTTGGATGCGATCCATGAACCGAGGACGACTTGTTCATTAGGGTTTGCGAAAGTTTTCTTGCATTTCATTTTCGCATCTCTGTTTGAGATAATTTTAGGCACTGTTTAAATTATTTAAACACTAAAATAGTAATTGTATTTTGTTACCTATTAAATAAGTAAACCGTAGGATCTGAGTTTACGTGATTTCGATTCTTTTTGCTCAAGTTATGCTCATTTTAGTGAACACACATCCACTGTTTCGGGGACTGCGGATCATGACGTAATTAAGATGTTAAGTGCAGAATTGAAATGCCTTGAAATGCATTCAAATAACTTAAGTTCTGTTATAAATCAAAATTTGAAAAAATTAGAAACTTATTTTGCTTAATCTGGATTTAAATTTATTGAGATATGATATTTTTAGTAAGTGAGGGTCACTGCTGGAAATACTTTCCTAATCAAGAACCTAGTGATTGTCATTTAATCAATTAGTGAAATTAAATTGTTTAATTTCCTGAAATAATTGTACATAAATATTTTTGAAATATTTTATGATAATTATTTCCTTAATTGACATGACCTTTACCAATATTTGATTAGATGTGATCTAGATCATTAATTTGTTAGATGATCTACATTCCAACAAACATGTTGCTTGAATAGAATTTTGGGATTTGTTTAGCAAATCTTATTACAATCAAAATTGTTTTGATTATTATTATATGATATAATTTTGTTTGAAGAATCGATGATCATCTCATGTACAAAGTGATCTATTTTGCATTATCCTTTCCCGAGGTGGATATCGTGTCTAGTCAGGGAGCGTTGGGGTAGCAGGTTGCATCGTGTGCGGTCTGTCCCACTCACGTCGGTACTGGCCATGACAGTGGGTAGAGTTAGTATAATGCTTAAGAAATCATGATGTATTTCTAATTATTAAAATTATAAATAATATGTATTTGATATAATACCATAATTCAACTAATAATAAAGATTATTTGTTGGATATTAATTGGATCATAAATTTAATACGATTAGTTTAATTGAAATCCAATTAAAATAAAGACACTGTATTATAAATAGAGTTATTATTTCCCTTGGAAGAATTGATCATAATGAATGTGATTCATAATGATTAATTAGAATTTGAATATGATATGGAGGATCACATAAGTGACATCCATGGTCTCCCGTCAAGGCAAAAGGTTCCGTCGCCAGGGATTGTATGTAGGAGGCGAATGTCCGAAGTGACAACTCCTGTATGCAAGCGCATCTGGATCGGGCTCTTTGCTTCTCGAAAGAGTAAGGTCGTATACGTAGTAGTGACCACAATATCGAATCCTCATATTATTGGGGCGATATTGGATTGCGTATAACAAGTTCTATTCTTGTTGACGGTTGGTTCAATTAATGATGGGTCTACATTGCCTTAAGGGTGCTGGGCCTGGGTGTTAAAGATCGAATTGGGAAATGCAAGTTAGACTTGCAAGGCGGAATGTGTACTGCTTCTTTTTATCGGAGTTACAGATTCTCATATTATTGGGATGTGACAAAGATAAGGAAGGAGATCCCAGATCTTGCTGAGATATAATGTAAGTATATCTCTTACAATGAAAGTGATTAAGGGAATGCACTTTCAGTGTTGACAAGGCAAGATAACTTTGATATAAAAAATTCCTAAATCAAAGTAAAATATGTATGTGTGTGTATATATATATAAATATACACTTACGCAAATTTCTTATTTCAGATAATCCTTCATTAAACCCACACAGTTCTATACTCAATAATAACCAGTAAAATATCTTGGATTGGACTCATGATCCAGATATTGTACTTGCAGTTGGACACATAATGTATGTGGTTGCAATGTGCAAGTTTCCTCATAGTAATGAGGAATGATAATTAAATAGATAATAGGACTACAACCCTAAGGTTTGTATATCTCTGTAGTCTTGATCTCTCATGGGATTTACATTGGAAGTGAGATGTCGATGATGATTGCAATTGTCAAATTATCCTTATAAAATCATTGAAGATATTCTGGCATACATATGTGCTCTCGACATTTAATCATGAATGACATGGTTCTCTGCATCATGCAGAATGGTGGCTCCATAAGAGATGATGTATTCAAAATGTTTGAATACCTACCTGAACCAATGTTTTAAGAGTCTAGATGGATGTAGACATGATGAGTGTCATCATTCTACTGTCTATACTCTAGTCATTCATGAAGCTCCATAATATTCATATTGTATGAATTTAATGAAGCATGTATAAATGTTGAAATACTCTTACTTTGAATTCTTTTGAATTTAACATAAGAGATCCTTAGTCTTAAGCAATGGTTGTTTATAGATACAAGGAGTGCAGTGGAAGCATGGGTCAGACCCAAGATGAGAAGGATAGTCAAAGAGTTGACTATACTTCTATGACTTCCATATGACATCCTCGGAGTTGGATGAATGCCAATACTGCAATAAGTTGATGTGTTAATAGTACGATTATCAAGTCTGTCTATAATCCTTAGAGAAGGACTCGGATGGAGCATCAAAATAATCTACATAAATCATTGAAATTGACTTTCTTATTTGATAAGATAAAGTCCAATAATTGTATCTCAATCTTCTAATGACACTTGCAATTGGTTGCATATATATTAGAAGATTAGAAATTTGATCTTAAGGTTTAATGGTCATCCATGTTGGAATTGATGCAATTGTTGCAACAATTTCCATTGGATCAATAGACTTCATAATTTCAGTAGGAGAGCCCTTGGTCTTAGAGAATGTCTCTATGATCTAGACATTATAATACACTCATTGTTTGTTTTTAAATGTTGGAAATAAACATGAATTCTGGAATGGACCTATCGTAAAGAGTTATGATGGATATATTTCAGAAAGTAATCTAACATCCAAAGGACTCTACTGAATTAGAAAATTAATGAATGGTTCATTAACATTTCTAATAAATAATTTAAACCTTTAAATGTCAATAAGAGGATCTGGTATCAAGCTTTGGCAATGATCTGGCAATAAATAAATTAAACCTTTGGTAATGATCTGGTATAAAGCTTTGGACGTTTGCCTATTGATTTGATCAATAGACAAGTAAGAATGTAACTTTAGAATGTCTAAAATTTCAAAACTTACATACTTATGAATATTGTATTCAAAAGTAAAATATGTCCAATACACCCTTCCTTGGGAATGGTGTAAGATGTCAAGGTATTCAGGATCTCATACATATTGATGTATGCGGATCATCTATATCATAGTAAACATTATGGATATGTGATATCTATTGATGATTATGTATGATATGAGATTTCTTCTCTTCACCTAAGAAACCTTTGAAATGTTCAAAGATTTCATGATTTTGGTTAGAACCAAAGTTTGAAGGAAGCTAAAATGAATTTGATCTAACCAAGGTATCAAATACCTATTAGATAAATTCAAAGAATACCTTATGAAGATATGAATATCAATTCTATCTCAATCCTCCTAACACACCTTAACTCAATAGAGTTATAGGGAGATACAATTGGATCATGTATGACATGATCTTATCAATGATGAATTTTTGCATAATTACCTCTTAGTTTCCAGGTATATATGTAGTAAAGACTACAATATATATCCTTAATATGGTTCCATGCATGCAAGATGGAATGTATCACTAGAGAGTGCTACTTCATTAGGAAAATAAAGGACGGTATTGGATACCTACTTTATGACCTTGAGATTCTTAAAAGATATCATCTCTAAGAATATAATTCTTAAAGGATGACACTCTTGAGAATCAAGATGAAAATGAAGTACAGGAACTGATTTAGTCTTGAGATGATAATGAGGCTTCTGAAATTGGAAACTAAAAGGACAATTAAAGACGAAACACTAATACCTCATCAAATGAGTTTGAGGATGTATTCCATGTGTCAGTTAAGTCTGACAACGATCGGATTTCATGTGATGAAACTCCTGAGGATCTTAACATGGAAAGATGGATTTTAGAAATGAAAGTCTAAAGTAGACTTCATATACAAGTGTTGTATATGGACCCTCGAGGATCCACCTATATGGATAAGACACATTAAGATTTAAATGCATCTTGAAGAGAAAGGGAACCTGATGAGAAGGTAGAGACCTTCAAAGCACGGCTTGTAGCCATGAGCTATATACCGAAGAGAAGACATCTCTTGCGATGAGACTTGCTCTTTAGTGACCATGCTTATACTCATCATACTATTGCTAACTATAGCTACACAACTTGACTTTGATATCTATGAGATGAAAGTCAATATTGCATTCCTCCATGAATATCTCTATAAGGACATTTATATGAAGTAGCCCCAGGGCTTCATGATTGGGGAAAGTAAGGTGTGAAAGCTAAAGAAATCCATCTACAGACTCAAATAAGCTTCTTGTTGTTGGAACATAAGATTTAATGAAATTATAAATGTTATAATTTCAGATGGAATCTTGTTGAATCATATGAAGCTTAGTGGGAGTACCATTGTGTTCATCATGCTAAATGTAGATAATATCCTAATCATTTGGAATGATATAAGGATGATAATAAGTGTTTTATAATCTGGTTGCTCCAAAACTTGAGATATGATCTCAAAAGATGCCTCTTGGATCTTAGTTCTGAAGGTGTTCAGAAGCAAAGAGAAGAGGCTATTGGGAACGTCACATTTGGAGTACACCTTGGACATGTTCCATTCTTTGAAAATTCCAAGGAAGGATTCCTTCCCTAAAGATATGGTACTAACTTATCTAAAGGGATAGCACCTCAAAGAGTTGAGGAAGTGGATGCTAGAACTTCCTGCCCTTGTGCATCCGTTACGAGAAGCTGAACGTATGCTGGATGTGTACAAAAACCAAATATCTGCCATACAGTGGGAGTAGTAAAGTGTTGCTAATCCTACTATGGAGATAAAACACTTGATTGCAGTAATAACTATATCTTCAAAGATGACAGGACTTTCAAGATAGTGATCTCCGAATCTTATCTTCAAAATCTTAAGACTTTATAGATAGTGATCTAAAAGGTCTTAACTGCAGATACCTTAGGAGATAAATATATCCATAAATAAAGGTATTCTAATAAGGATTATGAAAATATTGGTTTTAACAATTATTAAGTTATAGTGTCAAGGACACTATAATAAGCTTTAACAAGAATGAGTACTTGTTGCATTAGATGCAACATTCGCACTAGATGTGAGCACTATTACTGGGGATATGCAAGTGTCGTAAAAGGACTTGGCATAGTCTCTTGGGAATAGAGTGATTGATCAAATTACATAGCAATTTTTCTAAATAGCCTATGATTGTCATATGAGTGCGAGTTTCAATGATTAGCCCATTAATGGCTCTTTGGGCTAGTGTGAGATTGTTGGACATGCAAGCCCACGACGAGCCATTATGCATTAAATGTTATTGCGAATATCATTCCCTGATCTAAAATGAAGAATAAATAATTTCCATAATAGGTCCCTTAGTACAATTAGCGTTATGTACCATGTCCATTGACGAATCCGAAAATGTCGAATTTAAAAACTTGTTTTTTTTCGTTCGTGTTAAAATTAATGTTTCGTTTGTTGTAGGCGGCAATCGGAAACGGTCAAGAAAATAACCACACAAAATATTCGTCAATTTGATTAATCCGATTTTATGTTTATTTTACTTGGGCAAGTCCCAAGGTCGATCATAAGGAGGCAAAGGAACAACCTAGAGATATGTCTATCAAAGTTCGTGTTCGGTTTTCGAGGCGGTTTTTTTGGAATTTTCAATGCAATAAAGGGTGCAATATGCAAATTCGGTCTATTTTAGGGACTAAAATGTGAATTACGTTCAAACGATGTCCGAAAAATACGAAACTTAGCTGAGATGTAAAATGTGATGAAATGAGTGCACTGTAATTTTTTTGGAATTTTTGGATGCAATATGAATTTTTTATGAATTTTTAAATGCAAACAAGATGAATTTCGATATTTAATTGTAATAAACACTAAACCTACTTATTTTCAAGGATCAAAATTATCTAAGATAAAGCACTTGGTGATTGATCTCAGAAAAATCCTAAACCTCAAAAATGTAAGATCTAGTACCTATTAAAAATTAAACACTAAAATTTACAAAATGATTTTTACAGTGCAAATGATGAATGCAAATGTAATTCTTTTTGGGCACAATGTAAAGCATTTTAACTCTACAATATGTAATTTTTGGGAATTTTTTGAGCAATGATTAATCAACTATGAATTTCAGAGCAATAAAAGGGCAAAATATGCGAATTTCCACAAAATAATTATTTATTAATTAACCATCCATCACAAAAATTTCCACAATATGTCAAAGTGTAGATAATTAATTGACAAACAACATGCTATTTTTGGATTAATAAAATAACGCAATAAAGAGGTCCAAAATAAAGGGGGAGTACAGGGGTATGAATGCAATAATTAAGAGAATAAAATGCAGAGTAAGGACTGAAATGTAAATACCAGTAAGTCTAGGGAGATTCTGCAAAATTCCCAAGGAGTCACGTGCGTGACACGTGACCCTTGGGCGGCGGAGGTTGCTGTGCAAATAAGCGGATCTCCGAGGGGTGACCTCGCAATTTGACCCAGGGTCACCTGCAATGCACGTGACCTAGGGCTGATGAAGGAGGACGTTCTCCCTACGCACGTGCCTCGCACGCGTGTGGGGGCCTCGGGCCTCATGCCCAGTGGCGAGGCGATGGAGGTACGGCTGTGAGAGGGCTGCACCCGGCAGAGGAGCGGATGGGGGCCGACCGTCGATGAGGGCGGTGTGGTGGAGTGAAGGCGGAGGTGACAGCCGGAAGGTTGAAGCTAGAGGTGGCGCTTGGAGCGTTGAAAGCGGTTGATGACGCAACTGAAGAAGAAGGCGGTGGTGTGGCTCGGTGAAGACGGGGTAACGACCGGAAGGTTGTCGACGAACTCGAAGCGGAGTCGTAGAAGAGTGATGTGGCGGAATTGAAGGTAGTTGGTGGAGTCTTCTTCGTTGGCTGGAGCGACATGGCGGAGTCGCGGTGGCTGATAAACAGTCGGGGGCGTCGGGCTAGAGGAAAGTCGGTGCATCTGGCGAGGTGTTCAAGGCGGAGACTGGCGAGGTGGAGCTTTGCGTTGTCGATGAAGTCGATGGCGGAGTCGGTGGTGAGGTAGAGGCGCACAGACGAAGAAGGTGGCATTGGGCTCGAGGCGGTGGAGCGGTAAACTCGCGGCGGAGTAGAATGGAGGAGAGAGAGAGAGAAAGAGAGAGAGAGAGAGAGAGGTAACTTGAGGAAGGGGCTCGACGAAGTCACATGGCCGGAGCAGAGCAGCGGCTCGAAGGCGGAGCTGCGGCGAGGAGCGGAGAGCTTCTCGGATCACGCCGGCGAGGATGGTTGTCACGGTCACCTGGAGAACGGCGGATGCCAGAAGACGACGGGGTGGAGTTGGTTAAAGAGGATCGGGCAGCCAGCGATGGAAGGTGGTGCGCGAGATTTGTGCGTTTTGGTGAGATCGGGGAGATCGATGATGGAGACGGCGGTCGATTCGTGGCGCAAATCACGGGCAGCGGAGGAAATCGAAGGAAGGGAGGATCTGTGACGACCGGAGAAGATCACGGTGATGACGGCGGAGCCGAATTGGGAAAGTGGGGGTGGCGCGAGGGGGACGACGCACAGGCGTCGTCCGATCACGCGTGATCGGAGGGCGCCCGTCGCGCCACGTGTCAGCAGGAGGCGAAGTGGGGACACACGTGCGGAGCGCGTGCCTTGAAGGCCCGGGCGACGCACGTGCGTCTATTTTTATTATTATTATTTTTTATTATTATTTTATTTTATTATTATTTTATATTTTTTTATATTTTTTTAGAAAATGAATTATAAAAATGCGGAAAATGGCTGACACGTGGCGGCACCAAGTGCGCCACGTGTCAGCACCAGAAAATTCGAAAATAAAATACCTTGTAAAATCAAAAAGAAAGAGTGAATGACCTCGGATCAAAAAAGTTTCTTCACGGAGATTGCTCGTCTTGATGAGATCTAGAACTTTCATGAAGACCTCAAAACCAAAATCGATCATTTTAATAAAGTGATGTTTTTGGGGTATCACATGTACATAGAACACCTTGATTTTTGGGTTTTGTAATTTTTATGTTATTTTTTAGATCAGATAAAAATCCGGAAAAAATATGATAAATCAGAGATAAATAAATACACATTAATCATTTTTTTTATTTTTATTAATTAATAAAATATGTACACAAAATAATAAGTCAAAAACTACTAGAATATACAATATACAATAGAGGCCCAAAACCCAGCTTTCACATATGAGCTCCGATTTACTTGAACTTGGTCTTGTTTTGAAGATAATTGAATGTATATTAGTTCAAAAGTGAGTAGGATTAAAAAGGACACTGGATGAGGAAGATATGAGGTTTTTAGTCCGGCAATCCTGAAACTAGGGTTTGGGTTTTTGGTACACTTATTTGAGTTAGTTATTTTTTTATATTTTTCCTTTATTCTTGTTAGTGGTATATACACAGTGGAGGTGGTTTTGGGTCATTCGGAGTTAGCATGAATGAGTTAAAAATCTGGGAAGTTAGGCTATTTACAGGTCAATTTGGCTTGGATTTTTGGCTTCTTATTTTGTGCAGAAATTCGTGCTAAAATGTAATTCTTATGAAAACATGTATGAATGCTAATTATGCATAATAGATGCAAATATGTTGTTGATTTTAAGGGATTTGAGCTTAATAAATGAGATTTAGAGTGATGAATTCGAGATTCATCATCCCCCTATACTTAAAGCATGCTCGTCCCTGAGCATCAAAAAGAAATGCCATGAAGTGAAATGAGATTGGATTCCATACCAAGACCATTTGCTGAAGGTGAAAGTGAACCTAAACTCAACCTTTGGATTATTTGTGTGTTGGAACTTCTGTGAGACTTAGAATTTTAATATCAACAGCCCTTAAGTTCTACACATCATTGCTTACAGTTTCGGCTCAGAAGTCATCTTAGATCAATCCTCTTCCCAAAGCATACCCTATGAACATTGAATAACCGACTCTTGTGTGTGAAAGGTTTTAGTTCTTCCCACCTAGAATGTCGGACTACCGCGCAAACCTCCTCTCCAATAACTCGTCCTCGGGGAGTCAGATATTTCCTTCTAAGGTCTGTCATGTTGTATTCACAATCAAATTGGGGGGAGAAGTTAGAAGAAAGAGAAAAGAACTGGAGGGTGGCCAATGTAGTCACCTTTCCTTGTGAAGTTGGCCAGTGTAGCCAAGTCTCCACCAAGATCTGCAGGTTTCATGAAGCTTGGACCTTTTTGGTCAGATTTTATTTGGTAGTAGCTTCTTTGTATTTGGAATTTCTAGTGGTTCTGCTTGGATCTTGTTTTGCCCCTACGGATATAGAATCTTTTGTTTCCGTACATTTTTTGGGGTCTTAGAAAAAATTGTGCCCAGTCGTCCATCCCTTTTCCGAAGCTTTATTTCAACCCGTACTCCGGTCTTTAGATTTCCACGCTACCAGAAAAGAAACTTACACAGTCTTCCAACATCCCGCCTGAGTTGAGCTAAGTGCATAGTGCGAGAGTACAAATTAATTCCTTATTCCAGAGTTGTACCCAGAATGAAGAGACCATGTTAGACACTAAGAGTCAAAACTTTGGACATTATCATGTGGAACTCAAAGAATTAAGTCAAAGATCTAAGCTTCTAAAATCCTATTTCTCGGTGAAGTTCCTCTGAAAATTAGGTGGATTAAGGTCAAGTCCATACCACTCTCAGTTTCGGCTCATAACTTGGTTCAGAAGCCACAGACTTTTCACAGATGCAAATGAATGCTGGATAAAGTGCAAGTGCGTGGAATGCAGATACATTTTTTTATATGCAAGGGATTTTTTATTTGATTTTTTTCTCTTTCTTTTTTTAATGCAAAATAAAATAAGAAGCCATTTTTTCCAAAAATTTTGGGCATAGTCAGTGTTAATAGCAAAACTTTTTTTTGAATTAATACCCACCCCGTAAATACATATAGACTTATGCGCAAGTACTAGTATGGCTAAAATGTAGTATATATACAGATCCCCCTATACTTAGCGAGTGTTGTGTCCTCAGAGCACAAGAAGCGTAATGAAGACATAGCTCAGGCTAAGCGTAAGAGAGCAAAATTATACAATGGTTCGCCCCCTATACTTAGACTGTGAATAGTCTAAATATAGAAGAAGAGCGCAAGAAGAGGTGGTCAGGATATGTAAATGAGGAGAGTATATACAGGTGGGTGTCGGGTCCCCCTATACTTAGGCTCTGGTCAGCCTAAGTATAGAAGACGGATGGATATGGAGCGATTGAGAGATAGGAGTGTGATGAGGGAAATGGTATATACAAATGGCATCGGTACCCCCCTATACTTAGGCCTTGGCCTAAGTAGAGGAAGAAGCTGTACAAGGAGATCGATGTGGTCGGGAGGAAGGATGGATTTGATCTGATGAATCTTCATTGTCTTTGCTCTATGTAAAGTAGATGTCCTCAACTTGAACTGTCTGCTCTTGAGATGATTCTATATATGGCTTCAGCAATTGTCCATTCACTGAGAAAGGTTGTACATCATCTTTGAGTTCTGCAATATCCACACTTCCATTGGTATGCACATCGATGACAACATAGGGACCTGTCCATTTTGATTTCAGTTTCCCATGAAAAATCTTTAACCGAGCATAAACAACCATACTTTCTGCCCAGGGACAAAAGTTTTATCTCGAATGTGTCTATCATGTCATTTCTTGACCTTGTCCTTATAAATCACACTATTGTCATATGCTCGGTTTCGGATTTCAATTAGCTCATTCAAATTTAAGTCTCGACATAATTTCCCAAGGTGACAACTCCAATTCAACTTTTTGATCGCTCATTCAGATTTACGAATCAGTTCTGCAGATAGATGGCATGGCTTTCCATAGATCATCCTAAAAGGTGAAGTACCGAGTGGTGTTTTATATGCTGTCCTGTAGGCCCACAGAACTTGATCCAATAGTTTTGACCAATCCTTCCTATCCGGACGAACCAGTTTTTGAAGAATTCCCTTCACCTCTCTATTAGAAATCTCTGCCATGCCATTAGATTGTGGATGATATGGGTTGGTTATTCTATGTTCAAATTTATACTCTTTAGCCAAAGATCTCATTTCCCTATTCACAATGTGGCTACCTCCATCAGAAATCAAAACTTTTGGTATCCCAAACCTTGCAATGATATTATCCTTGATAAACTTACAGACAGTTTCGCTATCTGTGGTTCGGTTTGGAATAGCCTCTACCCATCTAGACAAATAATCAACCGCTAATAAGATGTACTCAAGCCCATTGCTATTGGGAAAGGGACCCATAAAATCAATCCCCCATGCATAAAAAACATCACAGAAAATCATTGGTTGCATCGGCATTTCGTCTCTATAAACAACAGTCCCTCCCATCCTTTGACAAATCGGGCAAGACCGTACAAATTCATTAGCATCACGAAATAAGGTCTGCCAGTAAAATCCACATTGGAGTACTTTGTGTGCGGTTCTCTTTCCCGAATGGTGCCCTCCAGCCTCGAGAGTATGACAATGTGTGAGGACACTCTGCTATTCTTCCTGAGGAATACATCTTCTCCAGACACAATCCGCTCCTTCATAAAAAAGGAAAGGATCGTCCCAATGGTATTTTCTTGAATCCGACTTCAGTTTATCAATCATTCTCTTGGTCCAACCAAAGGGAATCTTCTTGGAGACAAGATAGTTCACGATGTTGGAATACCATGGGGTTGAATCAATAACGCACACAGATTCGTCTGGAAAAGTCTCCTTAATAGGTCCAGTGTCAGGATAATCATTTTTCTCAATTCGGGAAAGGTGATCGGCAACAACATTCTTTATTCCAGGTTTATCTTTGATCTCCAAATTAAATTCCTGGATTAACAAGATCCACCTCAAAAGTCGTGCCTTGGCATCTTTCTTATCCATGAGGTATCTAATTGCCGTATGATCAGTGAAAATTGTCACCTTGGAGCCCAATATGTATGATCTGAATTTTTCAAGGGCCCAAACAACCGCGAGCATTTACTTTTCAGTCACTATATAATTTTTCTGTGCAGGATCCAATACTTTGCTCGCGTAGTGAATTGAATAAGGGATCCCATCCCGTCTTTGTCCAAGCACAACTCCGACAGCAAAATCTGATGCATCAGTCATGATTTCAAAGGGTAGAGACCAGTCGGGATCTTGTAATATCAGCGATTCACATATTTTCTTTTTCAGGAGCTCGAAGGCCTCATGACATTTGTGATTTACAATAAACTCGGTGTCTTTTCCTAAGAGCTCAGTCAGTGGGCGGGCGATTTTTGAAAAATCAGGGATAAACCTTCGATAAAATCCAACATGCCCTAGAAAAGACCTCACTGACTTGACGTTGGTTGGTGGCTCAAGTTTCTTGATCACATCCACCTTGGCAGGGTCAACCTCCATTCCCTTGTTGGAGATGACATGCCCCAACACGATACCCTCAGTCACCATAAAGTGACTCTTCTCCCAGGAGAGTACTAGATTAACCTCCCTGCATCTCTTAAGGACTCGGTCCAAATGTGCTAAACATGTATCAAATGAATCATCATGGACCGAGAAGTCATCCATGAAGACTTCCAGGAAATCACCCACTATTTCGGCAAATACGGAATCATGCACCGTTGAAATGTGCCTGGGGCATTACAAAGCCCGAATGGCATGCGCTTGAATGCGTAGGTACCGAAGGGACATGTAAACGTGGTTTTTTCCTGATCCTCGAGAGCAATAGCTACTTGATTGTAGCCGGAGTACCCATCAAGAAAACAGAAGAATGCCTTCCCTGCAAGTCTCTCCAATATTGATCAATAAATGGCAGTGGAAAGTAATGTTTCTCTGTCGTAGCATTCAGGTGTCTGTAATCGACACAGACACGCCACGACGTGGGTACTTGGGTTGCGATCTCTACCCCCTCCTCATTGGTGACCATCTGGATTCCCGACTTCTTCGGGACGACATGAAGGGGGCCACCCACTTGGAGTCAAAAATGGGGTATATAAAACCTGCTTTGCTCCATTTCTCTATCTCTTTCTTAACCACTTCCCGAAGTTTGGGGTTTAATCTTCTCTGAAATTCACGGGAAGGCCTTGCATTATCCTCAACGTAAATTTGGTGTGAGCAGAGAGTCGGGTTGATTCCTACGAGATCCGACACAGTCCAACCGATGGCTTTTCGATTTCGCTCAAGGACTTATAGAAGTCTAGATTCTTGATCCATGGTTAATGATGAGCTAATAATTACAGGGAATTTATCTTTGGGTCCATTGAGAAATGCATACTTTAGCGTGGGAGGGAGAGGTTTCAGTTCTGGCAAATCTGAATCATCCATCAAGTCTGGCTGAATGTCTTTTAAGTCTGGCTCTGTGTTGGTTGATGGTGAATCATTCTGTAATATGCTAGCCACTAATCCTGAAGGAATGTGAGTCGGATCTCAAAAGTAGTGCAGTAATTCGGCCAAAGCTGCGTCGGACTCGTCATCGATTTTTCTTGATTTTCCCGAAGAAGATGGGATTGACAAATCGGAAAGGATTTCTGTGTCATTAAGATTATAAAGATCCGGGTGTTCAGATTTGTCTGGAAATAGCTCATATACTATATGGCGCATTGTTTCTTCCTCTGCTGTGATGGTATCAATCTGAAGATCTGCCAGTTGGTCCTATGGTCCACCAGTGCTGTTGAGATTACACTCGGATGTTTCGACATCTTCGGTGGTGGATTCGGAATCTGGTCTTTGCCACTTTGTTTGTTTCATCTCTAGATCCACTTCTCCAACTAAGGAGCGGAATTTCATCATTCCAGTGCCATAATCGAATATAGCCTTGGCGGTTCTTAAGAATGGTCTTCCCAGAATGATTTGGGATTCTTTCCAATGGTTCGGGGTCTCCATATCAAGGGCAGTGAAGTCCACTTTGTATTCCGTACCCTCGACCATAATGATAACATTTTTCACTTCTCCCTTAGGTCTTTTAGTAGATTTGTCAGCGAATTAGAGTAAAGATAATGATTTCTGAAGAGGACCTAAATCCAATCGGTAATATAAAGCTAAGGGATGAAGATTGATGGAAGAACCATTGTCGAGAAGTGTGTGTGCAAACGCAATACCGCCAATGCGGCTTTCCACATAATGAGCCCCCAGATCCCTTTTCTTCCCTGGTAAATGCTGATTTCTGACGCATTTTGTAGTGGCTACTGTCAGGACATGAGTCTCCACAAACTGATTTATTTTCTTTGTAAGAGTCCTGGTGGGAGTACATTTCATTTTCAAGTATTTTTGAAATGCAGGATTACTGGCCACATACTGAGCAAATGGTAATTTCACTGTGATATTCTGTTGGCAGAACTTTTTCATCATTGGGTCACTCTGGATAATTTTCTTTTGTTTTCCTTTCTTACGAGCATTAGGGAAAGGAATGGAAGCATTTGAGACAGGAGAAAGAGAGCCAGAATCATAAATAAGAGTATCTTTATTGGATTTGGAGTTCTTATTACAATCATAATGTTTTTTATAATAATCATGTTGCTGAAATGGTGACAAAGGTATTTTTGCAGCAACTAGAGGTTCAAGGTCCTCTGCGGTCTCCATAGATGCTTTATCTCGAGCAGAAATCTTAGGGCGTCCTTCTTCTTCGTACTCAAAAGCACCTCCGGTTGATATTCCGAGTCTTGATGGTTTGTTTCCCTTGACCGGTCAGGTACGACCATGGTCATTTCGCTCCTGAGTGACATGGCAGTAATATCGTCGAACGAAAGGATCTCTTGTTCAGATGTGGAAAAATCTGAATAGTATACCTGGCTATTGTATTGAGATGACTGAGATTTGTTCAAGCTATTGGGTTTGCTTGAACTTGGGCGGGAATGGCTGTGGCTGGGGCTGTCTGTTCATCCTTCCAACGAGATAGACGATTAACATCTACTCGTAGATCGTGTAGTTCATTTTTGAAGCTGCGAATTTCCTCCAGCATTTGTCTCTGGATATCCACCGGTTCTTCTGGAGGTTTGGATGATTGAGAGGCTTGATTTGGAGCTTGATATTGCTGACGATGTTGATGAGGTTGGTTCTGACGGTTGTATGGTTGCTGCTTCGAGTGTTGATTGTGTTGTGGAGCTGTGGGAAATGCGGCAATGTAGAAGGTGGGTGGACGTTGATACTGTTGACGATCCCCCGTATTACCCTGTCGGGTATTATCCTGTGTGTACCAGATGCTGTTTATCTCGAATGTCAGAGGTGGGGCTTCTACGATTGTCTCGGCCGGTGGGGGTGGCTGTTGGGAAGCTTGGGCATAGGATTGGTCATGTGCCCATGGTTGCTGTTGTTCTGTTCCTGGTTGTTCCTGGACATGATGTACATGGTAGATCGGAACCGTTGGTGTAGTAGGCATTCCCATCTTGGACACCTTTATAGTGAGCTCCTCCATATGCTTTGGGAATTGTGAGATCCTGTTGTCGATGTCGTTCATTCGCTTATCTACCATTGTCAATTTATCAGCTAGGAAATGCATGTTTGGAATCAAATCCTCTGCTATTTCTGCGACAGTCTGCTTCCCGCCTTTAGCTTGAAGGGAGTTCAGGGAGTCAGTGTAAGCTCTACTAGCCATTTGACAACGGCTTGTTTCTGTCATCTGCTCCAGCACTTTCCAGACGCTATCAGCTCCACGTGATGTGTAATTCCCTCCGCAGGCAGCACTAACTAACCCTTGAGTTTCGTGGTTCAGGCCAGAGTAGAGTGACTAGACTAGGATATTGTTATCCAGATCATGGTAGGGACATTTCTGTAGTAGGTCCTTAAACCTATCCCATGCCTTACAGAGTGGTTCATTGGGCATCTGAGAGAAACTGGTGATGTGTGTCCTCATTTGATTGGTCCGACTTAAGGGGTAGAATCTCTTCAAAAATAGGTTTTTGAATCTTTCATAAGTAGTCACAGTCACCCCCAAGTTCTTCACCCAGTAGTCTACTTTCCCTTTCAAGGCGAAAGGTAATGCAGTGACATGAATGTAGTCCTGACTACCTTGTGGGTGCCTCAGATTAGAACATATCAGCTCCAGGTCCCGCAAGAATTCATATGGCTCCTCAGTCGTATTACCATGGAATTGAGGTAATTAACTTACAAAATGTGGCTTAAGTTCATAGTGGATCTCTGGTTGTGGCGGCTGCAAATAATTCCACACTCGATACTGTCCAGGGTTGTAGGCGGCTTCCATTGGTACTTCCATTGGCACTTCTCCCCCGGCGTTCAATTGCTCTAACTGTGCTCTCAATAACTGTCGTTGCTGCTCAGATGCAGCCAGTCTTGCCAAAATCATCTGGAGAGTGTCTTCATTGGGTCCATCTTCATTATTCTTCTTGGGAGGCATCTTGTCTTCTTCACCTTCAGAGTATAAGAGATTCGAGTTAATAGATTGGAAAGAATCGAGGAAAAAGTTTTCCTCGGTCTGTTTTGGAGAGAGAGAGAGATAGGATGATTTTGTTCTCCTAAAAGAATCGTAAGAATAGGTTTTCTGGGAAGGGTTTCCCGGTGTCCAAGAAGGTTCAGAGGAAGGGTCTCTCTGAACTTTTGAGATTGGAGAATTTGTGGTAATGGTAGAATGGTTTGCAAAGTCCGAACGAAATTTACCACAATCTTTCATTCTCGAGAGCAACAAGAGGTTTGCGGATTATGATGTAGGCACGTGTGCGGTTTTCGTTGATTGCTTAGTTCCTACGCACAAACCATACACAGTACAAAGATTTCTTTCACCAACTCATACAGTGAAGGTCGTAAGAGTTCGACCGATTATCTTGTTAGTTTTAATTGGTGAGAATTCAAGTGTTGCAAGCCGTTTAAACGAGCTGTTAGGTGCCACTATTTCCTTAAAGACTGTTCTGAGTTCGTACAACTAGTTGCATCCACTTTCAGCCAGTATAGGTGTAAGTACGGACGTGAAACGGCTACCCGTATTCCTTATGGATGGAGCCTTGCGCAATGGCCTTTAAATCACCCACTATGCTAAGGATGTCTGGACCGTATAACGGCTACCCGTATTCCTCACTGAGAAGTAGCTAATCGTTTTTAAAATCAGTAGTCTTTATGAAAATCTTGGCTTGGCTTTATCCTAGTGTGCATCTCTCTCCTCGCTGCAAGATAAAATTAAACAATGTCAGGGTTGCTCTCCCGCAGAAATTCTTGATTTTATGGGTTTTTTAAGACCGGCTTTGTTTAGCAGTCCCAATTTTAATGGGGTGATCACTAAGAAATTAGATGAGCACAAATACATGTCTACCGTCCAGTCCCAATTTCCTTTAAAATTATATGATAAAACAAGAGGGAGGAGATCGGGAAAAGTCGATGCACGTGAAAAACGATGATGTATGCTCAGTTAGAAGAGTTACAGTGCCTCCTCGCAATCTCCATGTGGGATGCTAGACAGAAATTAAAAATTTATTCTAGATGAAATGCAAGCCGATGAAAAACCACACCTAAGCAGAAAATTCTATTAGCAGGGAAGAATTGAGTAGAATTTTGGCTAAGTTGAATGATCTAGGTGCGTCTCAATTAATAGTGCAGTGTGGCTTAAGATCCTACGAGCACAATCAAGAATTAAAAATGCTCTGAGAGCCGTATGTGCATGTCTAACCTAATCGCCACTCAAGTTGGGCCCCACCCTCACCGGAGAGTGAAACAGGCCATGACACACCACAGAATAAAGTCAGAGGTCTTGTTTACACACGCGAGAGTCCAAATGGACACTGCTGTAAATAAGCAATTAATTACAAGAATTAAAATTTGCAGAAATAAACCTAGACTCTACGCTCTCTCACGACTCGACTCGATCTTAAATTAATTGCGGTTTTTTGGAGTTCGGTGAAGATGCTTCGGTTTCTTAAAAAACTGCTCCACGTACAATAAGTACCTCGCAAGAAAAATAAGAGAGAGAATGTAAGAGAGTGACTCAAAAATATATATGAAAAATAAATGCTGAAAATAAATTGCAGGAAAAAAAAATGAAATTTACAATGAGAAATTCGGCGGTCAGACAACCTAAAGGCGGAAAACTGAAAGAAAATTTTCAAGACAAAAATCTAAGCAGTTTGCCTCCCCGGCAACGACGCCATCTGACGAATCCGAAAATGCCGGGTTTAAAAAGTTGTTTTCATCGTTCGTGTTAAAATTAATGTGTCGTTCGTTGTAGGCGGCAATCGGAAACGGTCAAGAAAATAACCACACAAAATATTCGTCTATTTGATTAATGTGGTTTTATGTTTATTTTACTTGGGCAAGTCCCAAGGTCGATCACAAGGAGGCAAAGGAACAACCTAGAGAGATGTCTATCAAAGTTCGTGTTCGGTTTTCGAGGCGGTCTTTTTTTTGGAATTTTCAATGCAATAAAGGGTGCAATATGCAAAGTTGGTCTATTTTAGGGACAAAAATGTGAATTACATTCAAACGATGTCCGAAAAATACGAAACATAGCCGAGATGTAAAATGTGATGAAGTGAGTGCACTGTATTTTTTTTGGAATTTTTGGATGCAATATGAATTTTTTATGAATTTTAAATGCAAACAAGATGAATTTCGATATTTAATTGTAATAAACACTAAACCATCTTATTTTCAAGGATCAAAATTATCTAAGATCAATCACTGGGTGGTTGATCTCAGAAAAATCCTAAACCTCAAAAATGTAAGATCTAGTACCTATTAAAAATTAAACACTGAAATTTACAAAATAATTTTTACAGGGCAAATCTGAATGTAAATGTAATTCTTTTTGGGCACAATGTAAAGCACAATTAACTCTACAATAAGTAATTTTTCGGAAATTTTTAGAGCAATGATTAATCAACTATGAATTTCGGAGCAATAAAAGGGCAAAATATGCGAATTTCCACAAACTAATTATTTATTAATTAACCATCCATCACAAAAATGCCCACAATATGTCAAAGTGTAGAGAATTAATTGACAAACAATATGCTATTTTTGGATTAATAAAATAACGTAATAAAGAGGTCCAAAATAAAGGGGGAGTACTGGCGTATGAATGCAATAATTAAGAGAATAAAATGTAGAGCAAGGACTGAAATGTAAATACTAGTAATTCTAGGGAGATTCTACAAAATTCCCAAGGAGTCACGTGCGTGGCACGTGACCCTTGGGCGGCGGGGGTTGCTGTGCGAATAAGCGGATCTCCGAGGGGTGACCTTACAATTTGACCCAGGTTCGCGTGCAATGCACGTGACCGGGGGCTGATGAAGGAGGACGTTCCCCCTACGCATGTGCCTCGCACGCGTGTGGGGCCTCAGGCCTCACGCCCGGTGGCGAGGCGGTGGAGGTACGGCTGTGCGAGGGCTACACCCGACGGAGGAGCGTATCGGGGTCGGCCGTCGATGAGGGCGGTGTGGTGGAGCGAAGGCGGAGGTGACAGCCGGAAGGTTGAAGCTGGAGTTGGCACTTGGAGCGTTGAAGGCGGTTTATGACGCAGCTGAAGAAGAAGGTGGTGGCGTGGCTCGGTGAAGATGGGGTGATGGCTGGAAGGTTGTCGGCGAACTCGAAGCGGAGTCGTAGAAGAGAAATGCGGTGGAGTCAAAGGTAGTTGGTGGAGTCTTCTTCGTTGGCTGTAGCGACGTGACGGAGTCGCAGTGGCCGATAAACGGCCGGGGGGTGTCGGGGCAGAGGAAAGTCGGTGCAGCTGGCGAGGTGTTTGAGGCGGAGACCGGCGAGGTGGAGCTTTGCGTTGGCGATGAAGCCGATGGTGGAGTCGGTGGTGAGGCAGAGGTGCACAGGAGAAGAAGGTGGAATTGGGCTCGAGGCGGCGGAGCGGTGAACTCGCGGTGGAGTAGAATGGCGGAGAGAGAGAGAGAGAGAAAGAGAGAGAGAGGTAACCTGAGGAAGGGGCTCGACGGCGTCACAGGGCCGGAGCGGAGCAGCGGCTCGAAGGCGGAGCTGCGGCGAGGAGCGGAGAGCTTCTCGGATCACGCCGGTAAGGATGGTTGTCACGGTCACCTGGAGAACGGCGGATGCTAGAAGACGACGGGGTGGAGTTGGTTAGATAGGATCGGGCAGCCGGCGATGGAAGGTGGTGCACGAGATTTGGAGGTTTTGATGAGATCGGGGAGATCGATGATGGAGACGGCGGTCGATTCGCGGCGCAAATCACGGGCGGCGGAGGAAATCGAAGGAAGGGAGGATCTGTGACAGCCGGAGAAGATCGCGGTGATGGCGGCGGAGCCGATTTGGGAAAGTGGGGGCGGCGCGAGGTGGACGACGCACAGGCGTCGTCCGATCGCGCGTGATCGGATGGCGCCCGTCGCACCACGTGTCAGCAGGAGGCGAAGAGGGGACGCGCGTGCGGAGCGCGTGCCTTGAAGGTGCGTCTATTTTTTTATTATTTTTTTATTATTTTTTTATTTTATATTATTTTATAAAATGAATTATAAAAATGCGGAAAATGGCTGACACGTGGCGGCACCAAGTGGTGCCACGTGTCAGCACCAGAAAATTTGAAAATAAAATACCTTGTAAAATCAATAAGAAATAGTAAATGACCTCGGATCGAAAAGGTTTTATCACGGAGATTGCTCTTCTTGATGAGATCTACAACTTTCATGAAGACCTCAAAACCAAAATCGATCATTTTCACAAAGTGATATTTTTGGGATATCCCATGTACATAGAACACCTTGATTTTTTGTTTTCTAATTTTTATGTTATTTTTTAGATCAGATAAAAATCCGGAAAAATATGATAAATCAGAGATAAATAAATACACATTAATCTAATTTTATTTTATTTTTATTAATTAATAAAATATGTACATAAAATAATATGTCAAAAACTGCTAGAATATACAATATACAATAGAGGCCCAAAACCCAACTTTCATATACGAGCTCCGATTTACTTGAAGTTGGTCTTGTTTTGAAGGTAGTTGAATGTATATTAGTTCAAAAGTGAATAGGATTAAAACGGACACTAGATGAGGAAGATATGAGGTTTTTAGTCCAGCAATCCTGAAACTAGGGTTTGGGTTTTTGGTCCACTATTTGGGTTAGTTATTTTTTTGTATTTTTCCTTTATTCTTGTTAGTGGTATATACATAGTGGAGGTGGTTTTGGGTCACTCGGAGTTAGCATGAATGAGTTAAAAATCGAGGAGGTTAGGCTATTTACAGGTCAATTTGGCTTGGATTTTTGGCTTCTTCTTTTGTGCAGAAATTCGTGCTAAAATGTAATTTAGATGAAAACATGTATGAATGCTAATTATGCAGAATAGATGCAAATATGCCCTTGATTTTAAGGGATTTGAGCTTAATAAATGAGATTTAGAGTGATGAATTCGAGATTCATCATCCATCTTAATAATAATATAGTTGTTGATTCAATAATTGAATCATAGAGGCTGGTGCTTGGATGAATATCTATAGAGTTAGATTGAGAACTCATCAAGCACCGTCAAATGATTCTTAGGCGATGATCTCCAGCCTGGGTAGGAGATGGCAATCCTTTCTCAGTTAGGTTGATATCTGACCGGCCTCTTGATGCAGGTCTTCTGCATAGGAATAGAGATTCGGTAGTGTCAGATTTGTTAGGTCAAAGAATTGACTTAACGAGATAGAGATAACAAAAGTCCTATATCATATGTCATGATATAGACACACATCCTCTGATCGGAGATAGATGTGTTACTATATGTTTGAGTATGTACATTTCGCAGACCAATAGGTTGATGACCTAATCAAGATCTATACACCAGCGCTGGTGTGCATGTAATGGCATATGAGTAATATGATCTCTCAAAGGGATCATACAGGTTCAGTTACTGAACCAGGAGACATGAGCTCACTTATGAGATATTGGGAAGAATCAAATTCCATGCACGGTCGTCTCGCTTTTGAAGCTTGATTGAATTTGTAGGTTTGATATATATACTTTTGGAAAGTATATGATCCAGACCTAGGTATGATATATGCTTTTGGAAAGTATATGATCGATACCGACTCCCAATGATTGAATGAGAAACTTACTGATAAAGCCATGAAGTAGACAGTATAAAGTTGATCTAATACTTAAGGTTTATTCTTAGTCTTCCAGTATGCATGGTGTACAGGTATTGGTAATACCTGAGGGTGATGTGATCATACACGATTGTATAACCATGACGCTTCCATTCATAGGGAGTGATGAAACAAGTCTGGATTTTAGTGACTCCTCTTAGTAGAGAAGTGATCTAATCTTGGTCCAAATGTTGGATATTGATTTGAATGTGATTCAGATGCAACGAGAAGATTAAATTTGCGTTCTTGATTTAATTAAGCATCAATGGGAGGCCCTCAATCTGGATTTGAGATATGATCTCAATATCCAAGTCACTATACGTGGAACAATACAGTCGCCATGTCCTTATCTCCAAGTATATGCCGAGAAAGCGCAATATCCTTGAAAGAGTTCATGGATAATTTCATTGTTGATATGTGTATCCAAGCATTGCGATAATGGATAATTGAATGTGATTTAATTATCATGAATAATATGAATTTGATTCATATTGTAAAGAGAGTTATCGAAGATAATTAAATGTGATTTAATTATCAAAGATGTTAATAATGTGAATGTGAATCATATTATTTGAGAACAAGAGAATAGAGATCTAAGATGATTAAATGTGATTTAATTATCATGGATATAATAATGTGGATAGCAATATCCATATTAGTCATATATATTATAAATGTGATTTATAATATATAAGAGAGAGTTATTTGTAACGTACATTTGTAATTAAATGTTGATGTGAATTGGATTCACATTGGACATTAAATTGAAAATGTAATTTACATTTTCTTTTGGGTTGTGAATGTGATTCACAATTTTCCAATGGCAAGATTGCAATATTCACAAAATAATTATGAATTATTGTAGTTTAATTACTTACAACAAGTTTTATTGTAAAAACATGGAGATGTCCAAAGAATAATGCAATCTCACAAGATTGCATGAGATTTCCAAGATGGCATGAAATCTCCATCCAAATATCTCCATGTATGCTTGATTGATTTAATTTGGGATTAAATCATATTGATTTATCAATATATATTTAATCTAAATTAAATTAATTGTTGTTGGTTTTTTACCAACAAAATCTTGGCCATTAAAAGAAACACAAATCAATGAGAGCCATTGGATTTGTTTTAACCATGGATTGAGATCCATGGATCCCAGAATATTATAAATAGAAGGGCACCCCCTTGATCTTCTTTAAACAAAGAGAACATAAGGCTCTCTCTCTTTCTCTTTCTCTCTACACACCCTCTCTTCCTCTCTCTCTTGTGCCGTCCACCATGGATGCCCTAGAGAGGTTCTTCATTGCCGCAGCATCATCGTTATGCTGCTCGATCGTTTGCTCCTGGATATCTGTCTCCTTTGGAGCGCCTCTCTCGTGAAGAGTACATCGGATCACATGTGTTGAGATCAGGAGATCTGTCACTTGGATCATCAACATGGATTGCGAGAAGCACGTGTTTCATCAACACGCTCGCAAGCGTCTCCTCTGTCGGATTGGACTTGAGACAGGAGGTCTCTTCATTTAAAGACTCGATCACAACCACGCTTCACGAGGTAATCCTATTGCCCGTTTGTGGTTCAGACGAAACAATCCGAGAAGTGTTCTTGGATCATGTGGTTTCGTGACATAAAAAATCTTTAATTTCTGCTGCATCGAGCACCTAGTATGACTAGTCGCTCCAGATCGCATACGATGCGATCCTAACGTTTCCGTGATGTGCTTAAGGATCTCACCATATCCTTCAACTTCAACAATGTCTCTCTCTCTCTCATTCTCACGTCAGCCCTTCTCCCTCTACAAGAGTTGTCGTCCTTCTCATAGAGAGAAGGTTCCCTTCATCTTCACATCATCATTTTATTGTCGCTTCGACGACTCTTGTGTCTCCATATTCTTCGGTTCATCTCTTTCATGAAGAAGGAATTCTATTTTGTGAGACGAGATCATGAGATACATTGCTTGGATGATCGACTTGGATTTTGAGAAGTACGCGACTCATCTACGTGCTTGCAAGTGTCTCCTCTAATAGATCAGACTTGAGACAGGAGGTATCTTCTCTTTGATGCTTAATTGCAACCACGTTACAATATGTCTTACTTTATCTATTGTGTGGTTAGATGAAACGATCCAAGAAGCATTATTGGATCATGCATTGTTTAAAATTTTTTAAATTCCGATGCACCTAGCAACTAGTACGACTAGTCCCTCTCAATCGTATATGATACGATCCACACACTTCCATGATGCACTTCAGTATTCTTTGATATCCTTCAAGTAGTATCATAGCCTTTGGTCAGAGGTTTTGGATATGATCCATGAACTTAGAAAGACTTGGGCTCATTATGGCTTGTGAAAATTTTATCACATTTCATTCCTGCAACCGTGTCTTGTGATTATTTTGACCCTATTTAAGATTATTAAAAACGAAAATATAACTTAGGTAATGTTCTCCAATATTGTGGGATTTGAGTTTGCGTGATTTGGAATCCGATAACTCAAGTTATGACTATTTTAATGAACATATATCCATTGTTTCGGGGATGGAGAATCTTGATGCAATTAAAAAGTTAGTTGCTATTTTGAAATGCCTAGAAAAGCATGTCAATCACCTGATTTCTGATATAAATAAAATTAAAAAATATTGGAAACTTACTTTGCATAATTTGGATTTAAATTGATTGAGATGTGATAATTTTAGTGAGTGAGGGTCCCTGTTGGAAATTACATTCCTAATCAAGAACCATGTGATTGTCATTTAAGAAATTAGTGAAATTAATGGTTAATTTCTCATAATAATTTGGATAAATATTTATGATAATTATTTCTTTAAATTACATTGCCTTAGCCAATAGTTGATTATATATGATCTAGATCACCATTGGTTTCTCAATCTACTCTCCAATGAACAAACTTGCTTGAATAGGATTGCAAATGTGTTTAACAAATCTTCTCATAATCAAAATGATTGTTATTATTACTATATGGTATAGATTTCAGTTGAAAAACTGCATCTCAAGTATAAAGTGATCAATTTGGTATTATCCTTGCCTAAGGTAGATATGGTGTGTAGTCGGGGAGTGTTAGGGTAGCAGGTTGCTCCATGAGTGGTCTGTCCCACTCCCATCGGTATTGGCCATGAAACAGGGTAGGGAAGGGTTAATGTTAGAGAGATCATGATGTATTTTTCTAATTATTAAAATTATGAATAATGCGTACTTTGAGAAAATATTTGTAACGTCAAGTAAATGAAAGTATGTACTAAGATATATAAAAGAATTGGTTTTGATTGCGTAAATGTTAAAGGCCTAGAATATAAGTGATTGTATATGCTTGATGCGATCAATTGATTCATAGAAATTGATATAGTACCCCAGGATTTATTGATGAAAAACCTTGTAATATTACATGCATGAGAATAATTAGTAGATACTACAAGGTGGGTGCACACCCTTGTGGTCCGGTGGAGCCGATTGAAGGATATGGAGAATCCTTAAGCGCACCATGGAAGCGTGTGGATCACATCGTATGCAATCAAAGAAACTAGTCGCACTAGTCGCTAGATGCGGCGGAAATTAAAGATTTTTAAATCTAAAGATGAAACCGCATGATCACGAGAACACTTCTCGAATCGTTTCATCAAACCACAAAGTATAAGGAATACCTCTTGGAGCGTGGTTGTAATCGTGAGATCCCAAACAAGAGATCCTCCTGTCTTAAGTCCGATCCACGAAGAACACACTTGCAGGCACGATGATGAGTCGCGTTCCTCCCGCAATCCTCGATGAAGATCCAAGCGACGAGTCCCCTGACTTTGTCAAACAAATCCGTCGTCTTCCTCTAGAGCAAGTCGCCCCAAAGAAGAAGGAGATCCCCGAGTCATCGAAGGCGAAGGCGAGAGTCTCTCCTTCTCAACATACAAAGTGGACGGCTACTTTGAATAGAGAGAGAGAGAGAGAGGCTAAGCGAGAATTAGAGAGAGAGTAGTAGTCTTCTACAACTCTTGATGATGTACCAAGAAAAGCTAGGCTAGCCCTCCTTTTATATTAGTTTAGGATCCAATGGATGTCAATGCATGGGACACATAGATCCAACGACCATGCTTGGTCTATGTATGATTGTTGTTGGCTAAAACTAACAACATTAATTTATATTTAAATTAAATATATGTTGCAACATTATCAACACAGTTTAATTTAACATAAAATAATTTATCAAGAGATAATGTGATAACAAAAAAAGAGAGGCAACAAACCACTCCAAATTATAGGGGGTGTCACCTATGAATAAGTCATAGGTGACGCCACCTTTATTTAGGTGGTAATTTTTGTCTCCTTTTATTTTATCTTATTATCTCTATTATTACAATAATATACACCAAATTAATTCCAAATTAATTTGAGAATATTTAAATCATGTCATCGAAAAAAAATGTGAATCAAATTCACATCCCAAATTAATTTGTAAATTACATTTCCAATTAATTAATAAATACGAATCCAATCCACATTTACTAATTAACAAATGCTATTTATGAAATTTCTCTCTCTTCAATATATGTATATTATAAATCATATTTATAATACACAAATATTGTGGATAGTATTATCCACATTCTCTAATCCTTGGTAATTAAATCCTATTTAATTATCTTGGATAATTATTCTCATAATATGAATCCCATTTATATTATGCTTCATAATTAAATCTCATTTAATCATCAAGTCCTTGCTTGGATATGCATTTCATAAAATGAATTATTCTTGAACCCTTTCAAGAATAATGTGCTTTCTCCGCAGATACATGGAGATAAGGACAGGGCGATTGTATTATTCCACGTATTGTGACACGGATATTGAGATCTTGTCTCAAATCCAAATCTTACAAACCTCCCATATATGCTTTATTAAATCAAGACCGCAAATCTAATCTTCTCATTGAATTTGAATCTCATTCAGACCAATGTCCAACACTTGGACTAAGATCAGATTGCTTCTCCACTAGAAGGAGTCACTAAAATCCAGACCTGTTTCATCACTCCCTCGGAATGGAAGAGTCATGGATATACAATCGTTTATGATCACATCACCCTCAGGTATTCCCAATACCTGTACATCCTGCATACTGGAAGACCTATGATCAACCCGAAGATCAAGATCAATTTTACACTGTCTTCGTCAGGGTTTGATCACTAAGTTTCTCATTTGATCATTGGGATTCGATATTGATCATATACTTTCCAAAAGAATATATCATACCTAGGTCTTGATCATATACTTTCCAAAAGTATATATCAAACCTACAAATTCAGTCAAGCTTCCAAAGCGTGACGACCGTGCACGGACTTTGATTCTTCCCAATATCTCATGAGTGAGCTCATGTCTTCCTGTTCAGTAGTGAAGCTCTATGATCCCTTTGAGAGATCGTATTACTCATATGCCCTTACATGCACACCAGCACGCCGGTGTATAGACCTTGGTTAGGTCATCAACCTATCGGTCTGCCAAATGTACATATTCAGACATATAGTAACACATCCATCTCCGGTCAGAGGATGCGTGCCTATGCTGTGACAACATTCAACATAGGACTTAGGTTATCTCGATCTCGTTAAGTCAACTCTTTGACCTAACTAATCTGATACCTCCGAATCTCTATTCCTATGCAGAGGACCTGCATCAAGAGGTCGGTCAGATATCAGCCTATGTGAGAAAGGATTGCCATCTACTACTCAAGTTGGAGATCACATCTTAACAATCATTTAACGATGCTTGATGAGTCCTCAATCTAACCCTTTAGATATTCATCCAAGCACCAGCCTCTATGATTCAATTATTGAATCAACAGCTGTATGATCATTAAGATAGCCATGGTACATAACTCTAATTGTACTAAGGGACCTATTATGCAAATTAATTATTCTTCATTTCAGATCAGGGAATGATATTTGCAATAACATCTATTGCATAATGGCTCGTCGTGGGCTCACATGTCCAAGAATCTCCCAATAGCCCAAAGAGACGTTCATAGGCTAATCATTTAAACCCACACTCATGTGACAATCATAAGCTATTTAGAAAAAGCTAGGTAAGCTGATCAGTCACTCTGTTCCTAAAAGACTATGCCAAGTCCTTTTACGGCACTTGCATATCTCTAGGAAATAGTGCTCGCATGCAATGCAAATGTTGCATCTTATGCAACCAATACTCAATCTAGTCAAAGCAGTTATAGTGTCCTTGACACTATTTCTCAATTATTATAACCAGTATTTCCATAATCCTTATCAGAATACCCTTCTTCCGGGAGATCACTATCTCTCAAGGTACCCACAGTTAAGACCTTTTAGATTTCTATTTATAAAGTCTTAAGTTTTTTAGGATAAGACTTAGAGATCACTATCTCTAAAGCCTTGTCATCTTTGAAGATATTATTATTACTGCAATCAGGTGTTTTCTCTCCATAGTAGGATTAGCAACACTTTACTAATCCCACTGCATGGCAGATATCTGGCTTTTGTACACATCTAGAATACACTTAGCTTTCCATAACTGATGCACAAGAGCAAGCAGTTCTAGCATTCACTTCCTCAACTCTTTGAGGTGCTATCCCTTTAGATAGGTCAGTACCAAATCTTAAGGGAATGAGGCCTTTCTTGGAATTTCCAAAAATGAAATATGTCCAATGTGTACTTTAAATGTGACAGTCCCAATATCCTCTTTGCTTCTGAACACCTTCAGAACTAAGATCCAAGAGGCATCTTTGAGATCATATCTCAAGGTATGGAATAGCCAGATTATAAAACACTTATTATCATCCTTATATCATTCCAAATGATTAGGATATTATCTACATTTAGCACGATGAACACCATGGCACTCCCAGTAAGCTTCACATGGTACATCAAGATTCTATTTGAAATCATAACATTTATAATTTCATCAAAACTTATGTTCCAACTACAAGAAGCTTATTTGAGTCCATAGATGGATTTCTTTAGGTTTCACACCTTACTTTCCCCAATCATGAAGTCCTGGGGCTACTTCATGTGAACATCCTCAGAGATGTATTCTTAGAGGAATGTAATCTTGACTTGCATCTTGAAGATGCAATAGTCAAGTTGTTTAGCTAAGGTTAGCAATATTCTGATGATTTTAAGCATTGTTTCCGAAGAGCAAGTCTCACTGCAAGCAATGTCTTCTCTTATGGTGTGTAGCTCATGGCTATGAACCGTGCTTTGAAGGTCTCTACCTTCTCATCAGGTTCCCTCTTCTCTTGAAGATCCATTTACACATTAACGGGCCGAGCCCTTATAGGTGGATCCTCGAGGGTCCATATACAACACTTGTATATGAAGTCTACTTTAGACTTTATTGCTAATATCCATGTTATGATCCTCAGGAGCTTCATCACATGAAGCTCGATCATTTTTAGACTTAACTGACACATGGAATACATCTTCAAACTCATTTGAAGAGGTATTAGTGCTTCATCTTTAATTGTCCTTTTAGTTCCTGATTTCAGGAGCCTCATTATCTTCTCAACATTAAATGAGTTCCTTCACTTCATTTTCATCTTGATTCTCAATAGAGTCATCTTCTAAGAATCACATTCTCAGAGATGAGATCTTTTAAGAATCTCAGGGTCATAAAGTAGGTTTCTAATACCATCCTTTATTTTCCTAATGAAGCAGCACTCTCAAGTGCTAGATTCCAGCTTACATGCATGGAACCTTATTAAGGATATATAGTGTAGTCTCTAATACATATATACCTGGAAACTAAGAGGGAATTATGCTAAAATTTATCATTGATCAAATCATGTCACACATGATCCAATTGCATCTCCCTACAACTCTATTGTGTTCAGGTTTATCAGGAGGAGTGACATAGAAATGATATTCATATCTTCATAAGGTATTCTTTGAATTTCATCTAATAGGTACAAGCTACCTAGGTTAGATCAAATTCATTTCATCTTTCTTCAAACTTTGGTTCTAAACCAAAATTGTGAAATCTTTGAACATTTCAAAGGATTCTCAGGTGAAGAGAAGAAATCTCATATCATACATAATCATCAATAGATATCACATATCCATAATGTTTACTATGATATAGATGATCTACATACATCAATATGTATGAGATCTTGAATACCTCGACATCTAACACCATTCCCAGAGAAGGGTGTATTGGACATTTTACTTTGAATACAATATTCACAAGTATGTAAGATTTGAAATTTTAGACATTCTAAACTTTCATATCTTACTAGTCTATTGATCAAATCACCATACAAATGTCCAAGGCTTGATGCCAGATCATTGTCAAATGATCTTCATCCTCCTATTGATCTTATAAGGTTTGATTTTCAGTATTAGAAATCTTAATGAACCATTCATTAATTTTCCAATTTTGTGGAGTCCCCTAGATGTTAGATCACTATCTGAAATATTTCCATCATAACTCTTTATGATAGTTTTATCTCAGAATCCATGTTTATTTCCAACATTTAGAAACAAACAATGGGTGTACTCTACTATCTAGGTTGTAGTCCAAGACTAAGGGCTCTCCCACTGAGAATATGAAATATATCTATCCAATAGAGATTGTTGCAACAATTACAACAATATCCATGTAGATGACTACTAAACCTTAAGATCAAATTTCTAATCTTCTAATATATATATATATATATATATATGCAACCAATTGGAAATGTCATTAGAAGATTGGGATACAATTGTCAGACTTTATCTTATGAAATAAGAAAGTCAATGTCAATGATTATATGTAGATTATTCCGATGCTCTATCTGAGTCCTTCACTAAGGATTTTAGACAGATTTGATAGTCATACTATCAACACATCAACTTATTGCAGTATTGGCATTCATCCAACTCTTTGGATGTCATATGGAAGTCACAAAAGTAGGTCAACTCTTTGACTTTCCTACTTACTCGGGTACGACCCATGCTTCCACTGTGCTCTCTTCATCTATAAATAACCATTGTTTAAGACAAAGAATCTCTTATATTGAATTCAAAGGATTTCAATACAAGAGACATTTATACATGCTTCATTAAATTCATTCAAAATGATTATTATGAAGCTTCATGAATGACTTGAGTATAGATAGTAGAATGATGACACTCATCACATCTACATACATCTTAACTCTTAGAGACTTAGGTTCAGGTAGGTATTCAAGCATTTTGAATACATCATCTCTTTCGAGCTACCATTCTGCATAATGCAGAGAACCATGTCATTCATAATTAAATGTCTAGAGCACATATGTATGCCAGAACATCTTCTTAGATTTTATAAGGATTATTTGACAATTGTGATCATCATCGACATGTCACTTCCAAAGTACACTCGATGAAAGATCAAGACTATAGAGACATACAAACCCTAAGATGATGTCTTATTATCTTATTTAATTATCATTCCTCATTATGTTGAGGAAACTTGCACATTGCAACCACATACATTATGTGTCCAATTGCATGTACAATATCTGGATCATGAGTCCAATCCAAGATATTTTACTGGTTATTATTGAGTATAACATTGTGTGGGTTTAATGAAGGATTATCTGAAACAAGACATTTGTATAAGGGTATATATATTATATAAACATGTTTTACTTTGATTTAGGAATTTTTATATCAAAGTTGTCTAGCCTTGTCAACAATGAAAGTTCATTCCCTTAATCACTTTCAATGTAAGAAATATTCTTACCATTATATCTCTAGCAAGATTTGCTATCTCCTTTCCTATCTTTGTCACATCTCAATAATATGAGAACTTGGAACTCCGATAACAAGAAGCGGGAACTCATTCCGCCTTGCAAGTCCAACTTGCGTTCCCAATTCGGTCTTTAACACCCGGGCCCACCACCCCTAAGATGATGTTGACCTGTCATTAATTGAACCAACCGTCAACGGGCTTTAAACTCGCTATACGCAATCCAATATCGCCCTAGTAATATGAGGACTCGATATTGGGGTCACTATGTATACGGCCTTACTCTTTCGAGAAGCAAAGAACCTGATCCAATTAAATCATATATAGGATCTGTCACTTCGGACAGGTGTCTCCTATATACAACAACTGGCGGCGGAATCCTTTGCCTTGACGGGAGACCATGAATGTCACTTATGTGATCCTCCATCTCATATTCAAATTTTATAATTAAATATTGTGAGTCATATTCACATAATTAACTCTTCCAAGGGAAATACGCATCTATTCATAATAGATTGTTAATTGGATATGATTAATTTAATCACATTAAATTAATTATCAATCCATCTATCAATCAACAAACTTGATTATTACTTGAATAGTAGGTATAATCTCAAAGTACGTATTATTCGAATTTTAATAATTAGAAAAAAAAACACTTTGACTTCTTCGGCATTATCGAGTCCCTACCCGTTGTCATGGCCAGTACCGACGAGAGTGGGATGGTCCACATACGTTGCAACTCGCGACCCCAATGCTCTCCGACTAGGCACCATATCCACCTCAGGAAAGGATAATGCCAGATAGATCATCATGTGCTTTTAGATGCTCATCGGTTTTTCAACCAAAATTATACCATATAATATACATCAAAACAATTTTGATTATATTATAAGGAGATTTGCTAAACAAATCCCCAATCCTATTCAATCAAGAGGATTTTTCGTGTAAAAGTTGTCCTACAACTATTGTAGGGTAAACTAAGGTTCTTCATGAAAAAAAGGTTTGTTGATGATTTTATAACAACCAATGATCAAGATCAACAATCTTATCATTATGGTTTAGGCAAATGTCATTCAATGAAATAATTATCTCCGTAAATATTTCACAAATATTTATCACTAATTATTTCAGAAAATTAACAATTAATTGTCATCAACATATTTTAATGACTTATCACAAGGTTCATGATCAAAAAATGTCAATTTCCATCAGTGACCCCCAATCACTAAAATTAACTTATCTTGATCAATTTAAATCCAAAAATTGCAAAATCAGTTTCCTAAGATTGTCAATTTGATTTATTAAATAATACAAGTGATAATTCACGAATTTAGAGATGGATCAAAACAGTAATTAACTCATTAATTACGTTTAGATCTGCAGTTCCCGCAACAGTGAATATATGCATATTCAAAAGGCCATATCTTTGCAAATGAAGTCCAAATTACATAAACTCAGACACTATGGTTTCCTTATTTAATGGAGAACAAAATCCAATTGCAAATTTCGTGTTTAAATAATTTAAACAGTACTGAAAATTTCAATTAGACAGAGGTGCGAAAATTGAAATGCGACAAAAAATTTGGCGACCTTTTCAAGCCCAAGTCATCCTAGGCCTATGGATCATATCCAAAACCTTATTCAACCTATGACTCTGATACCACTTGAAGGATATGGAGAATCCTTAAGCGCATCACGGAAGCATGTCGATCGCATTGTATGCAATCGAAGCAACTAGTCGCACTAGTCGCATTAGTCAATAGATGCGGCGGAAATTAAAATTTTTTAAATCTAAAGATGAAACCACATGATCACGAGAATACTTCTCGAAACGTTTCATCAAACCACAAAGTATAAAGAATACCTCTTGGAGCGTGGCTGTAATCGTGAGATCCCAAACAAGAGATCCTCCTGTCTTAAGTCCGATCCACGAAGAACGCACTTGCGGGCACGATGATGAGTCGCGTTCGTCCCGCAATCCTCGATGAAGATCCAAGCAACGAGTCCTCTGATTTTGTCAAACAAAATCCATCGTCTTCCTCTAGAGCAAGTCGTCCCAAAGAAGAAGGAGATTCCTGAGTCGTCGAAGGCAAAGGCGAGAGTCTCTCCTTCTCAACATACAAAGTGGGCAGCCACTTTGAATAGAGAGAGAGGCTAGGAAAGAATTAGAGAGAGAGAGAGAAGTAGTCTTCTACAACTCTTGATGATGTACCAAGAAAGGCTAGGCTAGCCCTCCTTTTATATTAGTTTAGGATCCAATGGATCTCAATCCATGGGACACATAGATCCAGCGGCCATGCTTGGTCTATGTAATAATCAATGGCTATGATTGTTGTTGGCTAAAACCAACAACACTAATTTATATTTAAATTAAATATATGTTGCAACATGATCAACACAATTTAATTTAACATAAATTAATTTATCAAGAGATAATGTGATAACAAAAAAAGAGAGGCAACGAACCACCCAAAATTATAGGGGGCGTCACCTATGAATAAGTCATAGGTGACACCACCTTTATTTAGGTGGTAATTTTTGTCTCCTTTTATTTTATCTTATTATCTCTATTATTGCAATAATATCCACCAAATTAATTCCAAATTAATTTGTGAATATTTCAATCATGCCATCGAAAAAAATGTGAATCAAATTCACATCTCAAACTAATTTGTAAATTACATTTACAATTAATTAATAAATGCGAATCCAATCCACATTTAATAATTAAGAAATGCTATTTATGAAATTTCTCTCTCTCTTCAATATATGTATATTATAAATCATATTTATAATACACAAATATTATGGATAGTATTATCCACATTCTCTAATCCTAGATAATTAAATCCGATTTAGTAATCTTGTATAATTATTCTCACAATATGAATCCCATTCCTATTATGCTCGATATTAAATCTCATTTAATCATCAACTCCTTGCTTGGATATGCATTTCATCAAATGAATTATTCTTGAACCCTTTCAAGAATAATGTGCTTTCTCCACAGATACTTGAAGATAAGGACATGGCGATTGTATTTTCCACGTATAGTGACTTGGATATTGAGATCTTGTCTCAAATCCAGATCTTACGAACCTCCCATAGATGCTTGATTAAATCAAGACCGCAAATCTAATCTTCTCATTGAATCTGAATCTCATTAAACCAATGTCCAACACTTGGACTAAGATCAGATTGCTTCTCTACTAGAAGGAGTCACTAAAATCCAGACCTGTTTCATCACTCCCTCGGAATGGAAGAGTCATGGATATACAATTATTTTTTATCACATCACCCTCAGGTATTCCCAATACATATACATCCTGCATACTGGAAGACCTATGATCAACCCGAAGATCAAGATCAATTTTACACTGTCTTCTTCAGGGTTTGATCACTAAGTTTCTCATTTGATAATTGGGATTCAGTATCGATCATATACTTTCCAAAAGCATATATCATACCTAGGTTTTGATCATATACTTTCCAAAAGTATATATCAAACCTACAAATTCAGTCAAGCTTCCAAAGCGTGATGATCGTGCACGGAATTTGATTCTTCCAAATATCTTATGAGTGAGCTCATGTCTTCCGGTTCAATAGTGAACCTCTATGATCCCTTTGAGATATCGTATTACTCATATGCCCTTACATGCACACCAGCACGCCGGTGTATAGACATTGGTTAGGTCATCAACCTATCGGTCTGCCAAATGTACACATTCAGACATATAGTAACACATCTGTCTACGGTTAGAGGATGTGTGCCTATGATGTGACAACATTCAACATAGTACTTAGGTTATCTCGATCTCGTTAAGTCAACTCTTTGACCTAACTAATCTGACACCTCCGAATCTCTATTCCTATGTAGAGTACTTGCATCAAGAGGTCGGTCAGATATCAGCCTATGTGAGAAAGGATTGCCATCTCCTACTCAGGCTGGAGATCACATCTTAACAATCATTTGACGGTGCTTGATGAGTCCTCAATCTAACCCTTTAGATATTCATCCAAGCACCAGCCTCTATGATTCAATTATTGAATCAACAATTGTATGATCATTAAGATAGCCATGGTACATAACCCTAATTGTACTAGGGACCTATTATGCAAATTAATTATTTTTCATTTCAGATCAGGGAATGATATTCGCAATAACATTTATTGCATAATGGTTCGTCGTGGGCTCACATGTCCAACACCGACAGTGTGTCACCCCACTCGAGGGGCATCATAGAGTGGGTGGTAATAGGTACTCTGATGGAAATGAGGTGGATGCACGCGTGCATTACACCATACAGATTCGTTTTTGTAGCACTTATTTTGGAGTGAGCGAAACTCCTTCGGCAGACTCGAAGGACAGAGTTGCGACTCATTGGACATGTATGTCCCATCTCGAGTGTCAGAGTACTACCAAGTAGACTAGCTGAAGGATCACACTTGCGCACAGGTTTTAGGTTGCACTCTGAATGGAGTGTTGCAGGCTTCATTCCTAGTGCAGGGTTTCTCCTTTGACGGGTGAGTCTGGATAAGGGAATGGGCCATGTCGCAACGAGGATGTTGCGAATATAAGTGGTAGGTATTTACTACTTGACAACTTGGGCTTAAGCATTTTGGGTGGTTGCTAACAGATCCATTTGGGTTCGAGTTCAAGAAGTTGTCATGGACAGTTTTTCTTGATAACGGATAGGGGACCTAAGCCTGGGATGTTACAAAGAGCAATGAGGATATCTTGCGAAGGAGGATAGCACTCCATTGAGTGGTTGATACTATTCACAACATCCACGTTGCAATATGACCCATCAGTTATTCTCAGTGACAGTGGTGACTGCACACTCCTGGCTTAGGTCCCTTCGAGTAGTCCTTTCCAATATCAAAGCGGTTTGTAACGTCTCAGACATAGGTCACCAGTCCGTTATCGAGGAAAACTAACCATGACAACTTATTGGGATGGAACCTAAATGGATCCGTTGACAACCATAAAAATGCTTAAGCCCAAGTTGTCAAGTAGTAATCCACACCACTTATATCCCACTCTCACACTTTGTGAGTTATAGATGTGGGACTATGTTTGGGGGTATAGGGTTACAACCTCCTCTCTTATATTTGCAACGTCCTCGTTGCGACATGGCCCATTACTTATTCCTAGTGACAGTGACGGTTGCACGCTGTGGGTAGCCATTTCCTTGTATCTCTTTATAGGGGTGTTTCCACCTCTAGTGTAGCCCTTTCTATATTCATAGGAAAATTGGCTCTGATATCGTTTGTAACATACGGGATTAGGCCACCAGTTCATTATCGAGGAAAACGGACCCTGACAAATTGTTCAGTTGGAACCTAAATGGATCCATTCACAACCATCCAAAATTCTTAAGACCAAGTTATCAAGTAGTATTCTACACCACTTATAACCCACTCTCATACATTTGTGAGTTTTATATGTGGGGCTATGTTTGGAGGTATGGGCGTTACAAATGGTATCATAGTCAATTTCCCTCTTATAGTGGAAAGGGTTACTCGAGAGGTGGAGCTACTTCATGAGGGCGAAAACCAAGAGACTAAGGAGAGAAGGTATCATTGGTCATTGCGACCTCAACCCTTCGGATCAGGCACAATCAAGAAAATCAATCAAGACCACCAAATCAAATAAATCAATCAATCAATTAAGGCAAATAGTGGTCTAGCTATTTATTTAACCTGGTATAGCTACCAGAGTCGAACTCAAGGAGCACGGACTGGACAAGTCCTACAAGTAGTCAAGAATCAAAAATAAAGTATCGTTGGCGGATTTTTAGATTTTGAATTTTTTTTTGTGATTTTTAATTATAAAGAAAATGCAAAAGAAGGGGAAAAAGTCACAAACAACAAATTATTCAACACAAGAAACCAAGTCAGAAAATTACAATAAAAATATTTTTGGATTTTATACTTATTCAGGTGTTTTTGGTATTTTCTCAGATTTTTATGATTTTCAGTGAATTTTCTGAAAATGAAAGAAGGCGAAAAATTAAGAATAATGTGCAACCAGAATCTAAAGGCTATTTAAAAATATAAAAATAACCTATAAAATTCCAGAGACAGTTTTATGGTAAATTAGAAATAAAAACCTGACTAATGGAAAAGAAATTGCATTTTTTGAATTTTTAAAATTTTTTAATGATTTTTTTGACTTTTTGAGTGTTTTTTAATTTTTAGGGGTTTTATAAATTCAAATCATACAAAAATTGCACAGAATCAAAAGGACAACACAATACACCAATAACAATTTTTTAAATTTTTCTAGAGGCTTTTTAAAATTTTAGTTGATTTTTAAAATTAGATAGCAGAAAAATAAGACGTTTTTTTATTTTTTAAAATAGAAAATCAAAACAAAATCAATCCAAAAATTCACAGAAATTTTTACATCATGGTAGGAGCCATATCCAAATTTTGTGAAATTTGGATGAAGTTTGATGCTTTATTCAATCAATAAAAATTCATAGCACACAGGGACCATTCTGCAAGAAAAATTATGTTCCAGGACTAAATATTAACAAGCTTTTAAAAGTTCGAGGGGCTTACTGTAAATTTCACAAGATATTCAGCACATGTCGCAATTCACCATTCACAGGGGCATAAATGCAAATATGAAAACGATGATATCAGATCAGAATATCCATAAAGTTCCAGGTCATACATGCAAATACACCAAAACTACATGTGACGAACCACGTGCCACCCTACAGGAAGGACTAGAACGCAAATAGTGAAAACAGTAAGGGCTACAGTGCAAAAAGTCCACAGAGTGCTAATTTATTCTACAGACTAAATAACAACATAAAGAAAGTGCAGGGGGTATGGAGCAAATTACCCAACCAAGGGCGAGCGGGTCACGTAACATCCAGGAGGCGCTCGCTGAGTGGACGCGAATCTACAGCGCCAGCGCTGACACCTGGAGGATCTGATGGCTCTGACAAGATGGCGGACGTGGGGCGTACGTGGCCTTTAGATATGTTATCTAACAACCTATCAGATGCAGGCAAAGGATGGTCCGGATGAGGTCTGGAGAGTAAGCGCGATCCGACGGCTCCAAGAGGGTTTAGAAGAACTCCTCCCTGGCGAACTTTGCCGGAGGACCTGAGTTGATATGAGCAGCTGATGGACGATCAGAGGGAGGGGTTAGACTCGCGTTGCCCCTCCGCGTTTGGTGGCGGTGGCGGGTGGAACCCCCAACGGTCCGATCTCCGAGATAGGTGGTGCGACCTGGGTTAGCTCCAACGAGGGTGATGAAACGTGAGCTGGGGGGTAATCTGGCTCTTATGGACCTGCAAACAAAAGCTAGCGCTCGGAGGGTCACTTCGGTGGGGGTTATTGGACAAGAAGCTAAGTGAAGCGGCGTGGAATGACAGATGACGGCTCCGACGAAGGCGGAGGAAGGAGCCTAGCTCAATCTTGGCTCGACTAGCCATTCTTGAAGTGATCAGATGATGGGAGAAGGATGACGATAGAACGAGGGTTCGATCTGAGCGATGGATGAGGGTAGATGAAGCTCCAACCACTAGGGCAGAGCCGGCGGAGCGGCAGATGAACAATTGATGATAGATAGAACTAGGATTGAATAAAGGGATACTTGATGATCGCAGATCAATTCCGGAAGGGTGTGGCTAAGGGGGCCGTCGCCTCGGCTGAGCTGCAGCGGGCTGGGAGGCTCTAACGTGATGGTGCTCCGTCCACGTTCGTCGAGCAACGGTTGCAGGCGCCTAATCCGGCCACCAAAGAGTGGTTCCGGTCACTGTCACCGAGGGGAGGCTCTCTAGGTTAGGTTTAGGGCTTGCGGCATGAGCTCAGAAGTTGGGAATCAAAGTTTAGGATTTATAGGATGTCCCAGGCGATGGTGAAGATCGGGTACGGGCACGCAATCCGAGGTAGATCGGCTACCCCTTAGGGATCCGCGAGGGTGGCTGATCCATGGAGAAGAGGTGGGTGCACGAATCGGGGTGAAAGAAGGTTGGATCTACTCCAGAAAATTTGGAAGAATAGATCCGGTGAGTGGATCCGCGAACAAGGGATCCGAGGGGGAGAGTTGACCAAGGGTCAACAATCCCCCGTGGACCAATCAGAGAATTCCAAGGTCAAAAATAATTAGAAAATAAATTAAAAATCGAAAATTATTTTATTTCAAAATATTTATAAAATAAAAAATGTTTATTTATTTTTAAACTAGTTTTTAGTGATTTTTTTTAAAAATAAATTATGTTATATACATTATATTAAATTATATACAAGTATAAAATACCTATTTATTTTATACGTTTATTTTTATTATTTTATTTTGTATAAAAACCTCAATTTTATGTTGTATTTATTTACAACATAAAATTTGTGATATAAAATAATTTTTATTTTATTTTTGTTATTTATTTACAAGAGTGAAATAAATAGATATAGGTACATGTATAGATGGTATAAACATTGTGAAGAGAGAGAAATTATTTTATTTTTGTTTTTTTCTTTTTCTCATTTTTATTTTAATGTTAGTAATATATACAAATTAAAAAAACATTTTTATTTTTGTTTTTATGAATATAAAATATATACATGAAGGAGGAATATATAAGGTTAATGGCCCTATCTCTCTCTACTTGTTTTATTTTGCGGTCAGGCCAATGCTTGGCCCTCCCTTGGGTTCGGGTCACTCGATATTTATTCTAAATATCTCCTTCTTTCTTTATTTGTTATTCTTTTATTTTTGCACAAAAACATACTAATTATTGAATATTAACAAAAGCATGCATTTTCGTAACTTATTGTATTTACAATCATATACACGGCATTTTGCGAAGATATTTAGCTAAAATAAAATAATAAAGAGTGCTGAATGGGGATTCATCACCCTCCTTACTTTACTTTTGTTATTCCCTTAGCAAACACTTATTTGAAAAAAATGTGAAAAAGAGAAAGAGAAAGAAAAAGAAGGGAAATCAAGGTTGACTATTAAAATTTCTTTCATTAAGTTGAAATATGGAGCTCAGAAAGACCTTTGGATTATTAATTTGTCGGAACCTTATTTGGACTTAAGCTTAAAACTCAACAGCCTCTAAGTTCCACCAATCTATGGTCAAGACTCCTCAATAATTCAGATCAGAACATGTCCACATACACAAACTCTAATGACCACGAATCTTTCCTTGTACTGTGTAAGCGATATGTAGCTCCCCACCTCAGAAATGACAAAGCGACACCCCCCCTTAACAAGCTAACTCTAATGCCTCAGTCTAGCAACTCTTTCCTCGAGGAGCGGGGTATTCCCTTCTAAGTTCAAGTACATCCGGCTCAAGAAGTGGGGGAAGAAGAGAATGGACCATGACCAATGTAGCCATGTATCCTTGGGAGACCAACCAGTGTAGCTGAGTCTCCCACTGCAAGCTTCATGAGATGGTCATGTGTAACATAAGCTTCGCTTTATTTGACTGTATACACTCTGGTGGATATTTTATTTTCAATCAGATCCACCACTTTTTTGGAGGTTTTCTTTCTTTGCACATTTTTTTGATGTGCATATGTACAACATATCTACATGGTGCAACATATATACATAAGGACTTTTTCCTCTTGATCCAGTAGACTATCAATCTTTTGAAGCTTTATCGCATCCCACAACTCATGTCTTTAGACTTCATCACCACTATACCAAGTTGAGACGCACTTCCTTCACTATAAGAGGAAGAGAGGTTCCGCCTAGAAGTACTACCCTCATATGCTACCCCAAGCCAAAGGAAACTGCCTCCTCACCACCTCATCCGTGGAGAGCTATGTGTAAAGTGTTGGTGCAAGTAAAGCCATTGTCTCTGAGAGTCATGTGTGCGTTGTTAAGTGTTCTACTTAGGCTCATCAAGATGATATATTCTCATAGCCTAGTGGACTCAAAGAATTAAGTCCCAAATGAACCTGAAAAGTCTTAATCCTAAGTACTATAAGGTTCCTCTTAGAATTAGGTGGATTAAGGTCTTAACCAAGCTCCATTTTTCAATTTATTTCCAGGCCAGTTTAAATGTCAATCAAGATTCAGAAAAACTGTACACATATTTACAAATATGCAATTTTTACAAGATTTTTGAAAATGTGCAAAATTTTTGAAAAATGTTTGAAAACATGGATGTATGCATGAATGCGAAGTTGTGCAAAATATTTACACATTTACACAAGATTTTTGCAAATTTTTGTTTTTTTAACATTTTGCAAAATTTTTGTACTATATACATAATTTTATATGAAAATATTTATACACTATTAACACAAATCATTTTTACAAACATTTGTACAAAATTTTTTTTTTATAAATAGCTATGTATGTGCAAGAAGAATTTTATGTACAAGGAAAAAATTAAAATTTTTATGTTTTTTGTATAAAAGGATTTTTAGCCATTTTATTTATTGACACACTCACACAAAGTACGAGTTATGGCTAAAGTATATATGAAAAATATATGACACCCCCTATACTTAGTTCGAACGATGTCCTCAGAGTGAATCAAGAGATATGAAGAAGACATAACTCGTGCTTAATATAGGGAAGTGAAACGGAATGGTATACTACAACGACGAATAGAATGAAGAGGACTCGGTGTTTACCCCTATACTTAGGATCAAGTAATCCTAAGTATAGCAAGTTGTACATGAAGGGAAATCTGAGTGGAAGAATAAACAGGGTCTACCTCCCCTATACTTAGGGTAAAATATCCCTAAATATAGGCAGCAAAACAGAGGTAGAAAGAATCAATAGAATACCCAAGAGTCCTACACCCCCCCCCATACTTAGGGTAAAGTGCACCCTAAGTATAGCATAATCAAAGATGCAAACGGGGTGTGGGACTGAAGAATAGTGTGATATGGACATCTGGATCTATACAAGTCGGAAGAACAGTGATAATCAGGCATGAGATGCAATAGATGTGAGTGGAAGACTACATCCCATGTAAAATGAATAGGGGCAACATAAACGACCAGTGTCTCATGATCTTGATATGGTTTGAGCTGCTGCCCGTTGACACGAAAGGTAGCCTCAGATGACAACTTGGATATGTCAATGCTTCCGTTGCCGTGTACCTTTAAGACTAGATAGGGTCCCTTCCATTTGCTCTGTAGCTTCCCTGGAAATAAATGAATCCTGACATCAAACAACCATACTCTTTATCTTGGCTCAAACTGCTTGTGGCTGATATGAGAATCATGCCACTTCTTCACTCTCTCCTTATGCTATAGGCTGCTCGAAAGGGCTGACTCACGAAGCTCCTCCAAAGCTGCTAACTGTTCCCTCCTTTGATCTCCTACACTCACTAGATCCAAAAGTATATCAGTGACTTCCCAAAGTGGCCTATGTCTCATCTCAACAGGTAATGGCAGGGCTTGCCATAAACGAGGCGAAAGGGAGATGTACCCAAAGGCGTCTTGAAGGACGTCCGATATGCCCACAAGACCGAGTCCAAAAGTTGTGATCAATCCTTTCGGTCAGGGTGGACGACCTTCTGCAAAATAGTCTTGATCTCCTTGTTCAACACTTCAGCAAGACCATTGGTCTGAGGATGATACGGTGTGGCTACTCGATGGTCTATACTGAACTCGCTAACAAGGGCCTTTACCGTGTCGTTGACGAAATGAGGCCCCTCGTCAAATATCAAAACTCTAGGCACCCCGAACCGTGAAATGATATTCGTCCTCAATAATCTGCAAATAATTCTAGCATCTGCGGTTCGGGCGGGGATGGCCTCAACCCAACGACCACATAATCAACGGCCAACAGAATGTACTCGAATCCCTGACTCTTAGAGAATAGACCCATGAAATCAATGCCCCATGCGTCAAAATCCTCACAAAAATGAATGGGATACATCAGCATCATATCACTCTGTCCACAAGTTCCCATCCTCTGACAGTCAGTACATCTCTTCACGAATTCATCAGAATCCTTGAAGAGAGTAGGACACCATAGGCCGGATTGGAGCACTTTCTGTGTTGTTCTCCTCCCAGAGTAATGTCCTCCTGCCTCTAGCTTGTGGCAGTAGGTGAGGACTCTATGGTGCTCCTCCTGAGGAATGCACCGTCGCTAGACACTATCCCCTCCCTGATGGTAAAGGACGGGATCCTCCCAATGGTAGAACTTGGCCTTTGCGAGTAAGGTCTCAAGTCGCTGCCTGGGCCAATCTTGTGGAACTTTCTTTGCAACAAGATATTTGGCAATATCGGTGTACTACGGGAGAGAGGCAATAGCAAGGATCGCCTCTTCTGGGAAGGTCTCACAAATAGGCTCAATCTGCTCAGAATCCTCAAGAAACTCCAATCGAGAGAGATGATGCGCCACCACATTCTTGATTGCAGGCTTATCCTTAATATCTATGTCAAACTCCTAGAGTAGAAGGATCCATTTGGTCAATCTGGATTTGGCATCCTTCTTTGCCATGAGGTACCTGATGGCGGTATGATCAGTAAAGATGGTCACCTTAGATCCAATGATGTACGATCTGAACTTATCTAGGGCGAATACTACGGCTAGCATATCCTTCTCAATGACGTTGTAGTTCTGTTGAGCGAGATCCAAAGTCCGGCTAGCGTAGTGAATAGAAAAGGGGACTCCATCCCTCCTCTATCCCAGCACAGCCCCTACGGCAAAATCGGAGGCATCCGTCATGATCTCGAATGGGAGAGTTCAATCAGGCAGATGTAGGACAGGAGCCTCTACAACAAGACTCTTGAGAGTCTCAGATGTCACTAGACACTTATCATCCACAATGAACTCAGTGTCTTTTGTCAGCAGATCAGTCAACGGCTGGGAAATCCTGCTGAAATCATGTATAAATCGTCGGTAGAAACCGATGTGCCCTAGAAAAGACCGTAACTGCCGCAAGTTGGATGATGGACTAAGTTTCCTAATGATATCCACCTTGGCCGGATCAACCTCCATGCCCCTGTTGGAGATGATATGGCCAAGCATCATCCCTTGAGTCACCATAAAGTGACTCTTCTCCCATGAAAGCACCAGATGGATCTCAATGCATTGCTGGAGGACACGGTCTAGGCAGTCAGACAAGCATCAAACCTGTCGTCGTAGACCAAGAAGTCATCCAAGAAGACCTCCAAGCACTCACCCACCATGTCCGAAAAAATGGACAACATACACCTTTGGAATGTCGCCGGAGCGTTGCATAGACCAAAGGGCATGCGTCTGAAAGCATATGTCCCGAAGGGACAGGTGAATGTAGTCTTGTCCTGGTCCTCTAGTGCAATGGCTACCTGATTGTATCCAGAGTACCCGTCCAAAAAGCAGATGTGACTCCTCCCTGCTAGCCTCTCTATAATCTGATCAATAAAAGGCAGCGGGAAATGATCCTTCTTGGTGGCTTGATTCAATCTTATGTAGTCTACGTAGACCCTCCAAGAAGTGGGTACCCGGGTAGCGATCTCCTCTCCAGACTCACTCACAACTGTGGTGACGCCCGTCTTCTTGGGCACCACATGTAGCGGACTAACCCATTTGGAGTCGGAGATGGGGTAGATAAAATCAACGCTCCACCATTTCGAGATCTCCTTCATGACAACATCTCGAAGATTCGGGTCCAACCGTCGTTGGAACTCACGCGACAGCTTTGCGTCCACCTTGAGATAGATATGGTGGGAGCACAGGGTCGGACTTATCCCCTGGAGATCGGCTACGCTCCATCCTATCGCCTTGCGGTTCTTTTCAAGAACCCCCATCAGACGGGATTCCTGCTCTCTAGTCAAATCCGCTGAGATAATGACCGGGTACATCTCATGCTTGTCCGCAAGGAACCTATACTTCTGCGACGACGGTAAAAGCTTCAGCTCTGGACAACTCAGTGCTGGCAGATCTGGCCTCTGAAATGTCTGAGTAAATGCGACCAAATCTGCATGGGAGAATGAGAACTCTCGCTGGCAATCTGAATCTGGTGAAGGTTGCTCTGCTGGTGTGTCTTTGCTCTGCATGGAATCAACCTCCACCCTAGTTGTAGGCTCTATGGAAGTCAGACATGGTATCAAATCATCAAACTCTGCCCAGTCTGTATCTGACTCCGAGGGATCTATATCAGTATCAAAAGAAGAATCTGCCTCACGATCAGGAACCGGCTCTGTTGCTTGAGATGTATCCTAGACCAGGAATGTGCTCTCCAAGCTCTCCTCTACTTGTGTTTGTGCGTCAACGAACTCTGAAGGTGAGAGGATGGCCTATGCTATTGGATCTGCCCAAACTGCCTCATCATTTGTAATCACAAAATCACAGTTCTGGTGGATGTCTCGCCCTGCCTCTGTCATCTGCTCTGAATCTGAAGGTGGCTCTGAGAAAGCTAAATCTCTAGCTCTAGTCTCCTCGATCGTCTCTATTTGTATACTTTCGCCCTCGACGCGAAAGTATACCTTCCCGCTATCATGATCGAACATTGCCTTGGCTGTGTCCAAGAACGGACATCCTAAAATGATAGGGGTATCGGTCACGGACTCAGGGTTCTCCATGTCCAACAAAAGGAAGTCCACGGGGAATTTCAGGCCCTGAATTGTGATGACAACATCCTTCAGCAATCCCTTCGGCCTCTTAACAGATCGATCAGCAAACTGAAGGACTGACCTGTTATGTCGTAGAGGGTCTAACTCAAATTGGTCGAGTAAGGCTGTCGGAAGAAGGTTAATCGAAGACCCGCTTTCTAATACAGTACGGTCGAACTTTTGCTCATGAATTTAGTATCTAACATAAGGGGCTCTTGCATCTGGCTTCTTGGCTGGCAGACGGTTCTGAATCACAAAGCATGAGGTGCGAGTGAGCATAGGGATCTTGGACTAGTGGTTCTGCCTCTTCCTCCGAACTGTAGTCCTGTCTCTGAGGGATCTCTGGAAGAGAGGCATGTGCTCCAAGGCCTCCTGTAGTGTCAGCTATATATGAAATCAATCCATCATCTGCTGGTTGAACTCTAGATGGTGGGATTTTTTGGGTCTTTTTTGGTAGGCCCCTTAACTAAGCGGAGTGCTTGGGGAAAGGGGACGACTGGGTCCTTCTCAGATGAAGGACCAGGATCGGGTCTATGCTGCTCAGGCAAAGTAGAATCCATACAATCATCATCAATCAACATAGATGGATTCATAAATAGTAAACCCTTTCCTTTATTCACAGAAGTTTCCTGATATACATCAACTGAATGAAATGCAATAGGAAATGAAGAACTGGAAATGGTTGCCTCAACACCACCCTCGACATCTGGAATAGTGGCATCAGTACCGCGCTCTGGCTCAGCAACAATGGTGGCATCAGTACGACCTCCTATAACTGGTGAAGTGACGACCTCAGTACCATCGACTGGATCAATGTCCTTGGTGGCGTCAGCATCACCGTCATCATCATCATCATCTCTAGTGGCATTCGTACCACTCTCCTCCTTGTTTGGCGCTCCTGAGGCTGCATGGGGTCGTCGTTCAGACGAGGCGCCGCCTACTGGCATCCTACCGCTCCTAAGTGTAACAAAATCAGCATCAAACATGTATGCAGTAACATCACCAAGTGAAGCACTAGGAGTGGTAATCTCAGTGAACTCTACCTGCTCACACTTCCTCTTCAGGTTGTTCGGGTTTGGCTCGATCTGGGCAGGAATGTGACCTTCCCTCTCACAATCTTCCTCATCTCCTGTCGAAACTCATCCATCTCCTGTCGGAAGGTGACCTGCTGCTCGAACATGAGGCGGGCTAAGTCATCCAAGGTGGGGTTCTCATAGGTGGGCCCATGAGAACCTAACGGGTGGCCTCTCTGAAACTGAGGCTGCTGCTGTGGACGAGGGTGAGAGGGGTAATGTGAGTGATACTGCTGTTGAGGCTGTTGTTGCCTCCAAGACTGTCCCTGCTGATAGGGATGAGGACCATGCTGCTGGTGTGGTGGGAACTGGGGCTGCTGGTGCTGCTCTCCCTGCTGGCCATATTGTCCACCCTGAACTGGAGGCTATTGCAGGGAACTAGTACCTTCGGTCGTCCAACGGAATCCGGGATGGTCTCGTCGGATCCCTGGGGTCGGTCATGCCATATCCCGTTGACATCCATCAACGGCTCCTGCTCGTAAGTGGGTGGGGGAGTACTTCCAGGGGTTGGTCTGGCTAATACACCACCATCTGGTTGTCCTGAGATGGTGGCGACCGGACGTACTGCTGTTGCTGCAGCTGGTAGGGCTCCGCCTGAACAAGGTGAACCTGTCGGTATTGGGCGGAGGGCTGGGCCGAACTGCTACTACTGCCGGTGTCTCCCGTGACGTGAGATGGGGATGAGAAGCCGTTTGTGCCTCCTGGAGACATATGATCTATGTCTTCAGGTCATTCAGCGTCTGTGCCATCTGATTGATCTACGTCATGCCCTGTCACTGCTTCTTCTCTATAAACTCGATCTGGTCCAGCTTCTCGCTGATGATACCCATGTCGATAGCTGTCGACTATGCCTGTGTTGTTGCCGCTGATGAAGTAGAAGGACTGGCATCAACCCATGCTATTCTCTGATATGACACGACCCGTGGCTGGGGTCTCCCCTGTGTGTAGAGTCTGGTCTGGGACATCACTGTATAGTTCTTGTTCATCTCCTCATAGATGGCACATACCTGATCCTCATCCTTGGTGAAATATGAGCCCCCACAGTATGCGTTCACTAACCCTTGCAGCTCCGATGTAAGCCCACAGAAAAAGCTCTGAACAAGGTTGGGCTTGGATATGTCGTGATGGGGGCACCAGTCTGTGAGCTCTCAGAACCTCTCCCATGCCTCGTGGAATTGCTCCTTGGGGAGCATGGAGAAGTTGCTGATCAAGGCCCTCACTGCATTTGTTCGACCGAGTGGATAGTACTTGTTCAAGTACTCGGTTCGGAGCTGCTCCCAGGTGGTAACAAATCTCCCTAGATGCTTCAGCCAGTTGGCTGCTCTTTCTACGAGGGAGAATGGAAAAGCAATCATCAGGATAGTGTCCTCATCCACATGCCGATCGTGGACAGTGCTGCAGATCATCTCGTACTCCTGGAGATGGAGGTGTGGCTCCTAAGTCGCGAGCCCATGGAAATGGGGAAGAAGCTGAATCGTCTAAGGGGGGAACTTGAAGTCCCCCACAATCGCTGGCAGCACGATCCATCAGTGTGTAAATGTCGATCTAGAGTTGCGCAACTCCTGCATCGGTCGTCCTGGTGCTAGCTGGACTGGCTCCTTAGGCTGATCTCTGTCTGGTATGTCTCCCTCACCATGGACTCTCAGCTGATCTATATCTGCTCGCAGTCTCTCCATCTCTCGGCACATCTCGACCATGAAAGCTCCCTGATCCCAAATCTGTCTCTGCATCGTCTCAAGGGAAGCTAACAAGGTGTTGTTTACCGCACCCTAGTCCAGCACATATGTCTGCATCGGTATGGGACCGTCGGTGCGATCATCATTGCTGGCCATGGTCTCTGCAAAGACAAAACACCCAAACTCAGGTGCCGATAAATCAATTGGTTGTTGCTCTCTCTGATCGGGCGCTGGTACCTCAGAACTGGTGGTAGAAGGGTGGTCAAGGGGGAATAGGGTGGAATTGAACTCGGTTTCGGAGAGTAGGTCTCGGCTCTCACGAACCAACCTAGATGAGTGGGCTAGAGTGTTGTGAAGCAGTGCAGCCAAGGGCTGCCTAAGAGACCTCTTGTCCATCATCTTGATCTGGCGAGTAAATGCGGATGAGATCTGAAGACACACAAGATGGGAAAGCAAAACCCCCGATTCACCTACTCAACCATGAGCTGAAGACCGTAAAGGTTCGGTCAATTATTTTTCAATTTTTATTAGGTGATCAAATCATTCTTTCAGAGCAATTAAACGAGCTGATAGGAATCCAATACTCCCAACATACGGTCCCGTATAAAAGGCCTATAGTCTACTCGGAAATCGGAGGTGGCTCTAGCCTAGTGTACGGGTCACTTTCTCACTCATCCAAACTAAACAATGAAGGGATTACTCTCCCCAAGACAGATTTTTAGGTGAAGTGTCTTTTAGGGTCAAGTGTGTTTAGTAGTCCCAATTTTATAGTTTTTTGTTTTTTTAGGTATTTTTCAGATCAAACAATGCCTAACGAATTTTTCGGTTCTCCTGATTATTTAAGTGTGAAAACAAGGGGAGAAGGCGAAAAGGCCGATGCGTGATCAAATACAATGATGCATGCAGAGTAAGAAATGCGTACCTGATCCAGCTCTCTACAAGCAGGGTGATCTGCGCATAAAAGTAAAGACTGAAATAAAACTACCTATATGATGCACGAGAAAAATGGCCATAGATGAAGCAATTCTACACGCGAAGCATAGTAGTCAGGTAATCAAACTAAAGTCTTGATTGCGATCTTGGGAACCACTCGGTGTCTACTACAACGGATCCCGCACGTGCTGTATGTGGTTCCTTACGGCTCGTGGACTCGAGCATAATTAAGATGACTTTTTCTTTGTGATTTAATTAATTAGGTCCAATTAGCGAACTATAGGTACAAGCAGATAATTAGGGTTGGGCCTTAATTAATTACATCACAATTAGATAAAATCCTACGGATAAGGCTAAATCCTCGAAAATCAGATAAGCAGTATAAAATGCTGTGAAAACAAAACTAGCAAAAAACTGCGGTGAGGTCCCCCGAGCACACCGGTGCTCGACGAAACAGACCCCGACAATCACCATAAAAGTCTGAGTATCCGTGTATTATTACAATAATAAGTCTACAGAAAATAAATCTAATCTACAGCTATTCTACGGCTATCTATGCTCCCGAACTTTTGTTCTTCTTCCTCGCTCTCTCCTGCAGCTCTATGCAGAAAACAGCTGCCTCCATGTTTCGTGGTTGCGTCGGCTTCCCGAAGAAAGCTGCCTTGATCCCCGGGCCCTCGCAAGAAAATCAAAAGAAGTGTGTCAGTCCACATATTATTATAAAAATGTGATAAAAGTGGAATATGAAATTATTGCTAGAAAATGCAAGTAAATACAAAAAGCTATAAAATGAAAACCGACTACTAGGCCATGCTCTATGGCAACGGTGCCATTCTGATGAGGGCGAAAACCGAGAGACTAAGGAGAGAAGGTATCAATGGTCATTGCGACCTCAACCCCTCGGATCAGGCTCAATCAAGAAAATCAATCAAGACCACCAAATCGAATAAATCAATCAATCAAGGTAAATAGCGATCTAGCTATTTATTTAACCTGGTATAGCTACAAGGGTCGAACTCAAGGATCATGGACTAGACAAATCCTACAAAGTAGTCGAGAATAAAAAATAAAGTATCTTTGGTGGATTTTTAGATTTTTGAAATTTTTTGTGATTTTTAATTAAAAAGAAAATGTAAACGAAGGGGAAAAAGTCACAAACAACAAATTATTCAACAAAACAAACCAAGTCAGAAAATTGCAATAAAAATATTTTTGGATTTTATGCGTTTTCATGTATTTTTGATATTTTTCTTAGATTTTTGTGATTTCTAGTGAATTTTCTAAAAATGAAAGAAGGCGAAAAATTAAGAACAATGCGCAGCGAGAATTTAAAGGCTACTTAAAAATATAAAAATAGCCTATAAATTTCTAAAGACAATTTTATGTAAAGTAGAAATAAAAACCTAACTAATGGAAAAGAAATTGCATTTTTTGAATTGTTAGCCATTTTTAATGATTTTTATGAGTTTTTGAGTGTTTTTCAATTTTTAGGGGTTTTGTAAATTCATATCATACAAAAATTCCATAGAATAAAAAAGACAACACAATACGCGAACGACATTTTTTTGAATTTTAGAGTCTTTTTAATATTTTTAGTTGATTTTTCAAATTACACAATAATAAAATAAGATTTTTTTGATATTTTTAAAATAGAAAATCAAAACAAAATAAATCCAAAAATTCATAGAAATTTTTACAACATGGCAGGAGCCATGTATCCATATTTCGTGAAATTTGGATGAAGTTTGATATTTTATTCAATCAATCAAAAATGCACAGCACACAGGGACCATTCTACAAGAAAAATTAAGTTCCATGACTAAATATTAACAATCTTTTAAAAGTCCGAGGGGCCTACTGTAAATTTCACAAGGTATTCAGCACATGTTGCAATTCAGCATTCACCGGGGCATAAATGCAAATATGAAAACTATAATATCATATCAGAACATCCATAAAGTTCCAGGTCATACATGCAAATACACCAAAATTACATGTGACGAACCACGTGCCACCCTACAGGAAGGACGAGAACGCAAATAGTAAAAACAGTAAGGGCCACAATGCAAAAAGTCCATAGAAAGCTAATTTATTCTACAGACTAAATAACAACATAAAGAAAGTGCAGGGGGTATGAAGAAAATTAGCCAGCAAAGGGCATGCAGGTCATGTGACGTCCAGGTGGCGCGCGCTGAGTGGACGCGAATCTACGGCGCTGGCGCTGACACCTGGAGGATCTGATGGCTCTAACGAGATGGCGGACGTGGGGCGTATGTGGCCATTAGATCTGCTATCTAACGGCTTGTCATATGCAGGCAAAGGACGATCTGGATGAGGTCTGGCGAGTAGGCGCGATCCGAGGGCTCCGAGAGAGTCTGGAAGAACTCCTCCCTGGCGAACTTCGTCAGAGGACCTAAGATGATCTGAGCTGCTGATAAATGATCAGAGGGAGGGGTTCGACTCGCGTCACCCCTCCGCATCTGGTGGCGGTGGTGGATGGAACCCCCAACGATCTGATCTCCAGGACGGGTGGTGCGACCTGGGTTAGCTCCGTCGAGGGTGATGAAACACGAGCTAGGGGGCAATCTGGATCTTTTGGACTTGCAAACGAAAGCTAGTGCTTGGAGGGTCACTCCGGCGGAGGTTATTGGACAAGAAGCTAAGTCAAGCGGCGTGGAATGGCAGAGGACGGCTTCGGCGAATACGGAGGAATGAACCTAGCTAAATCTTGGCTCTACTAGCCAAGCTCAAGGAGATCAGATGATGGGAGAAGGGTGACGATGGCATGGGGGTTCGATCTGAGAAGCGGATGAGGGTATATGAAGCTCCGGCCACTAGAGAGGAGCCGGTGGAGTGGCAGATGAACAATCGAAGATAGATAGAAGTAGGATTGATTAAAGGGATACTTGATGATTGCATATCAATACTGAACTCCAGAAGGGTGCGGCGAAAAGGGTCGTCACCTCGACCGAGCTGCGGTGGGCTGGGAGGCTCTAACATGGCGACGCTCCGGCCACGTTCGTCGAGTAACGGCTGCAAACGCCTAATACGGCCACCAAAGAGTGGTTCCGGTCTCTGTCACCAAGGGGAGGCTCTCTAGGGTAGACTTAGGGCTTGCGGAGCGAGCTCAGGAGATGGGAATCAAAGTTTAGGATTTAAAGGATGTCCCAGGCGGTGGTGAAGACTGGGCATAGGCACGGAATCCGAGTTAGATCCGCCGCCCCCTAGGGATCCTCAATGGTGGCTGATCCATGGAGAAGAGGTGGGCATAAGAATCGGGGCAAAAGAAGGTTGGATCCGCTCCAGAAAATTTGGAAGAATCGGGTCGGTGAGCGGGTCCGCGAAGAAGGGATCCGAGGGGAGAGTTGATCGGGGGTCAACAATCCCCCATGGACCAATCACAGAATTCCAGGGTCAAAAATAATTAGAAAATAAACTAAAAATCGAAAATGATTTTATTTTAAAATATTTACAAAATAAAAAATTTTTATTTATTCTCAAACTATTTTTTAATGATTTTCTTATTTTTTTGAAAAATAAATTATGTTATATACATTATATTATATTATATACACGTATAAAATACCTATGTATTTTATACTTTTATTTTTATTATTCTATTTTTGTACAAAAACCCAAATTTTATGTTTTATTTATTTACAACATAAAATTTGGGATATAAAATAATTTTTATTTTATTGTTTTATTTATTTACAAGGGTGAAATAAATAGATATAGGTATATATATACATGGTTTGTACAATGTGAAGAGAGAGAAATTATTTTATTTTTGTTTTCATTTTCTTTTTCTCATTTTTATTTTATTTTTAGAAATATATACAAATTAAAACACATTTTTAGTTTTGTTTTTATGAAAATAAAATATATACATGACAGAGGAATATATAAGGTAAATGGCCCATCTCTCTCCACTTGTTTTATTTTGCGGTCAGGCCAATGCTTGGCCCACCCTTGGGTTCGGGTCACTCGATATTTATTCTAAATATCTCATTCTTTTTTCTTTCTTCTTTATTCTTTTATTTTTGCACAAAAACATGCTAATTATTGAATATTAACAAAGGCATGCATTTTGATAACTTATTGTATTTACAATCATATACATGGTATTTTGCCAAGATATTTAGCTAAACTAAAAGAATATAGAGTGATGAATGCGGATTCATCACCACTCCTACAAAGAGATAGGAGGAAATGGTTACCCGGAGCGTGCATCCGTCACAGTCACTGGGAATAAGTAATGGGCCATATCGCAACGAGGACATTGCGAATATAAGTCTGAGAATGGGTTAAAAGTAGTGTGAATTACTACTTGATAACTTTGGCTTAAGCATTTTGGATGGTTGTCAAAAGATCCATTTAGGTTCCACCCAACAAGTTGTCAGGGTCAGCTTTCTCCGATAACGGACCGGTGACCTAGGCCTAGGATGTTACAAACCCCTATGATAGTGGAAAGGGCTACACAAAGGGACCTAATCCGGGAGCATGCAATCACCACTATCATTGAGAATAACTAGCGGGTCATATTGAAACGAGGACGTTACGAATAGTATCAACCACTCAATGGCGTGCCATCCCCATTTGCAAGATATCCTCATTTCTCTTTGTAACAAACTGAGCTTAGCTCCTTGGCCTGTTATCAAGGAAAACTAGCCCTGACAACTTATTGGACTCGGATCCAAATGGATCCGTTGGCAACCACCCAAAATGATTAAGCCCAAGTTGTCAAGTAGTAAATCCCCGCCACTTATAAACCACACCAACACTTCGTGAGTTTAGATGTGGCACTATCTTTGGAGGTATGGGTGTTTCAACCTCCTCCACTTATATTCGCAACGTCCTCATTGCGACATGGCCCATCACTTATTCCCAGTGACAGAGGCTGCTGCATGCTCCGGGTAGCCATTTCCTCCTACATTTTTATAGGGGCGGCTCCACCTCTCAGGTAGCCCTTTCCACAATCAGAGGGAAATTGGCTCTAATACCATTTGTAACGTCCTGAGCTTAGGTCCCCGGTCCATTAACGAGGAAAACTGACCCTGACAACATGTTGGGTTCAAGCCCAATTGGATCCTTTAACAACCACCCAAAATGCTTAAGCCCACATTGTCAAGTAGTATTCCCCATCACTTATAAACCATACCCACACTTCATGAGTTTTTAGATGTGGCATCCAACCCCAAGCAAAGTGCCACATCTAAAAACTCACAAAGTGTGGGTGTGGTTTATAAGTGATGGAGACTACTACTTTACGACTTGGGCTTAAGCATTTTGGTTGGTTGTCAACGGATCCAATTGAGCTCGAACCCAACATGTTGTCAGGCTCAGTTTTCCTCATTGACGGACCGCGGACCTAAGCTCGTGACATTACATGATTTGTTGGCAAGTGTTCATCTCCACATGCTGCTTTTGAAGCACATTGGACAATGAACCCATAATGTATCTTTCTAAATTTTGATCTTCATTATCTTTTTCATTATAAGAAATTTCTTCTAACGTCTTCGGGTCTGTGAATTTCGGATCCAGTCTGAATAGTTTGGTCCGGTCAACTAATTGACCTCTAGGAGCATGTTAAGAGGGTTCATAGAATTCATTTTCTGAAATTGAGAATGATTTATATTAGAATAATAATATATATTCAATTGTATTCCTTTGATTAAGGAATTTTTAATCAAATTATTCTTACCTTTTCAACTTTGAAAGTTCATTCCCTTAATCACTTTCAAAGCAAGAGATATACATACCGCTATATCTCTAGCGAGAGCTGGGATCTCCTCTGTGTCTTTGTCACATCCCAATAATATGAGAACCTATGACTCGGATAAAAAGAAGTGGGAACACATTCCGTCTTGCAAGTCTATCTTGCTTTTTCCAATTCGGTCTTTAACACCCGGGCCCACCACCTCTAAGAAGATGTTGACCCGTTGTTAATTGAGCCAATCGTCAACAGGATTAGAACTCTCTATGCACAATCAAGTATTACCCCAATAATATGAGGATCTGATATTGGGGTTGCTACACACACGATCATACTCTTTCGACAAGTAAAGAGCCCGATCTAGATGTGCTTGTATACAGGAGATGTTTTTTCTGACAGGCGTGTCCTACATACAATCTTCGACGACGGAACCCTTCACCTTATGTGATTTTCCACCTCATATTGAAATTCTAATTAATCATTATAATAGTGTATTTTAATTAGATATAATTCATTTAATCATATTAAATCAATTATTAATTCAATTCATTCAATAAACTTGATTGTTACTTGAAAGGATAGTATTGTAACACCCATACCCCCAAAGATAGTGCCACATCTAAAACTCACGAAGTGTGAGTGTGGTTTATAAGTGGTGGGGATTTACTACTTGACAACTTGGGATTAAGCATTTTGGGCAGTTGCCAATGGATCCATTTGGGTCCGAGTCCAATAGTTGTCAGGGCGAGTTTTCCTCGACAATGAACCGGGGACCGAAGCCCAGGACGTTACAAATCATACTGAATCTGAAAGAAATTTTTGGTGATTTAAACCACACACAGCTTTATAACATAATGAAAGAATATATTCTTTACAAGATGCAGGAGTGGACCTCTGTCAGAGAACATGTACTCAAAATGTTTGGGTACCTCTCTGATTTGGAAACCTTGGGAGCCTTCATGGATTCAGATATGCAGGCTGATTATATTTTGTTGTCATTCCCTAAGTCTTTCAACAACTTTGTGGTCACTGATGACCCGAAAATTCCGTAGTTCTAGTTAAGGTGTAAATCAGGCTCGTTGCGACCCGAACCGCGAGGCTAAGACAATCGAGAAAATATCAATACCACCAAATATGAAATCAAACAATCAGGTCAAAAACAATGGTCTCACTTTTTACCTAGTATATCTACCAGGGTCGAATACAAAGAGCACGAGATGGCAAAACCTACGAAGTAGTCAGGATTCAAAAAAAGGATTTTTGGTGGATTTTTAGGTTTTTAAATATTTTTTGGATTTTTTTAATATTGGGAAAAGGATGAAAATGCTAAGAAAACCTCAATAAAACAAATATTAACTACCTCAAAAACACTCAGAAAATTCAAATAAAAATCATTTTAGGTTTAAGAAATATTCAGATGTTTTTGATATTTTTCTTGGATTTTTTTAATTTTTAGTTGATTTTATAAAAATGAAATAAGATGAAAAATGACAACTACTGTGCAACTAGAATCAAATGGTTATTTAAAAATATCTAAATAGGCTATAAAATTCAAGCAACAATTTTATGAGAAACTATATGAAAAATACTAACTACATAAACTGAAATTGCATTTTTTTTATTTTTAAGAAGCTTTAATGATTTTTCAAGTTTTTTAGTGTTTTTCAATTTTTAAGGTTTTTATAAGTCCAAATCAAACAAATCTTGGGTAGAAGTAAAAGCACACAAAAATAAACACACGATAATTTTTTTGGATTTTTTGGAGGGCTTTAATATTTTTAGTTGATTTTTCAATTTATACATTAGCAAATTTTTAGGTTTTTGAATTATTAAAAATATAAAATGGAAACAAAATTAATCCAAAAATTCATAGAAATTTTTACAACATGGAAGGAGCCTTGTATCCAAATTTCACTATATTTGGATAAGATACGATATTTTATTCGAGCCAATCAAACACTCACAGCACACAGGGACTATTATGAAAGAAAAATATGTTTCAGGAATAAATGATAATACGTTTTAAAAGTCCTAGGGGCCTACTGTAAATTTTCCACAAATTCCAGCACATGTCCAAAAAACCATGTACAGGGGTATAAGTGTAAATATGAAAAGTAAAATATCAGAACATAACATCCATGAAGTTCCAGGTCATCATGCAAATGTACCACAAACTCACGTGATAATGCACATGTACCCGTACAAAGAGGACTAAAATGTAAATAGTAAAAACAGTAAGGGGCAAAGTACAAAAAGACCACAGCATGCTAATTTATTTTACAGACTAAATAAAAACATAAAGAAAATGCAGGGGAGGTGACGCAAACTACCCAGCCAGGGGCGTGTGGGTCACGTGGGTGGCTAGGTGGCTCGCTAAGTGGAAAAGGATCTGCGGATCTGGCGCTGACACCTGGAAGATCTGACGGTTGTCCTGCGAGCACGGATGTGGGCATACGGAGGCCGTTAGATACTAGATATAACGGCCTGACAAGGCGTATATGACGGACGGTCCGAATGCGATCTGACGGATGGCGATGATCCAACGGCTCCGGAAGGGTCTGGATGAACTCCTGCGGGGCGAGGTTTGCCGGAGCACCAAGGAAGATCAGTGGCTCCGATGAACGATCGGACGACGGGAACACGATCGGAAGGATCCTCCGCGTCGGATGGTGGTGACTGATGAGGTCGTCAACGGTCAGATCTCCTGGCGGGGCAATGACACCTGGACGACCTCCGACGAGGTGGGTTGAAGGCAAGCTGGGGGTAATAGTACACCTTCTGACCTGTAAACGACAGTTGCTGCTCTGATATATGCTCTGGCGAGGGTTATTGGAGTAGACACGAAGGGAAGCGGCGGGGGAATGGAATTTGAAGTTCCGGCAAAGCGGGGGAGGAACCTCGATCCTAATCTTGGCGATATAATACAAGTCTAGGGTGATCCTAGTGTGGCAGAGAGATGACGATGGAACGGGGCGTCTATCAGAGCGGTTAGGGGCGATCGGTGGAGCTCCGACCACTAGGTCGGAGCTGGAGGAGGACAAGTGAAGGAATCGAAGATAAATGGAACTCGGGTCGATGAAAGGTTCACCTGATGATCTGAAATCGATCCTGAGCTCCAGGAGGGCGCGGCGATGTGGGTCGTCGCCTCGACCACGCTGCGGCAGGCGAGGAGGCTCGAACGTGGCGGCGCTCCGGCCACGTACGTCAAGCTATGGCTACAGCGCCTTAATCCGACCACCAGAGAATGCTTCCGGTCACTGTCACCGAGGGGAAACTCTCTAGGGTAGAATGAGGGCTTGCGATGCGAGCTGCGGAGCTGGGAAACGAATGGAAGAATTTATACGCAATTCAGGTGACGAGGTTGAACGGGTGCGGGCATGCGAACCAAGAAAAATCTTCCTCTCCCTAGGGATCCGCAGGGGTTGCTGATCCAAGGGGAAGAGGCGGGCGGTGGAATCGGGGCTAATTGTGATCATATCCACTCCAGAGATATTGGAGAAGTCGGGCCGGTGAGCATGATCCATGAAGGGGGGACCCGGGCGGCGATGTTGATAGGAGGTCAACGATCCCACGTGGACCAATCACAGAAAGCCAAAGTCAAAATTATTTGTAAATTAAATTAAAAATAAAAAAACCATTTTATTTTAAAATATTTACGAAATGAAAAATGTTTATTATTTTTTAAACTATTTTATATGATTTTTATTTGTTTTTGTGAAAAATAAATTAACTTATATACATTATATTATATTATGTGCATATATAAAATATTTATTTATTTTTGTTTTAATTTTTATTTTGTTTATTTTTGTACAAAAACCCCAATTTTATATTTTATTTATTTACAACATAAAATTTAGAGTGTAAAATATTTTTTTTATTTCTATTGTTTATTTACAAGGATGAAATAAATAGTGAAAGATACATGTATACGAGGTATGTACAATGTGGAGAAAAAGAGAATTTATTTTAATTTTATTTTTCTGATTTTTATCTTAGTTTAGAAATATATACAAGATAATAGAAACACATTTTTTTATTTTTGGGAAAATAAATTATTTATATACATATATAAGGGATATGTACAAGGATGTGTGGCCCTATCTCTATTTTATTTGGCGATCAGGCCCGTGTTGGGCCCTCTCTTGGGTTCAGGTCACTCAATATTTATTCTAAATATATCCTTATTTTTCTTTTATTTCTTTATTCTTTTATTTTTGCACAAATGCACGCTAATTATTTAATATTAACAAATGCATGCCTTTTGGTATCTTATTGTATTTACAACTCTATGCATGGTGTTTTGCCAAGATAAATAGCTAAAATAAAAGAATAAAGAGTGATGAATGAGTATTCATCACCCCCTTATACTTTACTTTTGTTAGTCCCTTAGCAAACACTTATTTGAAAAAGAAGGGAAAAAGAGAAAGAAAAAGAAAAAGAAGGGAATTCAAGATTGATTATTAAACTTTCATTCATTGAATTGAAATATGGATCTCAGTCAGACCTTTGGATTATTAATTTGTCAGAACCTTATTTGGACTTAAGCTTAAAACCCAACAGCCTCTATGTTCCACCAATCTATGGTCAAGACTCCTCAACAATCCATATCAGATTAAGTCTACATACACAAACTCTAATGACCATGAATCTTTCCTTGTACTGTCTAAATGATATGTAGCTCCCCACCTCAGAAATGGCAAAGCGACAACCCCCTTAACAAGGTAACTCTAATGCCTCAGTCTAGCAACTCTTTCCTTGAGGAGAGGGGTATTCCCTTCTAAGTTCAAGTACAATCGGCTCAAGAAGAGGGGGAAGAAGAGAATGGACCATGACTAATGTAGCCATGTATCCTTGGGAGCCCAACCAGTGTAGCTAAGTCTCCCGCTGCAAGCTTCATGAGATGGTCATGTGTAACATAAGCTTTACTTTAATTGACTATATACACTCCGGTGGGTATTTTATCTTCACTCAGATCCACCACTTTTTTGAATTTTTTCTTTCTTTGCACTTTTTTCCCGTTGTACATATGTACGACATATCTACATGGTGTAGCATATATACATAAGGAGTTTTTCCTCTTGAGCCAGTAGACTATCCCTCTTTTGAAGCTTTATTGCAACCCACAACTTCTGTCTTTAGACTTCATCACCACCAGACCAAGTTGAGACGCACTTCCTTCACTATAAGAAGAAGAGAGGTTCCACCTAGAAGTACTACCCTCGTATGCTACCCCAACCCAAAGGAAACTACCTCCTCACCACCTTATCCATGGAGAGCTAGGTGTAAAGTGCTGGTGCAAGTAAAGCCATTGTCTCTGAAAGTCATGTGTGCATTGTTAAGTGTTCTACTTAGGCTCATCAAGATGACATATGCTCATAGCCTAGTGGACTCAAAGTATTAAGTCCCAAATAGACCTGAAATGTCTTAATCCTAAGCCCTATAAAGTTCCTCTTAGAATTAGGTGGATTAAGGTCTTAACCAAGCTCCATTTTCCAATTTAATTCCAGGCCAGTTTAAATGTCAATCAAGATTCAGAAAAACTATCACATATTTACAAATATGTAATTTTTTTAAAATTTTTTGAAAATGTGCAAAATTTTTGAAAATGTTTGAAAACATGGATGTGAGCATGAGTGCAGAAGTTTTGCAAAATATTTACACACATTTACATAAGGTTTTTGGAAACTTTTTGTTTTTCAAACATTTTACAAAAATTTTGTTCTATATACATAATTTTGATATCAGAATAATTACAAACTATTTACACAAATCATTTTTACAAACATTTGTGAAAAAAATTTACAAATAGCTATGTATGTGCAAGAAGAATTATATGTACAAGGAAAATTTTAAAATTTTTATGGTTTTTGGATGAAAGAATTTTATCCATTTTTATTTATTAACACACTCATACAAAGTACGAGTTATGGCTAAAGTATAAATGGAATATATATGCCACCCACTATACTTAGCCCGAACGATGTCCTCAGAGTGAATCAAGAGCGATGAAGAAGACATAACTCGTGCTTAGTATAGGGAAGTGAAAAGGAATAGTATACTACAACGATGAATAACAGAATAGAATGAAGAGGACTCGGTGTTTCTCCCTATAAGGATAAAGTAATCCTAAGTATAGAAAGTTGTACATGAAGGGAAATTCGAGTGGGAGAATGTACAGGGTCTACCTCTCATATACTTAAGGTAAAATATCCCTAAGTATAGGCAGGAAAACAAAGGCAGAAAGAATTCAAAGAATACCCAAGAGTCCTACACCCTCCCTATACTTAGGGTAGAGTACACCCTAAATATAGCATAATCATAACATGAAGATGGGGTGTAGGACTAAAGAATGGAGTCATATGGACAACTGGATCTATACAAGGCGGAAGACAGTGATAATAAGGAGTGACATGCAATAGATGTGAGTCAAAGACCACATCTCACGCAAAATGAATAGCGACGATGTTAACTACCAACGACTTATGATCTAGATATGGTTTGAGCCGCTGCCCGTTAACACGAAAGGTAAATTCAGAAGACAACTCAGATATATCAATGCTTCCATTGTCATGTACCTTTCGGACTAGGTATGGTCCCTTCCACTTGCTCTGTAACTTCCCTGGAAATAATCGAAGCATGGCATTAAACAACCATACTCTCTGATCCGGCTCAAACTGCTTTGTGTCTAATATGAGAATCATGCCACTCCTTCACTCTCTCCTTATAATGTAGGCTGCTTGAAAAGGCTTCATCTCTCAGCTCCTCCAGGGCTGCCAATTCTACCCTTCTTTGGTCTCCTACACTCACTGGATCCAAAAGTATCTCTGTAACAGCCCAAAGTGACTTATGTCTCAGCTCAACAGGTAAATGGCAGGGCTTGCCATAAACGAGGCGAAAGGGAGATGTACCCAAAGGAGTCTTGAAGGACGTTCTATATGCCCACAAGACCGAGTCCAAAAGATGTGACCAATTGATGAATCCACGATTCATCATCTTTATTCTATCATTTTGGCCTTAAAAACCGTAGTAAATGTGTGTAAATAGGCTTAATTTAGGCATTTTAGCATTCATGCATCATTGTGTAAATATTGTATAAAATGTAGTTTTTAAAGACAAAATTATAGAATAAAGAAAAGAAAAGAAAAAGAATAAAATATTATAAATATTTTATGACCCGAAACTCAAGACCTAGGCATCTCAATGACTAGGTTGACAAGGAATAAAGTAGGGGGGAGATAAGGGCCAAAATACAATAAAAATACCTTTTATTTAATTTATTCTTTATTCATTTTGGGACCTATTTTTTATTCCACTTTTTATACTTCAAATAAAAAAAATTTTTTACATGAAAGTTGTAGATAATTAAATAAAGAAAAATACAAAATCAATTTCACTCAAAAATAATGTACAGATAAAAAGTTATGATCTGAATAAGATTCCAGAATCCCAACTTCCCAGACCTGTATCTCTCAAATAAAAATTCGAAATGTACCAAAACTCACCCTTTAATTGTATATAATTTCTTGTAAGCTATTTAATGAAGGTGGTTTCATATTTTTCGGAGTTACGGTTTGAAAGTTGAGTTTTGGACCCCACTAGTATACTTGTACAAATTAAAATATTCATTTTATTATTTATTCATTATTTTTATAATTTTATATTTTTATATTTTTATAATTTTTTAAATAATATTTATAATATATATACATTAAAACAGGAATAAAAACCCAAATAAAACACAAAAATAAAATACCTGTATAAATTACATGGTATAATACCTATACATATACCTACATAAAGTTTACTTCTATTTTATTAAATGTATAAAATACATCAAAAAATAAAATAAAAATATATTTAACTGCATAAAAACATCCTATAAATTTGTAAAATAATAAACACAAATAAATAAATTAAATACACAAAATAAAAATAAAATATTAAAATACATAGACATGTATACCTGTATAGACCTAAAAAGGGAACTTGTATTTCTATACCTCTAAAAAATAAATAAAAATCAAAATAAAATAGTTTATAAAATAATAAATATTTTTTATTTTATAATCCAAAATTTATAAATTCATTTACTAATTTGAATTGAATTAATAAAATATTTCTAGAGGCTTTTTCTGGTTGCTCCACGTGGACCAACCAGGTGAGTCTGACAGTTGACTGCAGGTCAACTGTCTGACTCCCCCTCTGTGTTGTGTTAGATCTAGGTTTTGGGTCATGTTTGCGGATTTTTTGAGGCTTGTACAAGCATCGTTCTATGTCGAGTCCTTCAACATTTTTGCGTCTCGTATATTGGTAATTCACGCCCAAGGTATTTCTTGGGCTTTGGATCACTGATCGAGGCGTTTCTCCTCGTTGTTTGACCCGCCAGAGTCACATTCTACAAAACAACATGCCACCTTCCTTGCTCCTTGAATCGTCCTTTAACAAGCTTAGACATCCGGGTTATTGCCATGGATCCCCGATGACAGAGGTCCGATCCCAGCACCTCGTTGATGTACGATGGAGGCTTGAGGCGCGTTCCACCACCATCTCCGGCCACTTGGACGTGAGGTATATCTCGGGTTTTCAACCCTTGAGGTTTTCACTTTATTTTGTTTTTCTTGCGCATTTTTATTCCCATAGTTGTAGGATCGTTCAGCTGTCCTCCATTTCGCCTAAAAATCATCCATTCGTCGTCGCCATCACCTCACCGGAGCTAGCTCCGGTGAGCTCCTCCCCTTTCACTCTTCGCCTTCTCCAGCTGCTAGGTGGGGAGAGGCACTTTGTCCTCACCTCCCTTGACCATTTTTGCAGGTTGCAGGAGCCCGCAGACCCCTCTTGGGTGGGTCGATTTTGGAGGAAAAGAGGTACCTGGAACCCATCTCGGTCTTCGACTCCGCTGCAGAGCACCGGTGCTCTTCGATCCTTTTTGGCTCTGATGGTGGGTCAGAGAAGCTTCCAGGAGCCGAAGAAGGCCTTCTGCGACGAGGACGGTGGCTGGAGCAGCGCCCTAGCGTCGGTTGAAGCTCGTCGGAGGTCGTGTTCTTCCCTGTTCTTGCAGGGGGGGTCCACGGTCGTTCGATCGAGCTCCACCCCCAGATCTCCTAGCTACCGTCGGATTAGAAGCTCCCGTGCCATCGGATCATCATCACCCCATTTTATCTGGGCCGTTGGAGCGAAGGGGTACCGTCTCCCCTGGAGAGGACACGTGTATAAGTAGGGTATCTCAAGCCGTCTGATCTCCTCGTGCTGGGTATTTTGCATATCTCACCCGACCATTTTTGTATTTGTTTATTCAGGACTTAAACTTTCATCGGTGCTTTATTTATTTTTTGTAATTTGCATTCAAGCCCCTGTAGTTCTATTAATTGCAGAACAGTCCCTGGCCACGTCACCTCACATGGCATTGGCACGTGAGGCGTGGGCATTTTGCAGGGACCTCCCCTTCTATTTACTTATTTCTATTTGGCCCTAACACTCTGTATTGAAGTTATTAATTTTCTGGACATTTTGCAATTATACCCCTAAAGTTTTGATACACAACATTTTGGTCCTTGCTCGGCACGTTGTAGTCACGTGGGGGGTGGCGTTTTTGCAGGAAAGCCCTCTCGGCTTTAGCCATTAATAGTTAGTTCAGAAAGGTTTTTAATCAATTGTAATTTTTGTGGAAATTTATGTTTTGACCCCTGGATTGTTGCATATTACAAAAATACCCCTGCTAGGACTGTATTTTCTTGATGTTTCTAGTAATTATTCCATGCATCTATAAATTGCTAAAAAATCCACAAAAATCATCATAAGCTCCTGTTGCGTTGTATATTCACTTCATATTTTTATTTTGCATATTTATTGCATTTTAATATTTATCAAAATTCAAAAACATGCATTTTTGCTACTGTTTGCATTAGAAAACCCATAAAAATTATAAAAACTCCTCAGAAAATTCTCAAAAAAAACTATATTTTTCTTATCATAGTGTGTTGTAACTTTAGACCAAAAATCACTAAAAATATACAAAAGAAAGCTCCTAAAAATTACAAAACCCCTAAAATCTTTATAAAAATCTTAAAAATTCAAAAAAAATCGCAAAAATACAATTTCAGTTTCTATATTTTCCTTATTTTATTGTCTTTCGATTAAAATTAATTTTTGGATTTTTGGACACTGATTGATATTTTTCATCCTCATTTTAATTTCGGCCAGCAACTTAGTTCACTGATTTCTAGTTTTTTTACCTTTAAAAATACCAAAAAATTCAGAAAAATCTAGAAAAGTCAAAAAAACATTAGAAAAATATAAAAAATATAAAAACATTTTGTTTCCAGTATTTTGACTATTTTTCCCTATTTTTACCTCTCTCTTATATCTAGTGTATACTTATTCCTTATATATATATTCTATCTTCACTAAAAGAAAAAGAAAATACAAAAATATAAAATATAAAAAGAAAACACAAAATCAGTAAATTAAAAATCAAAAAATAAAAATAAAAAATAAAAAATTTAATAAAAAATATAAAATTTAAAACCCACCAAACATTTCAATGATAGACAAATTCATCGCAGTCACATTTTGAGCATTAAATTGCCATGTTCTACTTGTCTGCTCTCTGTGTTCGACCTCTACACATACTTGCACCTATACACATCTTGTGTAGAGTTATAATAAATTTTAACTCAGCACATTTACTTTCATTGCTTGAATTACTTGTTGTGGGTTAATTGTTGATTGATTGAGGTTTCGTGAGAAGTCGCTCAGCGACACTGTGGTCCCGCCTTGTGTAGACTATTTTAGGCCCTCGCAAAATTTCAATTATCAAATGGCGTCGTTGCCGGGGAGCAATAGTGCGTAGTTCGGGTTTTTGATTGTGCTTGTGATTCTTTGTCTATTCTTGTGGTTTTATTTGTTTGCTTGTCATTTGATATAATTGTTTGAGCTGTAGTCAAATTTTTAGTTGCTTCTCACTTAGTCTCGAAACTGTCGTCCGCAAGAGTCCTCCATACAGCGCGTGCAGGACCGAGCTTGGTGGGCACCGAGGAGGCTCCAAGACCGGACACTTCGGTTTCATTCTAGGTCATTAGCATCAGTTCTTCATGCTAATAGCAATTTCTGAAACTTAGAGCGATTTCAGCGGCTTGCATTTGCATATAGATAGGTTTCAATTATGTTGAGCATATTTGCATGTGGAGTGCCGGAGGCAAGGTGAGCATTTCTCTTTAGCATACATCATTGATTTGCCGCTTGCATTGCTTTTCCGACTCTCCCTCTGATTTTGATCACCTAGGTGCTTAAAGGAATTGACTCCCCAATAGGATCATGCATTTCTCACTAAAAATCCAAAAAAACTGATGACAAATAAAATTGGGACTGCTAATATTACTTGACCCTAAAATCAATCAAAAAAATTCTTGTATTGGGGCGAGTAATCCCCTCATTGTCCTCATTTTACATTGCTCACGCACACACTAAGAATTAATGCCAAAATCCCATTCGTCCCCCAAAGTGTTTGTGCAATTTTGGACTTCTCACCTAACTCTAAAATAGACAAGATAAAAAGACCGACTTTTTGGTCTCTACAGAGTTGAGTTGGTGAATTGAGGGCTTGTATTGTGTGTGTTTGTTTGTGATTGCTTGTGTGTATTCTAGATCATCTCTGCACATTTGTGCCTTTCTTCACACTTCTCTTGACTTGACCTTCGTGCTCTCTCGGATCATTTTCCTCTTGTTTCGAGATGGCTGACTAGAGCATCTTTTATCTGGATTTTGCGGATCCTTAGTTCGCTCCAGCCGGTCCACCTACTTTTTTCCAGGAGGACTTTGCTCCTGACTTTTGTACATATCTGCCTCAGCCGCAGTATCAGGACTCGAATTTCTACCCATCTCCACCTCCACCTGTATATTATCCACCTCCATCTTCACATCCACCCGAGTCAGACCTGTTGGAGTCACCTTCCTCGATCTCCATGAATGTTGTCTTGAACCGGATGATAGAGCACATTAATTCGATGAATGGTGATCTTGTTGTCTTGAGGAAAAACCAGATTAATGCTCCATTCGTCGAGGTTACGGATTTCCATGTGGGTGATCATGGAAGTTTGCAATCACCAAAAATACAAAAAATGAGAAAATTTTAAAAATACAAAAAGACTTCAGGAGACACTTGGTTGATTCAGATTGTGAGGAAAGTGTCCATTTGCCAGATTATTTATGCACACATCCATTCACATCTTGTCTCACCTTCGACCCTAAGGATGTCGCTGTACAGACTGCTCTTGGCATGCCTCGTGTATATGATGATTTCGACGTCCTCCCTTGTATGGAGGAGGTCCAAAAATTCAAATAAAATGCTACCTGAACTGGAAGTGGTGGCCACTATTCATGAGATCATTCAAGCCCCACTTCAGCAGGCCATGACCCAATTATCTGCTCCTCCTCCCAAGAAGAGAAAGCGGATGAGAAGATCTGAGCGCCATATTTTGACCATGGCCACTGCCCACGCCATCACACACCATCCCATTCCTAGGAAGAAGAACACAGCTACCCCTTTCATCACTTGCACTATCTCTGACCATACATGTGATCACACTCTCCTAGACAGCGGTGCTTCGATTAACATATTACCCTTCTTGCTGGTACAGTCTCTTCACTTAGGGCCTCTCAAGAAAATCAGGATGATCGTTCAGTTTGCTGATGGATCAATAAAGAGGACAAAGGGTATTCTTGAAAACGTCGTCATTTCGATTCAGGGCACGAGCTACAATGTTGACTTTGTCGTGTTGCCCATGGATACCTCCACAGGGGAGCCCTCTCCAATCATGCTGGGATGACCATTTCTCGCCTCTGCAAGGGTCGTTATTGATTATGGATCAGGAGAGATTCGCTTCTGTCCTGTTGACGAGAGCGAAGTGTTGACCACCGTACCCCCAGTTGACCAGAGACCTGCACCTGATGTGCCTTCACTGATTCTAGTTGACCCCGAGGCCTGTGACCTATATGACGATATTAGAGGAGTTTGCTTTACGACAGTTGATGAGACACGAGAAATCCTCCGAAAGGGGGAAGACTCAGAAAGCACAGACCTCGAGGTTCCTCCTTTTGGTGTGTGACGATGTGTTGATGAAATCCACGGGATTTACGTGATTGATACCATTGAGCGGAGGGCAGACACCAAGACTAGACAGGACGGACCTAGTTTGACTACTTCTACTGATAAGTCCATTCCTGGTCACTCTAAAGTTATTATGATTGAGGTCGGTTATGATCTTAACGATTATTTTCAGAAATTCGGGCCTTTCGATGAAAAAGATGATCCGGGTGAGATTCTTGAGGATGATCGGAGTTCGACTTCTTCCACTGATGATTTCGTTCCTTTTGGTTTTGACCTGGACGATACCTCGCATGACGACTCTGATTACACTTCTTCCGATGAGGATGAGTTTGTCCCGTTCCACTTTGATATCAGTGAGACCACCAAGGGCGAACCTAGCCATACTACTTCCATTGACCAGTTCGTGCCTTTTCGATTTGACTCCACTGAGGGCCTTCACATGTTGACCCTGATCGGTTAATGTCATCTGAGGACCCCGATGTCGACCTACACCACACCAGATCTATCTCTCAGCAGTCCCGCAAGAAGGTTCGCATTCATCCTTCTTGACCATTTATATATCCATCTCTATTGTATATCCACTTTTGTACCTCTGCCTCTCTCTCATATTGCTCGTCCACCCATTCTCATGTTTGCCTTACTTAGGGCGTACTTTGTCCTAAGTATATGGGGGTGGACGAGCCGAGTGTTCATTCGTCGTTCCGTTTCATCACTCCTGTTGTTACCTATACTTAGGGCTTCTTTTACCCTAAGTATAGGGGGAGTGATGCGTACATTTGTCTCTATCTGTATCCATCTTCTGATCTCTTTTCTTCATTTCTTCTTTTCTTCTTTTCCTCTTCTATCTTCTTTATCTACCGAAAAGGTGCTGCCCTTTTTGTCAGTCTTCTATACATAGGACGTAATTTGTCCTAAGTATAGGGGGTGTGCACCGCAAGAATTTCTATTCCTTGATCCTCTCCATTGTCTCCTCTTCTTATCTATACTTAGGGATATCTTACCCTAAGTATAGGGGGAGACAGTCTGAGTACGATCTGTTCATTCCCACCCTTGACCCTCCCTGCTTTGTGTACAGTTTGCTATACATAGGATTATTTGATCCTAAGTATAGGGGGGACGGTCGATTTCTCATTCGTTTATTCACTCATCTCTTATTCATTTATTCTTTAAACTTTTCGATACTTAGTACAAGTTATGTCTTCTCCTTTCTCTCCAATCTATGAGGACATATCTCAAACTAAGTGTAGGGGGTCTTATATACTTTAGACATAACTCGTACTTTCGTATTTTCTTAATAATTATGGCTAACTAATACCATTAAATTCATTAAAATCCTTAATAAAAAGATGTCATTATTCCTAAAATTCTTTGTGTATTTACTGATTAATAAATCAGGTGAAAATACTTTTTGCAAAATGTTTGAAAAATAGTTTGAAAATTCTTGTGAAAATCTTTTGAAAACTATTTGGAAAACATTTTATCACATGTTTTCAACCTTTGTAAAAACACTTTGATTGTAAGATTTATTTTCTTTGCGTGAAATAAAATGTTTGAAAAATGATTTGCAAATGGTTTGAAAAATGGTTGCAAAAATATTTTGTAAAAAGTTATATATACTGTTTGGAAAACCTTTGCAAAATGATTTTCAAATGTGTGTACATGTTTGTAAAATGTTTGTACAAATTGTTTTGGACAATAGTTTTCAAAAATTGTTTGAAAAACCTGTGTCAAATAAGTTTGAGGAATACGTACATCTCACCAAAATTCACTATATATACCTATAAAATTGATCACTTACCCTTGTAAATTCTTAAAAATCCACTTCTTATAAATATAAGAAGCATTCCTGCGTAAATATTTGTACCTAGTTTTTTCATCCAAAATCTTTTGTTTGCAAAAATCCCAAAAACATTTGCAAGATTAAAATCCGAAAACATTTGAAAAATCTCTTTGAAAAATACAAAAAATGCATATGCATCATCTTTTAAAAAATCCATAAAAAGTTCAAAATCTTTGAAAATTGCATCACAAAAATATTTTCTGCACAGCATTTGCATATCATGAGCATTTTCTCGGATTGAGTTTGATAGTTGAACAAGTCTAAGTAAAATCCGGAGATTGGAGCTTGGCGGGACCTTAAAATCTTCCTAATTAACAGGAACCTTATAGGAGCTGGAATTGAGGTACTTTAGGTCTAGTTGACTTAATTCTTTGAGGATCACGATACTTGGTTCAATGGATTCTTGATTGCCTAAGTAGAGTATTTCGGAGCACACGCATGACTCTTGTTGATAATGACCTAACTTGGGAACCTACACCTTTCACTTGTCTCAACTCGGTTGGAGTGGTGAGGGGGTTGGATTTGCCGGTATAAGACGCACACAGGTGGAAACACTTGTCCTCCTCTAGGGAGGGAAGTGCACCCCAACCCATCCAGTGGTGATGAGTTTCGAGGATAGGAGATCATGGGTTGCAATAAAGATTCAAAAGAGGGATAGTCTACTAGCTCAAGAGGAAAAACTCCCTATGTAAATGCTTGTATATAGTATTCAATATATATATATATATGAAAAAAGCAAAAACTCCAAAAAAGTGGACAGGCCTGTACAAAAATAAAAATTCCTACCGGAGTGTACATATGTGTATAGTCAATAAGCAAGCTTGAGCTTCAAAGTCAAATCATGTGATCCTGCAGCTGGATGACTTGACTACACTTGTCTTGCATCCTAGGATTGGTAGCTACACTGGCGACTGTCCATTCTTCTCTTCACCCCCTCCTCTTGAGTCGGTTGCCACTTGAACTTAGAAGGGAATACCCTGCTCCTTGAGGAATGAGAAGTTGGATTGGGGAATCATTGGGTTGTCATATTGGAGAAGCTAGTCTCTTTGCCATTTCAGTTGGGGAGAGCCACTATCACTTATACTATACGAGTCAGATTCATAGTCGTAAGGGTTTGGGTATGAGTTGAAGTATTTCTGACCTGGCTATTGAGGAGACTTGAGCAGAGTTTTGGGATTCTCGAAGGCTGTTGGATTTCAAGTCCGGATCTCATTAAGGTTCCACAAGCACTAAAATTCCAAAGGTCCGACATAAGCTCTAAACTTTGATTTTGTGAAGACAAGTTTGATAATTAAATTCAATCCATCTTTCTTCTTTTTCTTTTCTTTGATTTTCTTTTCTGCACTTATTGCATAAGTGTTTGCTAGGGACTAGCAAAGGCAAGTATAGGGGGATGATGAATCCACGTTTCATCATCTTTATTCTATCATTTTGGCCCTAAAAACCCTAGTAAATGCGTGTAAATGAGCTTAATTTAGGCATTTTAGCATGCATGCATCATTGTATAAATATTGTATAAAATGTGGTTTTTAAAGCCAAAATTATAGAATAAAAAAAGAAAAGAAAAATAATAAAATATTGTAAATATTTTATGACCCAAAACCCTGAGACCTGGGCATCGTGATGACTAGGTCGACAAGGAATAAAGTAGGGGGAGATAAGGGCCAAAATATAATAAAAATACCTTTTATTTAATTCATTCTTTATTCATTTTGGGACCTATTTTTGGTTCCACTTTTTATAATTTAAATATAGAAACTTAGTACATGAAAGTTGTATATAATTAAATATAGAAAATACAAAATTGATTTCACTCAAAAATAATGTACAGATAAAAAGTTATGATCTGAATAAGATTCCAGAATGCCAACTTCCCAGACCCGTATCTCTCATATAAAAACTTGAAATGTACCAAACTCATCTTTAATTGTATATAATTTCTCTTAAGCTATTTAATGAAGGTGGTTTTGTATTTTTTTGAAGTTATGGTTTGATAGTTGAGTTTTGGACCCTACTAGTATACTTGTACATATTAAAATATTCAATTTATTATTTATTCATTATTTTATAATTTTATATTTTTATAATTTTGTAAATAATATTTATAATATAATTATAAATTAAAATAGTAATAAAAACCCAAATAAAATACAAAAATAAAATACATGTATAAATTACATAGGTATAATGCCTATACATATACCTACATTAAGTTTACTTCTATTTTATTAAATGTATAAAATACATCAAAAAAATAAAATAAAATTATATTTAAGTGCATAAAAACATCCTATAAATTTGTAAAATAATAAACACAAATAAATAAATTAAATACACAAAATAAAAATAAAATATTAAAATACATAGACATATATACCTATATAGACCTAAAAAGGCAACTTGTATTTCTATACCTCTAAAAAAAATAAAAATCAAAATAAAATAGTTTATAAAATAACAAATATTTTTTATTTAATAATAAAAAATTAATAAGTTCATTTACTAATTTAAATTGAATTTATAAAACATTTTTAGAGGTTTTTCCTGGTGGTCCACGTGGACCAACCGGGGGAGTGTGACAGTTGACCGCAGGTCAACTGTCTGACTCCCCCTCTGGGTTGTGTCAGATCTTGGTTTTGGGTCATGTTTGCGGATTTTTCGAGGCCTGTACAAGCATCATTCGATGTCGAGCCTTCTGCATTTTTGCTCCTCGTATATTGGTGATTCACGCCCAAGGTATTTCTTAGGCTTTGGATCACTGATCGAGGCATTTATCCTTGTTCTTTGAGCGGCCAAAGTCACATTCTACAAAAACAAGCCGCCACCTTCCTTGCTTCTTAAACTATCCTTTGGCCAAGCTTAGACATACGGGTCATTGCCATGGATCCCCGGTGACAGAGGGTCAATCCCAGCACCTCGTTAAGGTACGGTGGAGGCTTGAGGCGCGTTCCACCACCATCTCCAGCCACCTGGCCGTGAGGTCTATCTCGGGTATTTAACCCTCGAGTTTTGCACTTTATTTTGTTTTTCTTGCACATTTTTATTCCCTATAGTTGTATGATCGTTCAACTACCCTCCATTTCGCCTTAAAATCATCCATTCGTCATCGCCATCACCTCAACGGAGCTCCGGTGAGCTCATCCCCTTTCACTCTTCGCCTTCTCCAGCTGCTAGGTGGGGCGAGGCACTTTGCCCTCGCCTCCCTTGACCATTTTTGCAGGTCGCAGGAGCCCGCAGACCCCCCTCGGGTGGGTCGATTTTGGTGGAAAAGAGGTACCTAGAACCCATCTCGATCTTCGACTCTGCCGCATAGCACCGATGCTCTTCTGGCCTTTTTGGCTCTGTTGGTGGGTCGTAGAAGCTTGCAGGAGTCGAAGAAGGCTTTCTGCGGCGAGGACGGTGGTCAGAGCAGCGCCCTAGCGTCAGTTGAAGCTCGTCGGAGGTCGTGTTCTTCCCTGTTCTTGCAGGGCGGTCCACGACTGTCCGATCGAGCTCCACCCCCAGATCTCCCAGCTACCGTCGGACCAAAAGCTCCCGCACCATCGAATCATCATCGCCCCATTTAATCTGGGCTGTTGGAGCGAAGGGGTATCGTCGCCCCTGGAAAGGACACAAGTATAAGTGGGGTATCTCAAGCCGTTCGATCTCCTCGTGCTGGGTATTTTGCATATCTCACCCGTCCATTTTTGTATTTGTTTATTCAGGACTTAAACTTTTATCAGTGCTTTATTTATTTTGTGTAATTTGCATTCAGGCCCATGTAGTTCTATTAATTGCAGAATAGTCCCTGGCCACGTCACCTCACGTGGCATTGGCACGTGAGGCGTGGGCATTTTGCAGGGACCTCCCCTTCTGTATACTTATTATTGTTTGTCCCTAACATTCTGTATTGAAGTTATTAATTTTCTGGACATTTTTCGATTATACCCCTAAACTTTTGATATACAATATTTTGGTCCTTGCTCGGTACGTTGTAGTCTCGTGGGGGGTGGCGTTTTTACAGGAAAGCCCTTTCTGCTTTAGCCATTTATAGTTAGTCCAGAAAGGGTTTTAATCATTTTTAATTTTGTGGAAATTTATGTTTTGACCCTTGGATTTTTGCATATTGCAAAAATACCCCTACCAGGACTGCATTTTCTTGATGTTTCTAGTATTTATTCCATGCATCTATAAATTGCTAAAAAATCCACAAAAATCATCATAAGCTCCTATTGCATTATAGATTCACATAATATTTTTATTTTGCATATTTATAGTATTTTAGTATTTATTAAAATTCCAAAACATGCATTTTTACTACTGTTTGCATTAGAAAACCCATATAAATTATAAAAACACCTCAGAAAATTCCAAAAAAACTATATTTTGCTTATCAAAGTGTTTTGTAACTTCAGACAAAAGTCACTCAAAAATACAAAACAAAAAATCCTAAAAATTACAAAACCCCTAAAATCTTTATTAAAATCTTAAAAATTCTACAAAAATCCTAAAAATACAATTTCAGTTTCTGCATTTTCCCTATTTTATTGTATTTAGTTTAAAATTAATTTGAGGAATTTTGGACATTGATTGACATTTTTCATCCACATTTTAATTTCATCCAGCAACTTAGTTCACTGATTTCTAGTATTTTTACATTTAAAAATACCAAAAAATTAGGAAAAATCTAGAAAAATCATAAAAACATCAGAAAAATATAAAAATATAAAAACATTTTGTTTCTTATATTTTGACCATTTTTCCCTATTTTTATCTCTCTTTTATATCTAGTGTATACATATTCCTTATATATATTCTATCTTTACTAAAAGAAAACAAAAAATCAGTAAATTAAAAATCAAAATATAAAAATATAAAATCAAAAATTAAATAAAAAATATAAAATTTAAAACCCACAAAACATTGCAATTATAGACAAATTCATCACATTCACATTTTGAGCATTAAATTGCCATGTTCTACCTGTCTGCTCCCTATGTTCGACCTCTACACATACTTGCACCTATACACATCTTGTTGTAGAGTTATAATAAATTTTAACTCCGCACATTTACTTTCATTGCTTGAATTACTTGTTGTGGGTTAATTGTTGATTGATTGAGGTTTCGTGAGAGGTCGTTCAACGACACTGTGGTCCCACCTTGTGTGGACTATTTTAGACCCTCGCAAAATCTCAATTATCACCAATCCTTTCGGTCAGGGTGGACGACCTTCTGCAATATAGTTTTGATCTCCCTGTTCGACACTTCAGCAAGACCATTGGTCTGAGGATGGTATGGAGTGGCTACTCGATGTTCTATGTTGAACTCTCTAGCAAGGGCCTTTACCTTGTCGTTGACGAAATTATACCCCCCGTCAGAAATCAACACTGGAGGTACCCCGAATCGTGAAATGATATTATTCCTCAAAAATTGGCATACAGTCCTATCATCTGTGGTTCGGGCGGGGATGGCCTCAACCTAACGACTCACATAATCAACGGCCAACAGAATGTACTAGAATCCCTGACTCTTAGGCAATGGACCCATGAAATGGATGCCCCACGCGTCAAAAACCTCACTGAAGTGAATGGGCTGCATCGGCATCATATCACGCTGTCCACAAGTGCCCATCCTCTGACAGTCAGTACATCTCTTCACGAATTCATCAGAATCCTTGAAGAGAGTAGGCCACCATAGGTCGGATTGGAGCAATTTCTATGTTGTTCTCCTCCCAGAGTGATGTCCTCTTGCCTCCATCTTGTGGAAGTAGGTGAGGACACTATGGTGCTCCTCCTGAGGATGCACCGTCGCCAGACACTATCCCCTCCTTCATGGTAAATGATGGGATCCTCCCAATGGTAAGACGTGGCCTTCGCTAGGAAGGTCTCAAGACTCTGCCTGGGCCAACCCTGTGGAACTTTCTTGGCAGTAAGATAGTTCACAATGTCAGTGTACCATGGGAGTGAGGCAATAGCAAGGGTCGCCTCGTCTGGAAAGGTCTCATAAATAGGGTCAATCTGTTCAGAATCCTCAAGATGCTCTAATCAGGAGAGATGATCCGCCACCACATTCTTGACTCCAGGCTTATCCTTAATCTCAATATGAAACTCCTAGAGTAGGAGGATCCATCAAGTCAATCTCACTTTGGCATCCTTCTTAGCCATGAGGTAACTGATGGCGGTGTGATCAGTGTAAATAGTCACTCTAGATCCAACGATGTATGATTTGAACTTATCTAGGGTAAATACTACAGCTAGCATCTCTTTCTCTGTGACCGTATAGTTCCGTTGTGCGGCATCCAATGTACGGGTAGCGTAGTGAATGGAAAAAGGAAATCCATCCCTCCTCTGTCCTAGCACGGCCCCCACGGCAAAATCAGAGGCATATGTCATGATCTCAAATGGGAGAGACCAATCAGGCGGCTGGAGGATCAGAGCCTCAACAACTAGACTCTTGAGAGTCTCAAATGACGCAAGACACTTATCATAAACTTTGCACTCGGTGTCCTTGGTCAGCAAATCAATCAACAGTCGAGCAATCTTGCTGAAATCATGAATGAATCGTCGGTAGAAACCGACGTACCCCAGAAAAGATCATAACTGTCGCAAGTTGGATGGTGGATTGAGTTTTCTAATGATATCCACCTTGGCCGGATCAACCTCCATGCCCTTGTTGGAGATGACATGGCCAAGCACCGTCCCTTGAGTCACCATGAAGTGACTCTTCTCCCAAGATATAACAAGGTCTACCTCAATGCATCGTTGTAGGACGTGGTTTAGGCACTCAAGACAAGCATCAAATCCATCGCTATAGGATGCGGTTTAGGCACTCAAGACAAGCATCAAACCCATCGCCGTAGACTGAAAAGTCATCCATGAAGACCTCCAAGCACTCACCCACCATGTCCGTAAAGATGGACAACATACACCTTTGGAATGTCGTCGGAGCGTTGCATAGACCAAAGGGCATGCATCTGAAAGCATAAGTCCCAAAGGGACAGGTGAATGCGGTCTTGTCCTGGTCCTCTGTCACAATGGCCACCTGATTGTATCTGGAGTACCCGTCCAAAAAGCAGTAATGACTCTACCCCGCTAGCCTATCTATAATCTGATCAATAAAAGGCAGCGGGAAATGATCCTTCTTGGTGACCTGATTCAATCGTCTGTAGTCCATACAGACCCTCCAAGAAGTGGGTACCCGGGAAGCGATCTCCTCTCCAGACTCACTCCCAACTGTAGTGATGCCCATCTTCTTGGGAACCACATATAATGGACTAACCCGCTTGGAGTCAGAGATGGGGTAGATAAAATCGATGCTCCACCATTTTGAAATTTTCTTCATGACAACCTCTCGAAGATTCGGGTTTAGCCTTCGCTGGAACTCACGCGACGGCTTCGCGTCCTCCTCAAGATAGATATGGTGGGAGCATAGGGTCGGACTTATCCCCTGGAGATCAGCTACGCTCCATCCTATCGCCTTGCGGTTCTTTTCAAGAATCTCCATCAGACGAACTCTTGCTCTCCAGTCAAATCTGCTGAGATAATGATTGGGTGCATCTCATGCTCACCCACAAGGAACCTATACTTCAGCGACTACGGCAAGGTTTTCTGCTCTGGGCAACTAGGAGATGGCGTATCTGACCTCTTAATGTTTGAGTGAATGCGACCAAATCTGCATTGGAAATTGAGAACTCTCACTAAAAATATGCTTCTAGTAAAGACTGCTCTACGGATGTGTCTCTGCTCTGAATGGAATCAGTCTCTACCCTAGTTGTAGGCTCTGGGAAAATCAGACAAGAAATCATATCATCAAAATCTGCCCAATCTATGTCTGACTCCGGGGAATTTGAATCAGTATCAAAAGAAGAATCTGCCTTGCGATCGGGAACCGGCTCTGCTGCCTGAAATGTATCCTGGACCAGGAATGCGCTCTCCAAGCTCTCCTCTATTGGCATTTGTGCATCAGCGGACTCTGAAGGTGAGAGGATGGCTCGTGAAACTGGATTGGACCAAACTGCCTCACCATCTGTAATCACAAAATCATAGTCCTGGTGGATGTCTCGCTTTGCCCCTGTCATCTGCTCTAATTCTGAAGGTGTCTCTGAGCAAGCCGAATCTCTGGCTCTAGTCTCCTCGATCGTCTCTATTTGTATACTCTCACCCTCGACGCGAAAGTATTGTTGGAAATGCGAGCCCACGGCGAGCCATTATGCAATAAATGTTATTGCAATTCACTCCTTAATCTGAAATGAAGAATACATAATTTGCATAATAGGTCCCTTAGTACAATTAGGGTTATGTACCATGGCCATCTTGATGATCATACAGCTGTTGATTCAACTATTGAATCATAGAGGCTGGTGCTTGAATGAATATCTAAAGAGTTAGATTGAGGACTCATCAAGCACCGTCAGATGATTGTTAAGAGATGATCTCCAGCCTGAGTAGGAGATGGCAATCCTTATCTCTGAAGGCTGATATCTGACCGACCTCTTGATGCAGGTCCTCTGCATAGGAATAGAGATTCGGAGGTGTCAGATTGGTTAGGTCAAAGAGTTGACTTAACGAGATCGAGATAACCAAAGTCCTATATCGTATGCTGTCAGGATATAGGCACGCATCCTCTGACCAGAGACAAATGTGTTGCTATATGTCTAAGTATGTACATTTGGCAGACCAATAGGTTGATGACCTAATCAAGGTCTACACACCGGCGCGCTGGTGTGCATATAAGGGCATATGAGTAATACGATCTCTCAAAGGGATCATACAGGTTCAGTTACTGAACCGGAAGACATGAGCTCACTCATGAGATATTGGGAAGAATCAAATTCCGTGCGCACGGTCGTCTCGCTTTGGAAGCTTGACTAAATTTGTAGGTTTGATATATACTTTTGGAAAGTATATGATCAAGACCTAGGTATGATATATGCTTTTGGAAAGTATATGATCGATACTGACTCCCAATGATCGAATGAGAAACTTACTGATAAAACCATGAAGTAGACAGTATAAAGTTGATCGAATACTTCAGGTTTAGTCTGAGTCTTCCAGTATGCAGGATGTACAGGTATTGGGAATACCTGAGGGTGATGTGATCATAAACGATTGTATAACCATGACGCTTCCATTCCTAGGGAGTGATGAAACGGGTCTGGATTTTAGTGACTCCTCTCAGTAGAGAAGTAATCTGATCTTGGTCCAAGTGTTGGACATTGATCTGAATGTTATTCAGATGCAATAAGAAGATTAGATTTACGGTCTTGATTTAATCAAGCATCTATGGGAGGCCCGCGATCTGGATTTGAGATATGATCTCAATATCCATGTCACTATACGTAGAACAATACAATCGCCCTGTCCTTATCTCCAAGTATCTGCGGAGAAAGCGCATTATCCTTGAAGGAGTTCATGGATAATTCTATTGTTGATATATGTATCCGAGCATTGAGAAAATGGATAATTAAATGTGATTTAATTATCATGAGTAATATGAATTTGATTCATATTATAAAGAGAGTTATCTTAGATAATTAAATGAGATTTAATTATCAAAGATATAAATAATGTGAATGTGATTCATATTATTTGGACACAAGAGAATAGAGATCCAAGATGATTAAATATGATTTAATTATCATGGATATGAATAATGTGGATAGCAATATCCATATTAGTCATATATATTATAAATGTGATTTATAATATATAAGAGAGAGCTATTTGTAATTTACATTTGTTAATTAAATGTTAATGTGAATTGGATTCACATTGGACATCAAATTGAAAATGTAATTTACATTTTGTTTTGGGTTGTGAATGTGATTCACAATTTTTCAATGGCATGATTGCAATGTTCACAAAATAAATTGGATTTATTTTTTGTGAAATAATTTGCAACAAAAGTTGTTGCAAATAATGGAGATTACATAAAAGGTGAAATAGCCACCTTCCTAATGGAGGAGGGTGGACGGCCACCACTCCCATTAGGAAAGGGAGGCCGTCCCCCCTCTCCACATGGAAGGAGGCTATCTCTCCTTTCATTATCTCCATATATTGATGATTTAATTTTGTAATTAAATTGTGTTGATTTATCAACATATATTTAATTTAAATTAAATTAATTGTTGTTGTGTTTTTAGCAACAAATCATGACCATTGAAAGAAACACAAATTGATGTGGACCATTGGATTTGTGTTGACACATGGATTGAGATCCATGGATACCAAAACCCTATAAAAGGAGAGGCACCCCATTGCTCTTCTACACACACACAAGTTGAGGCAACAAATCTCTCTCTCTCTCTCTCTCATTCTCTCTACACGTCCTCTCTCCATCTCTCTCATGTGGCCGTCCACCATGGATGCCCTAGAGAGGTTCTCCATCGCCGTGGCATCGTCGTTGTGCTGCCCGATGGTTTGCTCGTGGATCTCCGTCTCCTTCGGTGCGCCCCGCTCGTGAAGAAGACATCGGATCTCGTGTGTCGAGATCAGGAGATCCGCCGCTTGGATCATCAACATGGATTGCGAGAAGCACGCGGTTCATCCCCGCGCTCGCAAGCGTCTCCTCCGACGGATCGGACTTGAGACAGGAGGTCTCTTTGTTTAGAGACTCGATCGCAACCACGCTTCAAGAGGTAAACCTAATACTTGGTTGTGGTTTAGATGAAATGATCCGAGAAGTGTTCTTGGATCATGTGGTTTCGTCACATGAAAATTTTTTAATTTCCGCTACATAGAACAACTAGTGCGACTAGTCGTTCTTCGTCGTATTCGATGCGACGATCACGCTTCCGTGATGCGCTTGAGGATCTAACCATATCCTTCAAGTGGTATCAGAGCCTTAGGTCGGTGTTTTTGGATACGATCCATAAACCGAGGACGACTTGGGTTCATTAGGGTTTGCGAAAGTTTTCTTGCATTTCATTTTCGCATCTCTGTTTTGATATTATTTTCGGCACTGTTTAAATTTTTTAAACACGAAAATAATATTTGGATTTTATTCCCCATTAAATAAGGAAACCGTAGGATCTGAGTTTGCGTGATTTCGATTCCGTTTGCTCTAGATATGCTCATTTTAGTGAACATGTATCCACTGTTTCGGGGACTGCGGATCATGACGTAATTAAGATGTTAATTACGGATTTGAAACGCCTTGAAATGCGTGCAAATCACTTGGGTTCTGTTGTAAATCAAGTTAGCAAACATTAGAAATTTACTTTGCTTAATTTGGATTTAAATTGATTGAGATATGATATTTTTAGTAAGTGAGGGTCACTGCTGAAAATACTTTCCTAATCAAGAACCTAGTGATTGTCATTTAATTAATTAGTGAAATTAAATTGTTTAATTTCCTGGAATAATTATGCATAAATATTTGTGAAATATTTAATGATAATTATGTCCTTAAATGACTTTGTCCTAACCAACAAATGATTAGATGTGATCTAGATCAAGATTGGTTACATGATCTACATGATCAACATTCCAACAAACATGTTGCTTGAATAGGACTTGGGATTTGTTTAGCAAATCTCATTATAATGTTAATCAAAAATGTTTTGATTATTACTATATGGTACAATTTCGGTTGAAGAACCGATGATCATCTCAAGTACAAATTAATCAATTTGGCATTATCCTTTCCCGAGGCGGATATGGTGCCTAGTCGGAGAGCATTGGGGTTGCGGGTTGCAACGTATGTGGTCCGTCCCACTCTCGTCGGTACTGGCCATGACAGCGGGTAGGGCCGGGATAATGTCCGAGGGATTAAGATGTATTTTTCTAATTATTAAAATTCGAAATAATACGTATTTGAGATAATACCATTATTCAAGTAACTATTAAAATGTTTGTTGGATATTAATTGGATCATTAATTTAATATGATTAGATTAATTGGAATCCAATTAAGATTGAAATACTCTAATATTATTAGAGTTAATAATTCCCTTGGAAGAATTAATTATGTGAATGTGATTCACGATGATTAATTAAAATTTGAATATGAGGTGGAGGATCACATAAGTGACATCCATGGTCTCCCGTCAAGGCGAAGGGTTCCGTCGCCAGGGATTGTATGTGGGAGACGCCTGTCCGAAGTGACAGCTCCTGTATGCAAGCGCATCTGGATTGGACTCTTTGCTTCTCGAAAGATTAAGGCCGTATACGTAGTGACCCCAATATCGGATCCTCATATTATTGGGGCGATATTGGATTGCGTACAGCGAGTACTATTCCTGTTGACGGTTGGTTCAATTAACGACGGGTCAACATCGCCTTAGGGGTGGTGGGCTCGGGTGTTAAAGACCGAATTGGGAGATGCAAGTTGGACTTGCAAAGCGGAATGTGTTCCCACTTCTTTTTATCCGAGTTGCAGATTCTCATATTATTGGGATGTAACAAAGATAAGGAAGGAGATCCCAGATCTTGTTGAGATATAATGGTAAGTATATCTCTTACATTGAAAGTGATTAAGGGAATGAACTTTCAATGTTGACAAGACAAGACAACTTTGATATAAAAAAAATCCTAAATCAAAGTAAAATATATATATTTATATATTTATGCAAATTTCTTATTTCAGATAATCCTTCATTAAAACCCACTCAATGATATACTCAATAATAACCAGTGAAATATCTTGGATTGGACTCATGATCCAGATATTGTACTTGCAGTTGGACACATAATGTATGTGGTTGCAATGTGCAAGTTTCCTCATAATATTGAGGAATGACAATTAAATAGATAATAGGACTACAACCCTAGGGTTTGTGTGTCTCTATAGTCTTGATCTCTCATCGGATGTACTTTGGAAGTGACATGTCGATGATGATCGCAATTGTCAAATAATCCTTATAAAATTTATGAAGATATTCGGGCATACATATGTGCTCTTGACATTTAACATGAATGAGATGGTTCACTGCATCATGCAGAATGGTGGCTCTATAAGAGATGATGTATTCAAATTGTTTGAGTACCTACCGGAACCTATGTTTTAAGAGTTTAGATGGATGTAGATGATGAGTGTCATCATTCTACTATCTATACTCTGGTCATTCATGAAGCTTCATAATATTCATATTGTATGAATTAATGAAGCATGTATAAATGTTGATATGCTCTTACATAAGAGATCCTTAGTCTTAAGCAATGGTTGCTTATAGATAAAGGGAGCGCAGTGGAAGCATGGGTTGAACCCGAGTAAGAAGTATGGTCAAAGAGTTGACTATACATCTATGACTTCCATATGTCATCCGAAGAGTTGGATGAATGCCAATACTGCAATAAGTTGATGTGTTGATAGTATGACTATCAAGTCTGTCTAGAATCCTTAAAAAAGGACTCGGATGGAGCATCAGATTAATTTACATAAATCATTGATAAGATAAAGTCAAATAATTGTATCTCAATCTTCTGATGACATTTGCAATAGGTTGCATATGTTTTTAGAAGACTGAAAAAATTTGATCTTAAAGGTTTATAGTTATCCACATGGATATTGATGCAATTGTTGCAACAATCTCTGTTGGATTGATAAACTTGTTAATTTCAGTGGGAGAGTCCTTAGTCTTAGAGAATGTCTCTATGACCTAGATATAAGAATACACTCATTGTTTGTTTCTAAATGTTAGAAATAAACATGAATCTGAGATAGAACTATCATAAAGAGCTATGATGTATATATTTCAGATAGTAATCTAATAATCTAGTGGACTTCACTAAATTAGAAAATTAATGAATGGTTCATTAACATTTCTAAATACTGAAATTAAACCTTAAGATCAATAGGAGGATGAAGATCATTTGACAATGATCTAGCATCAAGCCTTGGACATTTGTCTATTGATTTGATCAATAGACTAGTAAGAGATGAAACTTTAGAATGTCTAAAAATTTCAAAACTTACATACTTATGAATATTGTATTCAAAGAAAAATGTCCAATACACCCTTCTTAGAGAAAGGTGTAAGATGCCAAGGTATTCAGGATCTCATGCATATTGATGTATGTAGATCATCTATATCATAGTAAACATTATGGATATGTGATATCTGTTGATGATTATGTATGATATGAGATTTCTTCTCTTCACCTAAGAAACCTTTGAAATGTTCAAAGATTTCATTTTCTTTGGTTTAGAACCAAAGTTTGAAGGAAGATAAAATGAATTTGATCTAATCTAGGTAGCAAGTACCTACTAGATAAATTCAAAGAATACCTTATAGAGATATGAATATCATTTCTATCTCAATCCTCCTAACACACCTTAACTCAATAGAGTTATAGGTTGATACAATTGGATCATGTGTGACATGATCTTATCAATGATGAATTTTAGCATAATTATCCCTTAGTTTCCAGGTATGTATGTGTAGTAGAGACTACAATGTATGTCCTTAATAAGGTTCCATGTATGTTGGAATCTAGCACTTGAGAGTGCTGCTTCATTAGGAAAATAAAGGATGGTATTGGATACCTACTTTATGACCTTGAGATTCTTAAAGTATCTCATCTCTGAGAATGTGATTCTTAGAGGTTGAGACTCTTGAGAATCAAGATGATAATGAAGTGTAGGAACTCATTTAATCTTGAGAAGATAATGAGGCTCCTGAAATTGGAAACTAAGAGGAGAATTAAAAATGAAACACTAATACCTCTTCAAATGAGTTTGAGGATGGATTCCATGTGTCAGAGAAATCTGACAATGATTGAACTTCATGTGATGAAGCTTCTGAAGATCATAGCATGGATAGATGGATGTTAGCAATAAAAGTCTAATGTAGACTTCATGTACAAGTGTTGTATATGGACCCTCGAGGATCCACCTATATGGGTAAGACCCGTAAAGGTGTAAATGGATCTTCAAGAGAAAGGGAACCTGATGAGAAGGTACATACCTTCAAAGCATAGTTCGTAGCAATGAGCTACACATGGAAGAGAAGACATTGCTTGCAATGAGACTTGCTTTTCGGTGAACATGCTTAAAATCATCAGAATATTGCTAACCTTAGCTACACAACTTGACTATTGCATCTTCGAGATGTAAGTCCAGATTGCATTCCTCTATGAATATCTCTCTGAGGATATTCACATGAAGTAGCCCCAGGGCTTCATGGTTGAGGAAAGCAAGGTGTGCAAGATAAGGAATCCATCTAAGGACTCAAATAAGCTTCTTTGAGATGGACCATAAGATTTGATGAAATTATAAATGTTATGATTCAGATAGAATCTTGATGAGCCATGCGAAGCTTAGTGGGAGTACCTTTGTGTTTATCTTGCTGAATGTAGATGATATCCTGATCATTTAAAATGATATAAGGATAATAATAAGTGTTTTATTCTCTGGTTATTCCATATCTTGAAATATGATTTCAAAGATACCTCTTAGATCTTAGTTCTGAAGTTGTTCAGAAGCCAAGAGAAGAGGATAATTGGACTGTCACATTTGTAGTATACCTTGGACATATTCTATTCATAGAAATTCCAAGAAAGGCTTCTAACCCTTAAGATATGGTACTGACCTATCTTAAGGGATAGCACCTCAAAGAGTTGAGGAAGTAAATGCTACAACTACTTGCACTTGTGCATTAGTTACGAGAAGCTGAGTGTATGCTAGAGTGTACAAATACCAGATGTATGTCATGCAGTGGGAGTAGTAAATTGTTACTAATCCTACTGTAGAGATAAAACACTTGATTGCAGTAATAACAAAATCTTCATAGATGAGGAGATTTTTGAGATAGTAATCTCAAAGTCTTATCTTCAAAAGTTTAAGACCATGTAGATAGTGATCTATAAAGGTCTAAACTTTAGATACCTTAGGAGATAGAGATCTCCGGGAATGAAGGTATTTCTAATAAGGATTATGGGGATACTGGTTATGATGTCTGGGATAATGTAACCAACTAGATTGAGTATTGGTTGCATGAGATGCAACATTCGCATTAGATGCGAGCACTGTTACTAGGGATATGCAAGTGCCGTAAAAGGACTTGGCATAGTCTCGCGGGAACAGAGTGACTGATCAGCTTACCTAGCTATTTTCTAAATAGCCTATGATTGTCACATGAGTGCAGGTTTAAATGATTAGCCCATTAATGGCTCTTTGGGCTAGTGGGAGATTGTTGGAAATGCGAGCCCACGGCGAGCCATTATGCAATAAATGTTATTGCAATTCACTCCTTAATCTGAAATGAAGAATACATAATTTGCATAATAGGTCCCTTAGTACAATTAGGGTTATGTACCATGGCCGTCTTGATGATCATACAGCTGTTGATTCAACTATTGAATCATAGAGGCTGGTGCTTGAATGAATATCTAAAGAGTTAGATTGAGGACTCGTCAAGCACCGTCAGATGATTGTTAAGAGATGATCTCCAGCCTGAGTAGGAGATGGCAATCCTTATCTCTGAAGGCTGATATCTGACCGACCTCTTGATGCAGGTCCTCTGCATAGGAATAGAGATTCGGAGGTGTCAGATTGGTTAGGTCAAAGAGTTGACTTAACAAGATCGAGATAACCAAAGTCCTATATCGTATGCTGTCAGGATATAGGCACGCATCCTCTGACCGGAGACAAATGTGTTGCTATATGTCTAAGTATGTACATTTGGCAGACCAATAGGTTGATGACCTAATCAAGGTCTACACACCGGCGCGCTGGTGTCCATATAAGGGCATATGAGTAATACGATCTCTCAAAGGGATCATACAGGTTCAGTTACTGAACCGGAGACATGAGCTCACTCATGAGATATTGGGAAGAATCAAATTCCGTGCGCACGGTCATCTCGCTTTGGAAGCTTGACTAAATTTGTAGGTTTGATATATACTTTTGGAAAGTATATGATCAAGACCTAGGTATGATATATGCTTTTGGAAAGTATATGATTGATACCGACTCCCAATGATCGAATGAGAAACTTACTGATAAAACCATGAAGTAGACAGTATAAAGTTGATCGAATACTTCAGGTTTAGTCTGAGTCTTCCAGTATGCAGGATGTACAGGTATTGGGAATACCTGAGGAATACCTGAGGGTGATGTGATCATAAACGATTGTATAACCATGACGCTTCCATTCCTAGGGAGTGATGAAACGGGTCTGGATTTTAGTGACTCCTCTCAGTAGAGAAGTAATCTGATCTTGGTCCAAGTGTTGGACATTGATCTGAATGTGATTCAGATGCAATAAGAAGATTAGATTTACGGTCTTGATTTAATCAAGAGGCCCGCGATCTGGATTTGAGATATGATCTCAATATCCATGTCACTATACGTGGAACAATACAATCGCCCTGTCCTTATCTCCAAGTATCTGCGGAGAAAGCGCATTATCCTTGAAGGAGTTCATGGATAATTCTATTGTTGATATATGTATCCGAGCATTGAGAAAATGGATAATTAAATGTGATTTAATTATCATGAGTAATATGAATTTGATTCATATTATAAAGAGAGTTATCTTAGATAATTAAATAAGATTTAATTATCAAAGATGTAAATAATGTGAATGTGATTCATATTATTTGGACACAAGAGAAATAGAGATCCAAGATGATTAAATATGATTTAATTATCATGGATATGAATAATGTGGATAGCAATATCCATATTAGTCATATATATTATAAATGTGATTTATAATATATAAGAGAGAGCTATTTGTAATTTACATTTGTTAATTAAATGTTAATGTGAATTGGATTCACATTGGACATCAAATTGAAAATGTAATTACATTTTGTTTTGGGTTGTGAATGTGATTCACAATTTTCAATGGCATGATTGCAATGTTCACAAAATAAATTGGATTTATTTTTTGTGAAATAATTTGCAACAAAAGTTGTTGCAAATAATGGAGATTACATAAAAGGTGAAATAGCCACCTTCCTAATGGAGGAGGGTGGACGGCCACCAGTCCATTAGGAAAGGGAGGCCGTCCCCCCTCTCCACATGGAAGGAGGCTATCTCTCCTTTCATTATCTCCATATATTGATGATTTAATTTTGTAATTAAATTGTGTTGATTTATCAACATATATTTAATTTAAATTAAATTAATTGTTGTTGTGTTTTTAGCAACAAATCATGACCATTGAAAGAACACAAATTGATGTGGACATTGGATTTGTGTTGACACATGGATTGAGATCCATGGATCCCAAAACCCTATAAAAGGAGAGGCACCCCATTGCTCTTCTACACACACACAAGTTGAGGCAACAAATCTCTCTCTCTCTCTCTCATTCTCTCTACACGTCCTCTCTCCATCTCTCTCATGTGGCCGTCCACCATGGATGCCCTAGAGAGGTTCTCCATCGCCGCGGCATCGTCGTTGTGCTGCCCGATGGTTTGCTCGTGGATCTCCGTCTCCTTCGGTGCGCCTCGCTCGTGAAGAAGACATCGGATCTCGTGTGTCGAGATCAGGAGATCCGCGCATGGATCATCAACATGGATTGCGAGAAGCATGCGGTTCATCCCCGCACTCGCAAGCGTCTCCTCCGACGGATCGGACTTGAGACAGGAGGTCTCTTTGTTTAGAGACTCGATCGCAACCACGCTTCAAGAGGTAAACCTAATACTTGGTTGTGGTTTAGACGAAACGATCCGAGAAGTGTTCTTGGATCATGTGGTTTCGTCACATGAAAATTTTTAATTTCCGCTACATAGAACAACTAGTGCGACTAGTCGTTCTTCGTCGTATTCGATGCGACGATCACGCTTCCCGTGATGCGCTTGAGGATCTAACCATATCCTTCAAGTATACCTTCCCGCTATCATGGTCGGACACATCCTTGGCTGTGGCCAAGAAGGGCGTCCTAGAATGATGGGGGTATCGATCATAGACTCAGGGATCTCCATGTACAACACTATGAAGTCCACGGGGATTGCAGGGTCTTGAATTATGACGACCACGTCCTTCAGTAACCCCTTCAGCCTCTTGATAGATTGATCAGCAAACTGAAGGACCGTCCAGCTCTTTTTAAGAGGGCCAAACTCGAAGCAATCGACTAAGGCTTCCGGATGTAGGTTAATCGAAGAACCGCTGTCTAATAGAGTCCAATCAAACCTCTGCTCATGAATATGGCATCTGACATACGGGGCTCATGCCTCTGGCCTCTTAGCTGGCGGACAGTTCTGGATAACGAAGCAAGTGGTGTGAGTGAGCACATGAATCTCAGACTGGTGGTTCCTCTTCTTTCTCTAAATGGTGGTCCTATCTTTGAGGGATCTCTAGAACAAAGGGATGTGCTCCAAGGCCTCCTGTAGAGTCAGCTGAATGTGAAATCGGTTCATCATCTGATGGTTGAACTCTAGCTGGTGTAACTTTTTTGGATCTTTTTTGGTCCCCTTAGCCAAGCGGAGTGCTAGGGGAAAGGGGACAGCTGGGTCCTTCTCAGATGAAGGACTAGGATCGGGTTTATGCTGCTCAGGCAAAGTAGAATCCATACATAAATGATCAATCAACACAGATGAATTCGCAAATAATAAACCCTTTGCTTTATTCACAGAATCATCCTAAGATACATGAACTGAATGAAAAGCAACAGGAGAAGAACTGGAAATGGTGGCCTCAGCACCAGCCTCGGCATCTGTAATAGCGGCATCAGTACCACGCTCTGGCTCAGCAACAATGGTGGCATCAGTACCACCTCCTCCTGGATCTGGTGAAACGACGGCCTCAGTACCATTGGTTGGACCAACGTCCCTGGTGGCGTCAGCGCCACTGTCATCGTCATGATCATGAGCGGCATCAGTACCGCTCTCCTCCTCGTCTAGCGCTCCCGAGGCTGCATGGGGTCGTCGCTCAAATGAGGCGCCTCCTGCTGGCATCCTACTACTCCTAACTGTAACAAAATCATCATCAAACATGTATGTAGTAATATCACCAAATGAATCACTAGAAGTGGTAATCTCTGTGAACTCTACCGCTCAGACTTCCTCTTAAGGTTGTTCGGATTCGGCTCAATCTAGGCAGGAATGGCGGCCTTCCCTCTCACAATCTCCCTCATCTCCTGTCGAAACTCGTCTATCTCCCATCGGAAGATGTCCTGCTGCTTAGACATGAAGCGGGCTAAGTCATCCAAGGCGGAGTTCTCATAGGTGGGCCCATGAGAACCGGACGGTTGGCCTCTCTAAATATGAGGTTGCTGCTGTGGAGGAGGGTGAGAGGGGTACTGCGAGTGATACTGCTGCTGAGGTTGTTATTGCCTTTAAGACTGTCCCTGCTGATAAGGGCGAGGACCATGTTGTTGGTATGGATGATGTGCATGGTGTTGTTGTGATGGGAACTGGGGTTGATGCTGCTCTCACTGTGGCCGTACCGGCCACCTTGAATTGGAGGCTGCTAGTGGGAGCTGGTATCTCCGTCCAACCAACGGAATCCGGGATTATCTCGTCGTATCCCAGACTGAGGTCAGCCATACCAGATCACGTTGACATCCACAAACGGCTCCTGCTCGTACGAGGGTGGGGGAAGGACTATCAGGGGCCGATTCGGCTGTTAGACCACCATCTGAGTGTCCTGGGATGCTGGTGGCTGGTAAAACTGTTGCGGCTGTTGGTACGACTCCGCCTGGACATGGTGGACCTGTCTAGGCTTGTTGGAGTGCTGGGAAAAACTGCCACTGCTGCTCGGATCTCCCCGTGACCTGAGACGGAGCTGAAAAGCCATCTGTGCCTCCTAGAGACACATGATATGTGTCTTCAGGTCACTCATGTCTGTGCCATCTGATCGATTTGTGTCATGTCATGGCACTGCTTCTTCTCTATCAACTCGATTTGGTCCAGCTTCACGCTGATGATACACATGTCGATGGTTATCGCCTCTACCTGTGCTGCTGCCGCAAATGAAGTAGAAGGATTGGCATCGACCCGTGCTATCCTCTGATATGACACGGCATGTGGCTGAGGCTTCCCCTGAGTGTAGAGGCGGGTTTGATACATCACCGTGTAGTTCTTGGCCATCTCCTCGTAGATGACCCAAACCTGAACCTCATCCTTGGTGAAATATGAGCCTCCACAGGATGCATTCACTAAACCCTGCAGCTCCGGTGTAAGCCCGCAGAAAAAGCTCTGAACAAGGTTGGTCGTTGAAATGTCATGATGGGGGCACTGGTCTGTGAGCTCTCGGAACCTCTACCATGCCTCGTGGAATTGCTCATTGGGAAGCATGGAGAAGTTATTGATCAAGTCCTTAGATGCATCTGTCTGACCGAGTGGATAGTACTTGTTCAAGTACACAATTCGGAGCTGCTCCTAGGTGGTAACAAATATCCCTAGATGCTTCGGCCAGTTGGCTTCTCTGTCTACGAGGGAGAACGGAAAGGCGATCATACTGATGGTATCCTCGTCCACATGCCGATCGTGGATAGTACTATAGATCATCTCGAACTCCTGGAGATGGAGGTGTGGCTCCTCAGTTGCGAGCCCATGGAAGCGGGGAAGAAGCTGAATCGTTTGAGGGGGAACATGAAGTCCCCCACAATTGCTGGTAGCACTATCCATCTGTGTGTGAGCATCGATCCGGGGTTGTGCAACTCCCGCATCGGTCGGGTTGGTGGTGCTGGTTGGACTGGCTCGTTAGGATGATCTCTGTCTGGAATGTCTCCCTCTTCGTCGGCTCTTGGCGGATCTCTGTCTGCTCTCAGTCTCTCCATCTCCCGACGCATGTCAACCATGAAAGCCCCCTGATCTTGAATCTGTCTCTGCATCGTCTCAAGGGAGGCTAATAAGGTGTTGTTGATCGCACCCTGGTCCAACACGTACATCTGCTCTGCTCTAGGGCCATCGGCGTGGTCCTCGTTGTTGGCCAAGGTCTCTATAAAGGCAAAAGACCCAAACTCATGTGCCGATAAATCAACTGGTTGCTGCTCTCTCTGATCGGGCACTGGTACCTCAGAACTGGTAGTAGAAGGGTGGTCAAGGGGGAACAGGGTGGAATCGAAATCGGGTTCGGAGAGCAGGTCTCGGCTCTTATGAACCAACCTAGATGAGTGGACTGGAGTGTTGTAAAGCGGTGCAAACAAGGGCTGCCTAAGAGATCTCCTACCCATCATCTCGATCTGGCGAGTGAATGCGAATGAGATCTGGAAATATACAAAATGAGAAAACAAACCCCCGATTCACCTACTCAATGCTGAACTGAAAATCGTAAAGGTTCAGTCAATTATCTTGTCAATTTTTATTAAGTGATCAATCAGTCTTTCAGAGCGATTAAGCGAGCTGATAGGAATCCAATACTCCCAACAAACTGTCCCGTATAAAAGGTTGGTAATCTGCTCGGAAATTGGATGTGGCTCTAGCTTAGTGTGCAGGTCACTCTCTCGCTCATCCAAACTAGACAATGAGGGGATTACTCTCCCAAGACAGTTTTTTAGGTGAGGTGTCTTTTAGGGTCAAGTGTGTTTAGCAGCCCCAATTTTGTTGTTTTTATTTTTTAGGTATTTTTCAAATCAGACAATGCCTAATGAATTTTTTGGTTATCCTGGTTATTTTAAGTCAAAAAACTGGGGGAGAAGGCGAAAAAGTGGATGCGCGATCAAACACAATGATGCATGCAGAGTAAGAAATGTGTACCTGACTCCAATTCTCTACATGCAGAGTGATCCGTGAATAAAAATAAAGACAGATTTAAACTACCTATATGATGCACGAGGAAAATGGCCTTAGATGAAGCAGTTCTACACGAGAAGCATAGTAGTCGAATAATCAAGCTAAACCGGAGTCCGATCTTGGGAGCCACTCGGTGTCCGCCACAATGGATCTTTCACGCGTTGTATGTGACTCCTCACGGCACGTGGACTCGAGCCTAATTAATCTGACTTTTTCTTTGTGATTTAATTAATTAGGTCCAATTATCGAACTATAGGCACAGGCAGATAATTAGGGTTGGGCCTTAATTAGTTACATCACAATCAGAGAAAATCCTAAGGCTCAGGCTAAATCCTCGAAAATCAGATAAGCAGTATAAAATATGGTGAAAAATGAAAACTGGTGAAAATCGTGGTGAGGTCCCCCGATGCTCGGCGAAACAGACCCTGATCAATCAACCAAGTCTGAAAGTCTCTAAGTGTCCCTGTATTATTACAACACAAGTGTAATGATGAAAATAAAGTCTAACTAAACCTAAACTAAACTCCCAACACTCCTGCTCTCCTCTCTCGCTCTCTCCTGCGGCTATATGCAGAAAAGAGCCACCTCGGAATCCTTTGGGAACGTCGGCTTCCCGAAGAAAGCTATCGTCGATCATCGGGCCCTTGTAACAAAATCAAACAGAAATGTGTCAGCCCACAGATTATTATAAAAATGTTTTAAAAATGGAATAAAAATGAATGCTAGAAAATGCAAGTAGTACAAAAGGTCAAAAAAGAAAATCGACTACTAAGTCGTGCTCCCCGGCAACGGTGCCATTCTGATGACCCAAAAATCCCACAGTACGGGTTAAGGTGTAAATAAGGGTCGTTGCAACCCGAATCGCGAGGCTAAGTCAATCAAGAAAATATCAAGACCACCAAATATGAAATCAAACAATCAGGTCAAAAACAGCGATCTCGCTATTTCATTTTACCTGGTATAGCTACTAGCGTCGAACACAAGGAGCACGAGGGGGCAAAACCTACGAAGTAATCGGGATTCAAAAATAAGGATTTTTGGTGGATTTTCAAGTTTTTAATTTTTTGGATTTTTAATATTGGGAAAAAGGTTGAAAATGCCAAGAAAACCTCAATCAAACAATTATTAACTATCTCAAAAACACTCAGAAAATTCAAATAAAATTATTTTGAGGTTTAAGAAATATTCAGATGTTTTTGGTATTTTTCTTAGATTTTTCGGATTTTTAATTGATTTTATAAAAATGAAACAAGATGAAAAATGACAACTATTGTGCGACCAGAATCAAAAGGGTATTTTAAAATATCTAAATAGACTATAAAATTCAAGAAACAATTTTATGACAACTATAAGAAAAATACTAACTACAGAAACTGAAATTGCAATTTCTTAAGAATTTTTAATGATTTTTCTAATTTTTTTAGTGTTTTTCAATTTTTAAGGTTTTTATAAGTCCAAATTAAACAAAACTTTAATAGAAGTAAAAGCACACAAAAACAAACACACAGTATATTTTTTGGATTTTTTGAGGGTTTTTAATATTTTTAGTTGATTTTTCAATTTAGAGAGTACCAAATTTTTGGGTTTTTCAATTATTAAAAATAGAAAATGGAAACAAAACTAATCCAAAAATTCACAGGAATTTTTACAACATGGCAGGAGCCATGTATCCAAATTTCTCGAGACTTGGGTAAGATTTGATATTTTATTCGATCCAATCAAACACTCACAGCACACAGGGACTATATGCAAGAAAAATAAGTTTGAGGAATAAATGATAACACGTTTTAACAGTCCAAGGGGCCTACTGTAAATTTTCCACTAATTCCAGCACATGTCCAACAAAACCACACACAGGGGTATAAGTGCAAATATGAAAAGTAAAATATCAGAATATAACAACCATGACGTTCTAGGTCATACATGCAAATGTACCACAAACTCATGTGACAATGCACGTATATCCATAGAAAGAGGACTAAAGTGCAGATAGTAAAAACAGTAAGGACCAAAGTGCAAAAAGACCACAGTGTGCTAATTTATTTTACAGACTAAATAAAAACATAAAGAAAATGCAGGGGAGGTGACGCAAATTACCCAGCCAGGGGCGTGTGGGTTACGTGGGTGGCCAGGTGGCGCTCGTTGAGTGGAAGAGGATCTGCGGCTCTGGCGCTGACAACTGGAAGATCTGATAGTTGTCCTACGAGCGCGGATGTGGGCGTACAGAGGCCTTTAGAGACTGGATCTAATGGCCTGATAAGGCAAAGACGACAAACGGTCCAGAAGGGGTCTGGCGGATGGTGATGATCCAACGACTCCAGAAGGGTCTGGATGAACTCCTGTGGGGAGAGGTTCGCCGGAGCACCGAGGAAGATCGCTGGCTCCAATTAACGATCGGACGACGGGAACACGATCGGAAGGATCCTACGCGTCGGATGGTAGTGACTGATGAGGTCGTCAACGGTCAGATCTCCCGACGGGGCAATGGCACCTGGAAGACCTCTGGCGAGGTGGGTTGAAGGCGAGTTGGGGGATAATAGTGCACCTTCTAACCTGCAAACGACAGCTGCTGCTCGGAGATATGCTCCGATGAGGGTTATTGGAGTAGACACGAAGGGAAGCGACAGGGGAATGGGATTTGAAGTTCCGACGAAGCGGGGGAGGAACCTCGATCCTAATCTTGGCAATATAAGCCAAGTCTAGGGTGATCAGAGTGCGGCAGAGAGATGGCGATGGAATGGGGCGTCTATCGGAGCGGGTAGGGGCGATCGGTGGAGCTCCGACCACTAGGTCGGAGTTGGCGGAGGAAAAATGAAGGAATCGAAGATAAATGGAACTCGGGTCGATGAAAGGTTCACCTGATGATCTGAAATCGATCCTGAGCTCCAGAAGGGTGCGATGATGTGGGCCACTGCCTCGAGCACGCTACGGCAGGCGGGGAGGCTCGAACGTGGCAGCACTACGCCCACGTACGTCGAGCTATGGCTACAATGCCTCAATCCGGCCACCAAAGGATGCTTCTGGTCGTTGTCACCGAGGGGAAACTCTCTAGGGTAGAATGAGGGCTTGCGGTGTGAGCTGCGGAGCTGGGAAACTAATGGAAGAATTTATACACAATTTCAGGTGACGAGGTTGAACGGGCGCGGGCACGCGAACCAAGAAAGATCCGCCTCACCTTAGGGATCCGCGAGGGTGGCTAATCCAAGGGGAAGAGGCGGGCGGTGGAATCGGGGCAAATGGTGATTGGATCCGCTCCAGAGATATTAGAGAAGTCAGGCCAATGAGCAAGATCCGTGAAGGTGGGACCCGGGCGGGGGAGTTGACCGGAGGTCAACGATCCCCCGTGGACCAATCACAAAAATCTAGAGTAAAAATTATTTGTAAATTGAATTAAAAAAACATTTTAATTTAAAATATTTACAAAATAAAAGATGTTTATTATTTTTACACTTTTTTTGTTATTTTTATTAAGGTATATACATTATATTATATTATGTACATATATAAATATTTATTTATTTTTATTTTAAATTTTATTTTGTTTATTTTTGTACAAAAACACCAATTTTATATTTTATTTATTTACAACATAAAATTTAGAGTATAAAATCATTTTTATTTTTATTGTTTATTTACAAGGATGAAATAAATAGCGATAGATACATGTATACAAGGTATTTACAATGTGGAGAGAGAGAATTTATTTTGTTTTTATTTTAATTTTATTTTCTATAATTTTTATCTTATTTTTAGAAATATATACAAGATAATATAAACATATTTTTATTTTTATTTTGGGAAAGTAAATTATTTGTATACACACATATATATATATAAGGGATATGTATAAGGATGAGTGGCCCTATCTCTCTCTACTTATTTTATTTGGCGATCAGGCCCATGTTGGGCCCTCTCTTGGATTCAGGTCACTCAATATTTATTCTAAATATTTCCTTCTTTTTCTTTATTTCTTTATTCTTTTACTTTTGCACAAATGCATGATAATTATTGAATATTAACAAATGCATGCCTTTTGGTATCTTATTGTATTTACAACTCTAAGCATGGTATTTTGCCAAAATAAATAGCTAAACTAAAATAATATAGAGTGATGAATGAGTATTCATCAGTCACATTATACTTGCGTAAAGTTGATTATACTAACGTTGGGTTATTGGTTGCATTAAAGCTGTTGAAGATGTAATGAAAAAGGATGGCCCCTATGACATTGCAATGGTTGCACAAGTCAAAGGAAAGCATGGTCAAAAGAATGATTCTCAGAAGGTCCCGACCCAAAAGAGATAGAAGAAAAGTTAAGGAGTTGGCTCATCCTCCAATGTATCCACTTTGATAACATCAAAGAAAACTGATGTATGTCACCACTGCAAAAAGTCAGAGCACTAGAAGCACAATTATCCGAATTACCTGAAGTCGGTTAACAATGGTAAAGTCCCACCAAGTATGAAATCTACTTTCGTAATTAAAACTAGTTTTCTCGTTAGACGATATGGAAGTTGAGTTGTAGATTCTGGTTCTTTTGTTCATGTATGCAATTTGTTGCATCTATTTCAGGAAACTAAGAGTCTACATGAAGGGAAGATATTCATCCAGATAGGATATGATTCAAGTGTTGCAACAGTCGCCGTAGGGACCTGCAGACAATCATTATCTACTGGAAGAGTCCTAGTACTTAAAGAGTGTCTTTGTGTACCTAAAGTAAGAAGGAATTTAATGTCTGTATCTAAGCTTGTTCGAAGCGGATATTCATTCTTTTCTATAATAAACTAGTCATAAATCGTTTTGATAAATATATTGCATATGGTATTTTGACTTCTGGTATACTCTGTGAATTGTGCATTGATGAACATGTCATGAATGTTACTACAACTAATAAAAACTCTAAAAGATTCAGAAAGTATGGAAATCATTCAAATATGATTTGGCTTCAAAGGCCTGGTCATTTATCTGTTGATAGGATCAAGAGACTGATAAAGGATGAATCCTTAGATTTTCTACAGGTTTAATCTTTGCCTACATGCGAATATTATATTCGAGGTAAAATGGCTAGGACGGCTTTCGGTAACAAGGTTACAAGATGTTAGCGTATTCTTGACCTAATACATACTGATATATGTGGTCCCTTCCGGTACCACGACTTGAAATGGATATCGATATTATTTGACGTTTATTTATGACCATTCGTAATATGGGTTATCTTCCTACTATGTCATAAATCTAAAATATTTGAAAAGTTTAAAGAGTTCAAGGCTTTGGTTGAGAACCAAATTGATAGGAAGATTAAATGGATTCGATCTGACTGAGGTGGCGAGTACCTATCAAATGAATTCAAGGAATACCTTAAATAGAACGGAATTGTCTCCAATCTCACTCCTCATGGACCCCCCCCCTCCCCCAACTCAATGGTGTTGCTGAAAGAAGCAACATGACCATCATGGATATGGTCTGTTCAGTGATGAGGAAAGCATATTTACCTCTTAGTTTCTGAGGATATGCAGTAGAGACTGCAATATATATTCTAAAGAGATTCCTAGCAAGTATGTACCTAAGACTCATCATAAGCTCTGGTATGGAACCAAACTTAGTGTTAATCACTTGTGGGTTTGGGGTTGCTTAGTCCATGCAAAGAACGTGGATGCAAGTTAGCTGGAATCTCGCTCTCGTGAGTGTTACTTCATTGGGTATGTTAAAGATTGTATTTGATACCAACTTTATAACACTGAGACCCAGAAGGTTTTTATCTCTAGAGATGTGAGATTTCTAGAGGATGACTTCCTTAAAGGTCAAGACAAAAATAAAGTAGAGGAATTCATTGAATCCCTTGAAGATTTTGAGCTTCCTCGATCAGAAATTGAAGAGATAAATAAAGATGAAACACCCATACCTCTTTGAAGGAGTTCAAGGGTAGTTGTGCCACCTGAAAGGTATGGATTCCATGTGTCTGGTGAGACTGACAAGGATCCTACTTCATTTGAAGAAGCACTTGTGTATCATGACATAGATAGATGGATGCTAGCAATGAAGTCAGAGATTGACTCCATGCATAAGAATAGTGTATGGACCCTAGAGGATCCACCTGAATGGGTAAAATCCATAGGGTGCAAATGGATCTTCAAGAGAAAGAAGGGACCTGATGGGAAAGCAGAGACTTTCAAGAAATGACTCGTAGATAAAGGCTACACACAAAAAGAAACATCGACTAGAGGAGATGTTCTCTCCTGTGGCTATGCTTAAGTACATCAAGACATTGCTAGCTATAGTTGCATCTCTTGACTACAACATCTGGCAGTTGGATGTCAAGACAACTTTCCTCAATGGAGACCAAGGAAGATATCTATATGGAGTATCCCCATGGCTTCATAACCAAGGAAGGTAAAATATTTAAGCTGAAGAAATCCATCTATGGCTCAAACAAGCTTCTCATAGCTGGAACATCAGATTTGACGAAACCATAAAGAGTTACGATTTTGTGCAGAAGCCTGATGAACCTTGTATGTACAAGAAGCTTAGTGGGAGCGCCATTGTGTTCATCATGCTTTACGTAGATGACATCCTTATCATTGGTAATGATACAGGGAAGATGACCAATGTTAAGATTTGGTTGTCCCATACTTTTGAGATGAAAAATCTTAGGGAAACCTCTTACATCTTGGGTTTGAAGTTGTTCAGAAATCAAGAAAAAAGGATATTGGGATTGTCACAACACGGGTACATTAAGAAAATTCTTGAACGTTTCTATATGGATAGTTCTAAGAAAGATTTCCTCTCCTTAAGACATGGTATCCACCTGTCTAAAGGGATGGCTCCTCAAACTATTGAGGAAAAGAAGGCCATGGCTGGATGCCCCTATGCATCAGCTGTAGGAAGCTTAATGTGCATCATGATGTGTACTAGGTCAGATATCTGGCATGCTGTAGGAGTGGTAAGTCATTACCAATCCTATTATAGAGAACAACACTGGAATGTACTGAAGAACATTTTCGAGTATCTAAGATGGGCGCAAGATTATATCTTGATCTATGGAGATGGTGATTTCCAAGACTTGGGATACACAGATTCATATTTCCAGACAGATATTGATGATCAAAAGTCAACATCAGGATTTATGCTCCTGTTAAACGATGGTGTTGTGAGCTGGAGAAGTAAAATGCGGGACACTATAACAAATTTAACAAAAGAAGCTGAATACATTCTTGCATCGAATGCTGCAAAAGAGGTGGTGTGGTTACGCAAGTTCATCTTGGAACTTGGAGTAGTTTCCTCTGATATTCACATTCCGTTACTCAACGATAACACGAGAGCCATTACCCAAGTGAAGGAACTCAAATCATCAAAAGAGCAAGCACGTGGAAAGGAAATACCACATCACTCGAGAGATTCAAAAGTTTGGTGACATCATCACCACCAAGGTGGCCTCTATCAACAATATTGCTGATCTTCTTACCAAACCTTTGACACAAAAGGTTTTCTATCATCATGTAATGAGTATGTGTTTAAGGATTGTACCTAAATGGTTCTGAGGTCTAGTGGGAGATTATTAGCCATGTAAACTCGAGGAGAACCATTCTTATAATAAATGTTATTATAATATTAGATTTATTAATAAAAGTTATTGATTCTTTCACTCACTTATGAAATTATATGAATGAATGCACTATAAAGTCCCTCTATACAATTAGGGTTATTTGCATTGGCCATCTTACTATTCAAATAGTTATTGATTAAATAATTGAATCATAGAGGTTGGTGCTTGGATGAATATCCAAGGAGTTAGATAGAGGACTCATCAAGCACCGTCAAATTATTGTTAAGAGATGATCTCCATACTGAGTAGGAGATGTCAATCCTTTCTCATCAGGCTGACATCTGACCGACCTCTTGATGCAGGTCCTCTATATGATAATAGAGATTCGAAGGTGTCGGATTAGTTAGGTCAAAGGGTTGACTTAACGAGATCGAGATAACCAAAGTCCTGTATATCTTCAATCAGTTAACCCGCTTAATGGCAGTCGAGTACCACGTGTTACAAATCATTCATTCATTTCATGTGCACTTATCATAATAGGGCAACCGCGTACCACCTATGTATGGCATGCCAATACGAATGTTCTTCTGACAAACCTATATGTTGCATGCCCCACTTGTAATATCTACTCCAAGTCATCCTTATTGTAAAGAGATAGAACAAAAATCGTAACTGGGTAACATTTATGCCATGTCAATTTTAATCTAATATCAATATTATACTGCACATAAATCAAAGGAACTTTAACGATGATTCCTTATATTACCTCTATTTTAATAATTATTTTAAAGTAAATCATCAAACAAGAGTAAGTATTCTTCCAAATACAAAGCACGACAAACATAAATTTTTATCCAGTTTAACTTGAAAACCCAACAGTAGGAGACATATTTTCATTATATAATCGAGCTCTCTCTCACGTATGGAGTACTTTATCATGATTTATTTTCAAAAAGGATGGTTCACAGCTCCTGAAAAGTTCGAGTTTCACATTCATATCAAGAACACTATGAACGTGCCAGGAATGCGAAGAACAAATGAAGAACACGAAGAATGCATGTTCTCTCGTAGTTTCAGCAGAGCTTCCCCTTATACAAGATGATATTTAGGAAAATTTTGGCACAATTCCCCCCATATCGAGACATATTTCGATAGAAATGAACATTTTAGTGGAGTTTATCTTTATATCATGACATATTCAAAAGAAAAAACAGAAAGTGTTTCCTCTATAAAATCATCAAGAGTAAAATAATAGTGAAACAGAAAGAATATAATAGAAGCACAAGCGATGGAGAATCGGCAGACACCATGCGTTTTAAGTGAGTGAAGCGGGAAGAATCGCATGGTTCATTGACATCTCAGCCACAACACCTAAATAGGGCGTTACACAAATTCATCCATCAAACAACCATAAAATCGATAATAACTAAAAAATCGACAAGTCTCTTGTCAAGGGTGAGTGAGTCATATGAAGTACTTGTATGCTCACTGACGGCCGAGATGTCCACACTCGAGCATGGCTATACTCAGATTTCTCCTCGAACCACAACATCAAACAAATTGAAAAAAAAATCGAAAACCTAGCTCAAGGTAGAGCTACTTACCTCCTACACGAAGCCAATTAGGAGAGGATCACACCGTCCTTCTCCTCGTTCTCCTGACAGTTCTTCATTAGTGTTCCTTCACCGCCTTTGTCTGCTCCTTCTGACCTTTTGACCCTAGTCCTTAGGTAATAGAAATCGTAGAGAATGAATGGGTGGGAGGGGGCTATTTAAAGGCTTTAGAACACAGCTAACCATGGTTAGCAAAATATGGTTTAATCCTTAATCGCAGTTGATGGCCCATGATTTCGGCCAAAACTCATCTGAAACTTAAAGCTTCTGGATTTGCTAAAGATGCGTAATTAGTGCCAATCACGATTAACTTTCACTGATCACAATTTAACTTTCATGGCTTACACTTAACATTTGTTGATTTTTTATTAGTATTTGCTAATGATGATTACTAATCCTTAATCTATCATTAGTTTCCTTAATCACAATTAATTATTCTTAATGATAATTATTAAGGGTTAATAATATCTTAACCCTCCTTCTCTTTCTTTCGAAATTATAACAATTCGAAACGAAGACCGATTCACACAAAATGAATTCCGTTGGTTTCCTTTTGATGAGCGGATCTTATGATATATGATTCGAGAGAGGCCAAGTTCAAGGTTTTTATAGGGGCGTGGGGGAAAGGGTGGGAGGTTGGGTTGTATAGAGGGGAGGATAGGTGGAGGTTGGACGGTGCCATAGGAGGATGAACAGAGGTTGGGCAATGTGTGGGGAGGTGGGGAAGATCGGATGGCATAGGGGGAGGAGGGGTGATATGCATCCTTTTTAAATGAATACCGTTTAAATTTATGGGAGCTAACCACACGATTTGTGATGTAAGAGTTAGCATGTTTACGTGCTCGAAAGAATAATAACGATGTTTATAGGATCGAGCAGATAATTTACATAAATTATAGGGTTCATGGTGCTAAAATACCCAATATATATACTTATTATATATATGTACATATTACTAATATGTATATACATATTTTATATGTGTTTTTATATATACATATTATACACATACATGTATATGTATAAGATATACTGGTAGTTCATGGAAGATGGTAGATGATTTGAGTTTGGGATTTGTGGCAGACTTGGTTAGGGTCCAAGGCGTGAGGTTAGGGTTGAGGTCTACCTCAAGGATTATATTAGGTCATGCAGGAATGTGAATGTGTATAGATAATGAATGTTACCCAACTTTCTTGTTAAAAAATGTGCTATTTAAGCTCTTACTCGTATGTGTAACTGATGAAGATTTGGGTAAGAATAAAGTATTTTCTTTACAAAAATAATTCTCCTACACTTAGGTTTAGCAAATAATCAAGCATATATAAGAACATTGAACCCGAATTCTCTCATTCATTAACTTCCTCTCCTTCAATACAAACCTCTTCCATAATGTCCATCTTCATGCATTACAATTAGTTTACAAAGAAATCAGTCAGATCTTGTCTATCAGAACTTAGGTTAGTTTTTTTGTTATAACTTCTATACCTATCTCAGCATGTGAACATCTGATGTAGATAGATAAATGTCGTTACTACTCTAACTATTTAACCATCGGAACATCATGCTCGACTAGGGATGTCAACATGTCGGATTTGGGGTGGGTATTACTATTCACAAACCCATACCTATTTATAGTATCACTACCCATACCCGCCCATTTATTAAATGGGTAATTTCTAACAGGTATCCATATACCCGTCGGATACTCATGTACCCAATGGGTACCCATATCTTCGACAAGGTAAATCTTAAGTTGTTTGTAAATGTATACAAGATTTTCACAGATAGAAGAAATAGAGTGAGATTGTGTAATATGGTGATTCATAAAAATATGCAATTTATAGAGAATATTAAATGTTTGCATATGTTAACTGTTTAACTCTTTCGTATTGATAGTTTTTATTTATTGAAGATGCAAAAAGTCAGTTAAATAAGAAAAAATGGATGGAGAGGAGAAATGAGTTCGATATTTATACATATAGATCGATACATATTAGATATGAAATGGACTTGGGTTTAGTTTGATTAAAATGCAACATACACGTATATCTGTATATATATATTTTATTCGAGTTTGGGGTTGGTTCGGGTTCGGGTACCCACGAGGCAATCCCAAACCCGTACCCATACCCGCATGGGTAGTCAATTCAAAACCCAAACCCATCCAAAAGTAAATGGGACGGGTTTCGGATCCTTAACTGGGGTGGGTTCGAATTGGATACCCAATAGGTAGACCCGGATTGACATCCCTACGCTCGACGGGCTAAGTCGGCAAATTGGCCCTATCTCAACGTTTATTACCGTTTAATTTGTTATTTAGTGGGCATGGTTGTAATTCACACTTTCTCCAGATCTTTTACATTTCTACCCTTCAACTTCGACACACTAATTTACAAGTCCGATCGCGCTGATTTTCAAATACTCCCGTCCCTGTTTATTCTCCTCGGGAGAGAGGATAATGGCGTTGGCGGAATTACGTGATTCGTGTGGTCCTTCGGAGAGTGACGTGGACGGTGACAAATAGAGAGGAATTATAAAAAAAATCGTGTGGTCCTTTTCCGAGGAATGTGTGGGGTTAGAGTGTACCAGATCAGCCGTACATTGCCATCTGAACGGGTCCCATTCTGCGAGCCCCGATCCAACTTGGTCCTGTTTGCTCCCCCTACCTCAACTGCCCCCGTCCACGTTATATACTTTTTTTTTAAAAAAAAATTATTCCGAAAATGATAGGGGCTAATTATTTTCATTAATTAATCGTATGAAAAAGCCAAAGCATCTCTATCTAACATATTTCCACGCACGGTTCGTCCCATACTTTTTGACTGGGCTCTTAAATTATGGCTAGTATTTGGGATATAACTTATTTTGGAATTAAAAATCAATAAAATCTACCTGCATTTTTTGCCGTTTTCTAAATTTTTAGTGAAAGAAAAAGAGAAGATACTCTCAGAAATCATAATCTGGATGACGCTAGTTCTCGTCTGTTTGAAGTAGAAATGCTGAAACTAACTGTACACATGTAGAAATATAGATATACAGCTATCCTTAGAAACCTTTCTTTAAGGGGTTTTTAACTGTGCCCTTTCGAGAATCAGTCCTTTCATTCTCTCACAACTTTTTTGCTTTTACATTATTATTTCTCTATGTAAGTATATAGATATATATATATATATATATATATATATATGCATGTATATATATATATATATATGTATGTATATATATATATATATGTATAGTATGTATATGTATACATATATGTATGTGTATGTATATATGGGAAAAGGGAGTCTATACCTATATGTAGGTAACTTTCCTACATCTACCACCTTTTCCCTCAATATTTTTTGATTTTTTGAATTGAATCTTCCTGAGATTTGGATCACAATATATCACCATCGTGTTCAACCTATTTCATGACTTCTAACTTATCTATCATGACAATGAAATTTTAACGGTCTCAGATTTGCTGAAATCGATCCCTATCGATTAAGATGTTAGAAGTATATATTTTATATGAAATTTGAAACGTATATTTCATTTAATTTTCTAAATAAATCTCCTCAGGATCTATTACAAAAAACAAAAAAATTGAAGGGAAAAAGAGTGAGTATAAGAAAGTTACCTACACATAGGTGTAGGATCTCAAACCTTACATGCAAATGCTCGCGCATGCGCATGAGCACGTGCCCGCGCCTTACATGCATAGAGAGAGAGAGATGAGATCTATGGAATTAACCTTTGCGTGTTCACCAATTTGAGATGCAAACTCTCATCATAAATACTCTAGGAAGGGACCTACTTTAATACTAAATAGATACATTTGCCCTTTCTGCTGGAATATAAAAATTGAAGTCGATTATCTAAAATAAATTATACTAATTTTGATATTAAATAATAACATATGGCATATACAATAAATGAAAATAGAAATGAATATTCACTAGAAACAAACAAAATATATAAGTATTACTAATAATTAGACTTGGTCAGTGGGTGGGGGGCTATCCGCTCAACCCACTCACGGACTGACATTTGCCTTTATGCCAAAAAAGATGATGTATGGGCCGACCCGACCTGTCCTGCTCTTTGGCCCACTTATTAAATAGACGGGTCATAGACACGTACCCATAGCCCGGTCCGACCCACAAAGATGAATAAATATTATAATATCACAAACATTCAATGTATTATATTTCAAAATTTTCTTTCGTATTATTAATGCAACGTTAAATTCAATTGTTAACCTATCTAGTATGTTATAAAGGTGTTGAATTAGATTTACAAACTTTAAATAGTGGCCTACTTTTGTTTATATCAATCAAAATAATATAAACAAAGTGAGATTTTTTTAAATTAGCCCATGGGCCGGGCTTGTGCACCGGCATGCACTTCACTAAGGTGTACTAAAAATATAATAAAATTAACCATATCTTGATCCTGACTTTAAGGTCCATTCGGTAGTGAGGTAAACTAGGTATTGATCTCCCTTAACTTATTCTTTTTCTCTCCAATGTAGGTTCCGCATTTTTTAAAAAATAAATAAATTAATTAATTCTTTTTCATCCATTCAATCAAAAAATACTATATTATACTATCATATCAAATAAAAAATATAAACTACTCAACTTCTACTCATTTTCCAAACTTTAATACAATCACATTACAATAACTACTTACATTTTTAAATTTCAATACAATTATATCACAAGAAACCTACTACAAACCCACCCCCAGTTTAACCCTCTATCCAAATATCAAAACATAAAAATGAGTTACCCTCTACCAGTTTAACCCACATTAGTCTGCGTACCAAACACACCCTAAGCCCTGTTCGTTTGGATCATAAGGAGGAATGGAATAAGAGGAATAAGCCCCCAGCACGCTTCCCCGTGGTACGACTATTCCTCATTATTTCATCTTATTTCACTTTTATTCCTATCTTTATCCCACCTTACCTACCTTTATTTCACCTTATTCTCCTTATTCTTATCCTCCAGCCGAACGGAGAATAGACCCTTATTCCCCTTATTCCCCATCCTTATTCCTGCTTATTCTCCTACCGAACGGGCCCTAAGGCATGGAAACTCCCAATGAGCAGGGCATGGAAACTCCCAATGAGCAGGACCATTCGTATCATTTTCAAAGGTGTTTTAAAGAGGGATGAAACGAAATAAAGTAAGAAAATTGGATAACAAAGATCAAAACCAAGACAATAGGAAAAATAGAGAGCCGTGACTCGTATCTTACTACAAAGATCCAAGGAGTTCTCCTTTATCTAGTTCATTCAAGCTCTTAATATGGAGAGGGTGATCCACCCAAGTAAAGATATCATGGAAGTCAAAATATTCGCGTAGCATCCCAACTTACACAACAAGAAACTCTCTCGATCTCGCTTTTTTTTACATATCTACGTTCAGGGATGAAGTCAGAAAATTCTTCTGAAGGGGGCTAAATTATTTAGATGAAGGGGGTAAATTATCAATCAAATATATCTTGTCATTTTAGTGGTTAATATTTCGGCAGGGGTTGCTCTATTGTAATGTGAGCTATATAGGAGGTGTTGTAACTATTTTGTTCAAATTTGTTTCTTAACATCCAATCTATAGATAGAATCTTCGAATAATGTTATACATATCCTCCGATTTTCGCTCAAATCCACAATCATTTGCTATTTTATATCAATTGTAAGGAGTCTGGTTATCTTTTAAATGGGATTTAAGTTGCTTAAATATTTCCTGGACTTTTAACTACTAAAGATAAAATAGAAAATGACATCGGATTTGAGAGAAATCTGGAGGATATGTAGAACATTGACAGAAGTTTCAATTTATGAGGTTACGTGTGTGGAAGCGAATTCAATCTAAAAGGTGAACTTCCAATAATTTTGTAACAGATTGAAACTAATATTGAGAAGGTATTTTTTACAAAAAAATACCCATCTATACTTATAATTGGATATAAATAATATCTATAAACATCGTATTGACAAAAAGATCCATACAAAACTCTTCATGTCACGAAATACACATTTATTAATGTGATATTAAGTAATTCCATCGGAAAAAACGTGGTTGCCTCCTGGGGGTAGCAAACTTAGCTCCCCTCGCCCCCATTTTCTCCATATTTTTTAAATTTTTTTGATAAATAAAATCGTGGAAATTCATCACTATATCTCTATATTATGTTAGTCAAGTTTCGTGAGAAATAGAGACTTTTGTGGCCTCCATCCAGACAATCATTTTTTAACGGTCGTAGGATTTTTTAAATCGACCATGTTTGGAAGGAGGCAGTAAGAGTCTCTGTTTCTCACGAAACTTGCATAACATAATATAAGGATATAATAATGAATTTACATGATTTTATTTTTCAAAAAATAAAAAATGGAGAAATTGAGGCGGGGGAGCTAAGTTAGCTGCCCCTAGAGGCAACCCCATTTTACCCAATTCCATTAGATTTAATATGTTCAAACAAACGACATTATACAATACCTTTTACTTATAAGGATGCAAACAAATATAGATATGTGTACCAATCCCTTATCATATTTGTTATATATATTTTGACATGTGTACATTTATATGCATACTATTTTAGAATTGATGCAGATAAAAATAGAATTGCAAACATGCGGATACAAATATGTATATGTCCCCATATATGTATATACTAGAAAAATATGTAACCATACCTATTTTAAGATCCTAAAAAATGAAAGAGGTATCCAAATCCATATCTGTATATGCAAAGGAAAACAATCATTATCTAAACTATATATTCGTGACGGTTTATAAACAGGTACGATGATGGGCATATACGGATGTATCACATCTGGTTATGCACATCATGTAATGTTAACAGCTAATTATTGTAATTAAATCATATATATACAGGTAAAATGGAGCTGCCCCCTTGGGGTCGCTAACTTGCCCCCCCTCCCGTGCCATTTCGTCTATTTTTTTTTGAAAATTTCTTTTGTGGATTTTCATCAATATATCCTTATATTATGTTATTCAAATTTCACGCGAAATAGAGATTCCTACGACTTCCATCCAGAAGGGTCGTTTTTAGTAATTCTGTTACCGTTAAAAAATGATTATCTTGATAGAGGTCGTAGGAGTCTCTGTTTTGTACGAAATTTGAATAGCATAATATAGGGATATAGTGATAAATATTCATGGAAGAAATTTTGAAAAAAAGGGCGAAATGGCGCAGGTGGAGCCAAGTTAGCTCCCCCGAGGGGTATAGCCCAATTGATCTTTCTCTCTCTCTCTCTCTATATATATATATTGATTTTTTTTGTTGAGATATGATGAACTATACATAACATGTAAATTTTAATTATTAAATAATGTATTTAGATTATATATTATAATATATATTCAACATATATATGGAGTTTGGTTAGGAGGGGGGGTGGCTTTCACTGTCTCCGTTCAATTTACTTAGAAGGTAGTAGACGAGCGAATTGACCGGGGTTCCTAGAGGAAGGGGCTAAGGTTGCCGTGGGGTATGTCCTTGCTATAGTGAAAAAAGTTTAGAATGGAACAGAGGGCTAGATGTTTTTGGATGTGGTTTTTAGAAGGATCGGTTTTGCAATTCAAAAATAACTAATGGCGCAACTTGTTGCTCGTTTATCTCCTATTCCGATGTAATTTCAATATATTTCATTGAGGGTTAGATATTTTTTCTTGAGTTTATTCAATAAAGTCTTGTTGTTGAAGTGGATCTTGAGGATGATGGAAGGGATGGGGATTTATGTGCATGGTTTTGTAGGTTTTATATGGTAAAGTCTATCTATGAATTAAAGGTGAGGGTTCGCATACCTTAGATTGCTTGGACTGTCTCGAATGTATGTAGCAACTTGACTAAAGCTACTTCTAATGCATTGATTGAGGAGGTGAACGTTTTAGCTTTTTCATTTGAGTGCTGATGAGCAAAAAAATTGTTGGTGAAAAACAATGATCTTGGGATGTTGTGTTAGTGGAGTTGTGACAAGAAAAAAATTCTTAGAAAAACACTTGCAATTATTTATGGCATAAAATTATAATTATTGTTAACATGTGTCACATTAATTTTTAGTCAATTAGTAGATTGGATTAAAATAAAAATTAATGTACCACCTACAGAACTTCACATGCAATGAGTCCCTTCATATTAAGTAATGTGTGGCCTTACATATCTGAGAGACATGTGCAACATATTAGAAGATTATATTACTTTTTAATGCATTACATTTTTTTACACAAATTTATTGAGCTAACTTCGAGATGAGATGTCTTGATACAGTGCTTGTGAATTTTGATCCATGTAGGCACACTTGAAAAATTGCAGGTATGTTTCTAGAAATATATGTGGAAATGTTTTGCTTAGTCGCTATATTAAGATCACGAAGGTCCATATCCCCCCTATGAACTAGCTAAATTTATGTAATTCCCGATCAATAGTTATGATTATATTTTATGGTGCTTATAGCTAGCTAGCAAATGTAGAGCTTACATATGTAAGACGTAGGATATCAATATAACTTGATTTACATGTTGGCATTCGTTAATTTAGTGGTTACATACTATCAATACAACTTAATATAAATGTTGGCGTTTGTTAATTTAGTGGTCACATACCGAAGCTGTTCATGAAAATTCGAACTGTACTGTAAGATGACAAACATTATGTGTTAATTTATATTTGAAAATACTTTGGAAGAATATCTCCATCTCTTCAATATCAAATTAATTGTAATCAGATTTTAATGATGCCACTTTTGTGACATTATTCAAATCAGATTAGGATAGATTTATAGGCTACATTGAAGGGGTACGAAGAATGATGCCAACGTTTGTTCAAATACAAAATAACATGGAATAATGAGTGTCTTCTAATCTCCGTGGATGGGCTCAAGTTTTATTGGGATTGAATAGTAACAAGATTGCGAAGGAAATCATGAGCATAATCCAGACCCATCCTACTTCCGTTATCGATTGTGTAATAGTCATGTAACTGAATAAGAGAGGTTGTTTGACATCTTTCTGATAAAAAGATATAATGTTTTATTATAATTAATAAATTTGTATATATCTTTAATATTATGTCAAAACTACAAATTAGATTCTGCCATGGCCTTAGAAAAGGCGAAGTGAATTATCGTCTATCGAGGAGGTTTTTGCGAGGTTGTACAAATATGCTCACTAAAATAAAAGCGAAGATGTAATGTCGCTGAGGCTATTGCTTACAAATTCCTTATTCAAACAACCACTAACCCACAAATGTATATAGCAATGTAAAGCAAAAATGTGGGGTCAAAATTTATTATAACTCTACAAAATGTATATAGTGTGTAAGATTGTGTAGAATATCGAACACATGGAGAAAACGGTGGATTGTGCAAATACATGAAAATTTTGTCCTTTTCTCTTGTCTTTATATTGTCTTTTCTGTTGGTTTTAATTATATATTATGTTATTAATTTATTATTTTTTTGTGTTTATAATTTTATATTTTTTATTTCTTTTTATATTTTTAAAATTTCAATTTCCTTTTTCTTCTAAATATATAAAATATATGGATTTAGAATCTTATATATAATATAGAATAATAGACTTATAAATACTACTAAAATTAGATGAAATATAGGAAATAAAATTTTTTTGGGTTTTATATAATTTTCTACTATTTTTGTAATTTTCAAGGGATTTTTGCTAAATTTTACATTTTTAAAATTAAAAAATCCTAAATTAGGGTATAAATAAATTGAACAAATGGATTTTAAGATTTAAAAAACAAATAAAGTCTAAAATTCTTCAAATCAATTTTGATAGGTAGATAATAATATAAAATTTCAAACATAAAAATATATATTTGAATTTTTTGGTGATTTTTTCTATTTTTTACTCAATTTCGAAGATTTTTTATATTTTATATTTTTTGTTTTTTAGGGATTTCTCATCTGGAGTTAGTAAATAAAATAACAAATAAAATATTTTTTTTGGATTTTTTATATTTTTAATATTTTCTAAGTCAAATATGGACAAAAATGATCATTTGATTTTTAATAAATAGTTAAAGTGCCTAAATGCAATAAATAAAAATATGGCGTGAATGCACATACTAACAAACATGTAATCCTATTTTTGCCTAATTTTTGGAGCGTGGATGATACTTTTAATAAATAAAATACAGATACAAAAATACATGTACTAGCGAGGGCACATTTGCAATTAATAATAAATTCAAGGATGCATGTGCAAATTTTTCAAAAATATACAACTAATATTTAAACTTTATGGACTATTTTACAATTCACAAAAATGACAGGGAATATGTGCAATTTTCCCAGCTCATGTGGGACAATACGTGAGCTGAGCTGGATTGGGCAAATTAGAAATATTAAATAAGTATAGGGGTCTCTATGTAATATTTCCAATTTTATTTACACTACAAAATTTATTGGCATGACTAAATAAATAAAACAAAAAGGTGAGGTTGATTTCAATTTACCCCTAAATAGTGTTGGTGAATGATCGTGATTATCTCACTTAAACATGTATCGTTGTTTAAAAGGCTGATACCCCTTCGAATTTGGCGTCCAAGATTAGATCTTGGGTGGAGATCCTACAATTAAGGCACATGTTGTCCTAACGTCTCCTGTTACTTGCAAAGAACATAGATCGATCAGACGGTCCTAGATGGACTTGGAAGAACAGGGAAGGAGGCTTCCCTTGAGCTCGTTCTATCAGCTCTGGATGCCTCCTTCGGCCACTAATCACGTTGCTGAAGTGCTCGAGAGCACGCTGGGAGGATTTCATGTTGATTGGCGTCCCCACAAGTGTCCAGAGCTTGTTGATCGAGCCTTGGAGGTTGAGTGTACCTAGAGGTGTTCTTGAGTTTCAAAGCCCCTCGGATGGGGTTCTTTTGGGCATGGACCCTGCACAAACAAAGTCACAGGTCAAGGGCAAAGTGCCTCAACCAGATTAGGCATGGAATGAGGGTGAGATGGAGTGGGTGGAGTGCTCCGATGAGGTGGCAGCAGAGGGAGCATGGATCTCCAGACCAAGGAATGATCTGGGTGGCTAGTGAAGGGCGAACGATAGAGAAATGACAGGGAAAGGAAGTGGGGTGGTCACAGTGGTCGGAAGGGTATTACACATGTGTGGAATAGTGGCCGGAGCTTTAGAGCTTTGGCGATGTGTAAATCTTAATCCTATGCTAAAACGGTAAATGAAACACGAAATAAAATGCGTGAAATGAAAGCTAATGACTAAAGCTACCTAGATATAGTAAAAGGCACAACTCGAACCTGGCTGGAGGACCAAGGAGCAAGACGGGCTGGAACTCCATCGTGGGGTCACCTCTCCTCCTCCACGACCCGCTCCAGAGCTTCATGAGTATCAAAAAGGGCCTTCGATATCAAAAAGGGACCAAATTTGCAGAGGAGGACATAAGGGTTTATTTATGAACATGGGTTTCGACCTTATTGAACTAGGGCTAGTAAATGATTAGGGATATATGCATAAGATCTAAGGGGCAGGCGAGAATCAGGGATGATCAATGAGTAGAAATGGTGAAGGGCTCCAGGGTGAAGGAGATCTATTGGAAACAAGAAAAATGGAAGAAAGAAACCAATAAGCCTCACCTCCTGATTGGTTAACAAGCCTCCTAATTAGTCCATGTAGGATGTACTGAACAAAATAGGAGTCTTATTTAAAAATAATAAATTAAAAGTAGTAAATGATTTTATTAAATTAAGATTATAAAATAAAAATGATTATTATTTAATGTATATTTTAATATGATTTTTATTTATTTTAACAAGCTAATTTATTACAAGTTACTTTTTACAAGTGTATTTATATGTATATTGACATATGTTATGTATATATTATTTTTATTTTGTATTTTTGATTTTATTATTTTATTTTCATATTTTATATTTATAACTTATTTTTAGATACACACATATTTTTTTGTCGTATTTTTTTGATGTATCTTGTACACGTAAATAAATAGAGGTATAATTTATACATGTATAAGTATTGGTATTTCATCTATGTATTTATATAGACTATTTTATTTTTTGTATTTTCTTTATAGTTTTATTCTATTCAAATTATGTAAATATACTATAAATAATATTTACAAAATTATGAAAATATAACATTTTAAAATTAATAAAGAATTAATAAAATGTAAATTATATATAGGTAAACTATATAATAGGGGTCCGAAACCTAACTTTCACACCTTAGATTTAAATGAAATTAAAACAACTTCATTAAATATCTTATCAAAAGTTATATACAACGAAAGTGATTTTTATGCATTTTGAACTTTTATTGAGGAGATATGGGTTCGGGAAGTTTGAGTTTTGGCTTTATATTCTGAGTATAGATACACTAGGCATTATTTTTGTGCAAACTCAATTTTGAATTTTTCTATATATCATTTTTTACAAAACTTCATATACAAGGTTTCTTTATTTGAGCTGGAAATAATAAAAAATAAATAGGTCTCAAAAATAAATTATTGGTGAATAAATAAATGGGATTTTTATTGTTCTTTTGGCCCTTATCTCCCTTTACTTTATTCTTTATCGACCAAATCAATTCTTGACTTGATCTCAGGGTTTAGGGTCATAAAATACCTTTGGAATTTTATTTATTTTTCTTTCCTTTTCTTTATGCTATAATTTTACCATTAAAGTTGTTTTTTATGTACAATAAGTAGAATAAATAAAGAATGTTAATTTGTAGAAAATAATGCTATTCGCATGCATTTAGCTGGGTTTTTAAGGCTAAAATGATAGAATAAGGGTGATGAAACTAAGATTCATCACCCCCTATACTTTCCTTTGCTAGTCCCTAGCAAACACTTATGCAATGAGTGTAGAAAATGAAAATAAAGAAAAGAACAAAGAAAAAATTGGATTGATTTTAATTCTCAAACTTATCTTCACAAAATCAACGTTTGGAGCTTGAGTCAGACCTTTGGATTTTAGATGCCGGAGCTTTATTGGGAAATGGATTTGAAACACAATAGCCTTCGAGTATTAATAGTCAGGTCATCTCACATACATATGACTTTAAAGCTCAAGCTTGCTTATTGACTATACAAATATGTACACTCCGACAAGCATTTTATTTTCACTCAGGCCTGTCCACTTTTTTGGAGTTTTTGATTTTTTCTATTTTTGTTGAATACTATATACAACAACATTTACATATAGACTTTTCCTCTTGATCTAGTAGACTATCCCTCTTTTGAAGCTTTATTGCAACTCACAACTTCTGTCTTTAGACCTCGTCACCATTGGATCGGGTTGGGGTACAATGGCCACAAATGTGTGACTTCTGATGTTTCCATTGGCTTATGTACCTAGCCAACAAATCCAACCCTCTCCTACTCCAACTGAGGTGAGCAAAGTAAAAGGTGCAGGAGTTCAAGCTATGTCATTATCAACAAAAGTCGTGTGCGTGCTCCAAAATACTACACTTAGGCAGTCTAGATGACATTGAACTAAGCCTTGTGATCTCAAAGAATTAAGTCAACTAGACCTGGAGTACCTCAATTCCAATTCCTATTAGACTTGTTCAATTATCAAACCCAATCCGAAAAATACAAATGCTATGTACAATGTAGAAAATGTTTTTGTGATGCAATTTTTCTAATTTTTGAACTTTTTTAGTTTTTTGAGAAGGTTTTGCAAATTTTTATGCAATTGTTTTAAAAATTTTGCAAATGTTTTTGGGATTTTGAAAAATAAAATATTTTTGGAACTAAAATGGAGTATGTGCAGATGTTTACACGGGGAATGCATCTATTGTTTATAAGAATTGAGATTTAAAGGATTACATATTGAATTTTAGTCATTTTATAAGTATGTATATACAATCTATAAAGGATTTTTTTATTTATTTGGATGATATATATTCCTCAAACTTATTTGAAAATAATTTTACAAGCAATTTTGAAAGCTATAACTCAAAATAATTTTTGCAAATAATTTTTATAAGCATTTACATGTATTTAAAAACTATTTTGTAAATATTTTACAAACAATATATATAGAATTTTAAAATATTTTTGCAACCATTTTCAAAACCATTTGCTAAGAGGTTTTTAAAAAAATTTATTTCATACAAAGAAATGAAACTTTACAAATCAAAATAATTTTACAAAGGTCGATCACATTTTACAAAATATTTTTCAAACATTTTTCAAATAGATTTTCATACTATTTTTCAAAAAATTTGCAAAATATTTTACATGATTTATTAACCAGTATATAAAAAAAATTTGAATAATAATAATATATATTTTTAATTGAATTGTATATTATACATATAGAATTTTTTCCATATTTATTTTAAAAATACAAAAGTATGAGTTAAGGTTAAAGTATATACAAAGTACATACGATCCTCCTATACTTAGCTTGAGTTATGTCTCATAAATCGAAAAGAAAAAGAGAAGACATAACTCGTACTGAGTATAAAAGAGCCTATACTACAATGACCAAAGAATAATGAATGAATGAATATGAACTCAATAGTCCCCCCATACTTAGGATCAAATAATCCTAAGTATATCATATTGTATCTACGTATAGGGAGGGTCGAGGGTGGGAATACACAAATCACAACTCAGACTGTCCCATGTACTTAAAGTAAAATATCCTTAAGTATAAGAGAGAAAATTAGCAAGAGTGGATACATGCGTGAGATTCAAAAGAAATCGACAAAAAGGTGTTGGATGAATGTACGCATCACTCCCCCTATACTTAGGGTTAAAGATCCCTAAGTATAAGCAACAACATAAGTGATAAAACATAATAGAGAAAGAACAACATAATAGGTGCACACCCTATACTTAGGACATAGTATGCCCTAAGTATAAGCACACCGATATGGCAAATGATCTAGGGTACACCTGAGCTACACAAGAAAGAAGAAATGGAAAGACCAAACATACACACACATACTTACATATATATACATACAAGTAGTAAAGACTGGTGAAGTGTGGGACAATATCTAACAGTCGAATACCGTACTTTTGTCAATGTCTCCCTGTGAGAACGATGGCGCGGTAAAAAAGAGAAAGATACCCCAATATGCACTCAAGTGGGTGTCAGCTGCTGAGAACAACAGATCAAAAACTAAGTCAAGATCCGGTAGCAGGAAGCAGAATATCGGCTCATAGAGATCAAAGTCGATATCGTATGATATGGAGGAGGAAGGATCAATATAGATTCCTCCATGTAATTCACGGTCTTAGGAAAATGCGAAAAATTCATGAGACTCTCTACGTGGCTCAATATTCAGTGGACATAGGGTCGAAAGATCAAGAACACACCAAATATCACAAGACATGGCAACCTTGCGAGGGTCATCAAGGTGAGTATACTCAGATGGGTCAAAGATCTCATGATGTGCCAAATAAGATACACAACCCGAGATGAGACCGAGTATACAAATGAGAAGACTTGGCTTTGTGCTCCACCAGATTGGGGTCACCAGAAGTGAAATCGAGTACCTACAAACTGATATATCCTCCTGCAGATAACCCTCTAGGAGTGATACATACTAAGCAATGAATAATTTGAAGAGGAATCATCCTTGCGAGGGTCATCAAGGTAAGTAGACTCAAAGGAGTCAGATCCATCAAATTGATCAACAGAAGTGGTCTCAGCAGGTGACAGATCGGCTACCCAGTAGAAGAGACTGACGGTTGTCATAGTCTCTCATAGACAACCTTTGGAGAGAACTATGAATTAGGCAGGGAATAATCAGAATAATGTGACTCATCATTGTGAGGACCGTTAAGCAGAGAAGACTCAAAGGAGTCCAAAACACTAGGATAAACGGTCTCGTGCTCCGACAGATCAGAGACACAATCAGACAGTGAGACCAATAGCTTATATCAGACGACTCGATTTTTTGCTCCACCAAGATGGATACACAAGCAATGAATGACACCGATCGTAAAAAATGTTTCATTCTCTCACAGATAGTCCTCGGGGAGTAATGCAAGCTAAGATGATGAACATCAGGGAAATGTTGCCGTCAAGTCTCAAGTTCTCAAAAGTAATCAATTAATCATCAGTAGGAGGGCATAAGGTTATGAGAGGCATAAGAGATCATCAAGAAATCGCGATGCAGTCCCTCAAGTCAACGAAATCAGCTGAGATGGATCAAAATGTAATAAAGAGATCCTCTAAGTGCTAAATGGGGATAGGAAAGTCAAGATATGGAGGATGGATCATTCAAGAAGATGAATGAAATCATGTATGTCCCAAGCACCATTGCTTTGGACCACGTAAAAAGATAGTACATCAAGCATCTTAATCAAGACGAGAAAAACCGAATAAGAGATCGTACAGTCATAACTCATGGAATCATCATCAAATTATCGGGGATAAATCACATCCTCAATCCGATATGTGAGATCCAAAATCCTCAATAAAGAATCATGCATGTAATCGTGTCAGAATCATGATCCTCAATAATATATATATGCACATATCAAGGTTAGGTCCACCCAAGATAGCTCACCAATCTCAGCAACCTCAATTTGGCCCAGCTTACTTAAATAATTCATTCAATCAAAACCTCGATTCATGCCTCATCTAATAGCACAACACTCCCAGGTGGCAGAAGGGATGATACTGAAGGGAATGAGGAGGGTGGGAGACAATGGAGAAATGAAGACAAAATTGTGATCCAAGGAGAGAGTCTTCTTGTACCGGACCAGAGATAGGGTGATATGGGTAAGGAGATAGCCACTTAATCCAGATACTAAAGTGAAGATCAAGACCCAATATCATGACTCAATAAATAAGAAATAATATGGACAAAGAAAGAGAGATGGAATAAAATGAAGAACTCAAAAACTCATGGATCTACCAACTCAAAGAGTGATGAACGTGAGTGGACCCAAAATAACAATCAATGTACAAAGCATCCTCCATTTTCACTTATTGAACACAGTGAAGACCAAAAATGGTGGTCATTTATTTTTTCTATTTTAGAGTTAGGTGAGCTTCAAAACAATTTGTACAAGCATGTTGGTAAGCCTGGGATTGGGGTACTAATCCTTAGTGTGTATGCATCACATATAAAGTGTAGAATACAATGAGGGGGTTGCTCTCCCCAAGACAATGAATCCATTGCATTTATTTGAGACACCAGATAGAGTTAGCAATCCTAGTTTTATTTTTGGTTATCGCTTTTTTTGTATTTTTCAATGCAATTGCCTAATGAGTTTGCAATTCTATTAACATCCTACGGGATCAAAATTAGAGGGAGAAGTTTGGAAAAGCAATGCAAGTCAGTAATCGATGATTCATGCATAGTCAGAAGACTTATAATGCTTCACAACTCTCTCCAAGCTATATGCATAACAAAATTGAAAGTTACCCTATATGAGATGCAAGATGATGAAATCACCCTAAAATAGTAATTGCTATTAAAGTGAATCATCAGATGCTAATTATCTAGATATGAAATCCAAGGTCTGGTCTTGGAGACTCCTCCGTGCCCGCCACAATGGGTCCTGCAGGCACTGTGTGAAGCCTCGCATGGTTTCAAGTCTAAATAATCAATAATTATATTTGACTATGTCCAAGAACAAATCTACGGGTACATGCAAATATAATTAGAGCTTTAGACCATAATCTATGATCAAGAAATTCCTAATATAAGACTCAATCACACAAATCAAATAAAAATAAAGTTAAAAAACAAAGAAAAAGAAAACGATGAAAACTTGACAAAAACCGATGAGGTCCTCAAGTGAACATTCACTCGAGAAATGGACCTCGTGAAGTAGCAGTGTCTAGATAGAGAGTCCAAATTATTACAGATATAATATCTCTCTCTCTTTTAATTATAAAATAGAATAGAAAAATAAAAATGAGAAAAATAGAAAGAGACTGTGTTCCAAAATTCCTCCAAGTCTTCATTTGATGCTCTCTCCTTCCAACTAAGCCAGAAAGATGGCTCTACCTTTCTTGGGTACACAGGTCCTCCTAAGAAGTCCTCCCATGTGTAGCGGTCCCTTGCAATAAATTCAAACAAAGAGAGGGGTCAGAAAGTTCACAAATAATATCAAATAAAATGAACTATAAATAAATGACAAATCTAGACAAGATAAAAGGAACACATAAATGAATGCAATCTATGCAGTGTTGCTTCCTGGTAATGGCGTCATTTGTTGACGAGATTTTTGCGAGGATCTAAAAATATCCTCACTAAAATAAAAGCGAAGATGTAATGTCTCTAAGGCGACTGCTCAAAAATCCCTCATTCAGACAACAAATAAACCACAAATATATATAGCAATGTAAAGAAAAATGTGAAGTTAAAATTTATTATAACTCTACAAAATGTGTATAGTGTGCAAGCATATGAAGAGTATCAAACACATGGAGAAAACGATAGATTGTGCAAATAAATGCAAATTTTGTCCTTTTCTCTTGCCTTTACATTCTCTTTTGTGTGACTTCTAATATATATATATATATTACATTTTTAATTTATTATATTTTTGTTTTTTAAATTATATAATTTTTATTTTATTTTTTTTATTTTCTAATTTTGAATTTTATTTTTATTTTAAATATAAATAATATAAGAAGATAAAAAGGATCCTACTCCATGGAGTAGGTAACTTACCTACTACATTTTTTGTTTTTCAAAAATTTATATTTTTTTTGGAAAAATGCTTCCATGGATTTTCATAGCTATATCCCTCTAATATTCATTCAAATTTTGTTTGAAACCGAGACTCCTACGACCTTCATCCAGACAGTCATTTTCTAACGGTCACAGATTTGTTGTATTTTCCCTATTCTGGATGGAGGCCATATGAGTCTCTGTTTCCGGCGAAATTTGAATGACATATTAGAGGGATATAGCTAGAAAAATCCATGCAAACATTTTTCCAAAAAAATAAAAAAAATAAAAAAAGAAAATGGAGTAGGTAAGTTACCTACTCCATGGAGTAGGATCCCTTTCCTCATATAAGAATATATAAGTCTATGTATAATATAGAGTAATAGAGTTATAAATACAACTAAAAATAATCAAAAGTTAGGAAATAAAATGTTTTTGGGGTTTTATATAATTTTCTATTATTTTTTTGATTTTGGGAATTTTTGCTAATTTTTACGTGTTTATAAAGTCAAAAATACCCCCAAATCAGGTAATAAATAAATAGGCTGAATGGATTTGAAGATTAAAAATAACAAATCACAAATTCTTCAAATCAAATATAATAGATAGATAATAATATAAAGAAAAATCAAAAACAAAAATAAATAATTTTGGGATTTTGATGATTTTTTCTATTTTTATTGGATTTTTAAAGATTTTTAATTTTTTATAATTTTCTTTTTCTATTTTTAGGGATTTTTGGTCTAGAATTAGTAAATCTGATAATAAAAAAAATATTTTTTGGGAAATTTTTCAATATTTATTTTATATTTTTGGTATTTTCTAAGTCAAACTGGGACAGAACATGCTCACTTTATTTTTAGTAAATAGTTAGAATGCTCAAAATACAAAAATAAAAATATTGCATGATTGTACATGCTAACAAGCATCTAATTTTTTTTCATAATTTTTGGAGCAAAGATGCTATTTTTAATAAATGAAATACAAACACAAAAATACATATACTAACAAGCTCATATTTGTAATTAATAATAAAGTTAGGGATGCATGTGCAAATTTTTAAAAAATATAAACTAATATTTAAACTTTATGGACTATTTTAAAATTCAGAAAATATCTAGGACATATTGATAATCGAGAAGAATCATGCTGAAGCCGTGTCATTCCACAAGGCGGAATGATAATCGGTGACTTCGGACAAAATCTCTCAATCAATCAACAATTAACCCATAATCAAAATAAAGAAATTAAATCTCAAAAATGTGGAGTTAAAATTTATTATAACTCTACATGCAAATGTGTAGGTGTAAGCACAAGTAGAGGTCCAACACTAGGAGCAAATGGTTGGGGGCAAAAATATGCGCACAAAATTATTCAATTCTTCTCTTGTCCATGTTATTGTTTTTGTGGGTTTGTATTTTTTTAAATTTTTGATTATTATATTTTTATTTTTAATTTTTCAGATTTTGTATTTTCTTTTTATATTTTCTTTTTTTATAAAAATAATATAGCCTATATAAGGCTTTATTTACATAATACATATAAATATATTTATAAATACTATTAAATCTAAGCAAAATTGAGAAAACAATTTTTTGAGATTTTTAATATGTTTCTAATGTTTTTATATTTTTTATATCTTCTCGCTAATTTTTATGTATTTTTAAAATAAAAATAACCCAAATAAGGGACTAATAAAGAATTCGAGTTTTGAAAATAATAAATAAGTCCCAAAATTACCCAAATTTATTTTAATACATAAATACTAATATATAGATAATTATAAAATAAGAAACGTCATTTTGGTATTTTGAAGAGTTTTTATATTTTTTTAGGATTTTGGAGCTTTATGATTTTTTAAATTTCTTTTTCTTATTTTATGGGTTATAACATATATAATTTTTTTTGGAATTTTTCAAAGAGTTTTTATATTTTTGGTAATTTTTATATGTAATTAGGAATTATTTAGACTCCTTCTTAATTTTAATAAATAGAAGATGCAAAAAATGCAAAGTGGGCACGTGACATGTAAGTACAATGCATGGAGCATCAAATCCTATTTTGTGGATTTTTAGGAGCAATGTTGTAATTTATAATAATTAGATAAAAGTATCAAAAATAAAATTCCAGGCAAGGGCATAACTGCAAATAAACAAAAGTACATGACGCACAGTGCAATTTTCCCAACATAATAAAACATTTATTTAAAATATTGAGACTATTTTACAATTTACAAAAATACCAGGGCCTTCTATGCAAAATTTCCAACATCACGTAAGAACTGCACATGATGCTAGTAAGGACCAAAGTACAAATAAAAACGTTCAAGGGCCTACATGAATAATGCCCTATTTTATTTACATGAGTATTTTATTTTCAGCACTAATAATTAAATACAAAAAGGCGGGGGTATATACGCAATTTACTCCTATTATAGGCGGATCCAACAGTGCTCCTTCTTTCACTTGAACACGTGGCATGACCTGGAATCATGATACAACTTCAACGATCTATGGTTCAGATTTGATCATAGGTTTCATCGAACTACTAGCGGCATGGCGTGATCAGACGTCCAGGAATAGAATTGGAGCTGGGAAGAGATCCAACAGCTCTGGTGACAGTTGGATGATCGAGGAAGAACTTGTCCCTGAAGCTCCTTCAATCGGTCAGCGAGGGCAACTCTGGTGATGGTTCGCCTCACGACGAGATGCAAAAGACTCCTGGCGAGATTGCGCGGCTGATGACACCTCCAAAATGGTACCTTGAGCGCTATAGAGGTTCGACGAGGTCGAGGAAGTAAGTGACCTCCAGGTACCAAGTGTCTAAGCAAGAATCGACCCCTGGGGGGTTCTTTGGCCTCCAGACATGCAATGAATAATTGCGCAAGAAAAACGACGGGTCTGGGGCGCTTATTGGTGGTGGAGTGAGCGAAGGTGAAGCGGGCGGAGGTCTCCGGCGAGGGTGGTGTAGATGAAGGCCTGATCTTCAGATCCGAGGGGCTCTGAGTGTATGGAGGTGCCTGGGCTGCAGGGAAATGAAAGGGGAAGAGAATGGGGACGAAAGGATGGTCGAGGAACGTAGGGAGCACGGTGAAGACGTATGTCGGAGTAGAGCTCCAATGAACTACGAATCGAGCTATCTGGGCTAATTAGCTACACTAAAGACTAAACTAATTGTGGAAATGAAATGCTAATAAAGAAATATACCTATAATAATTGAAATGCGCAACTCTTATACTTGAGCGAGCTCAACGAGCAAAGGTCGCAGGTGCTCGACGACCTGGGTGCATCTCCTCCTCCGTTCACCACTGCAAGCTCAGGGGTTGCTCCCCCTGTTACGTTGAGTCCTCACTTTGGCCGAGACATAAGAAGTTTAGGGGGAAGAAATGACCAAAAAAGCAAGACACAGGAGATGTAGTTATTTATATACATTGGGGGGCACCCTTATTGACCAGGCTGAAACAATGATTCGAAGCTTTGTACAATATCTACATGGTGTGGGCGTGGATGTACGATGATCTGGGAGAAAATCTCAAGAAGGGATCAAGGCCTATTGATGGATGAAACGACTGTGAAAAATGGCAGACAAACGAGGAGAAGACGGGTTTGGCGCACCAGGTTCTCAGATGGGACAATTGACTAGAGGTCAACAGTCCGCGCACCGCCATTGGGCCACGTAGGCCGCTAAAAGACAAAACATGTTTATTTGAAAATAACTATTTTAAAATAATAAATGATTTTATTTTTTTGTGTTAAAATAAAAATCATTATTATTTTATGCAGTATTTTATTATCATTTTTATTTATTTTTCGCTTTATTTATTAGTAGCTAATTTTTAATTGGGTATTTATAGGTATATTCATCTATGTTTTGTGCATTTTTATTTTTATTTTGTATATTTTATTATTTCCTATTATTTTATATATTTATAATGTGTTTTTATCGGTATAAATATATTTTTATTGATTTTTATGATGTTATTTGAATACTTTAATAAATATGTCAGTGTATTGTTTAGGTGTATTTATAGGTGTTTTACCTATGTTTTATGTATATCATTTTATTTTAATGTATTTTAATGGGTTTTATTTTAGTTTTGTATTTTTTATATAATTTATATAATATATACCATATTATAAATATATGAAATAAGAAAAAATGGAAGAATGTATTTTCCTTTTTATTTATATACATATAGAAACATATGTATTTTGCCTATGTAATTACATAGACTTATTTTATTTTTCATTTTCTTTTGGGTTTAATTTTGATTTTAATATGTTCATGTGTTATAAATAATGTTTACAAAATTGCAAAAATATGAATTTGCAAAAATAATGAATAAAAAAAATTGAATATTTTAATTGGTAGAATGTACAATAGGGGCCCAAAACCTAACTTTTACACAATAACTCAAAAAATATAAAACCACTACCATTAAATAGCTCATAAAAAGTGATATACAATTAGAGGTAATTGCTATGTTTTGAGTTTTAATTGAAAAGATATGGGTCTGTGAAGTTTGGTTTCTGGCTTTTTATTTTGTGTATAAAATTCATACTGTGAATTATTTTTGTATAAACTCAATTTTTTATTTTTATCTACATTATTATCTACAACTTTTATGTACAAAGTTTCTTTATTTGATGAATAAAAAGTAACGAATAAAATGAGTGTCAGAAATGCATAATTAAAGAATAAATAAATAATATATTTATTGTATTCTTAGCCCTTATCTCCCACACTTTATTCCTTGTTGACCAATTCCATTCTGGATGTGGTCTCGGGGTCAAGGTCATAAAATATTTACAATATTTTATTTTTTTTTCTTTTCTTCTCTTTATTATATAATTTTGGCATTTAAAACATTATTTTATGTACAATAAAAATAATAAATGATGAATGCTATTATGCGCAAATTGATGTTATTTACATGCTTTAGATAGGGATTTAAGGACAAAATGATAGAGTAAAGGTGATGAAATGGAGATTTATCATCCCTCTATACATGTCTTTGCTAGTCCCTAGCAAACACTTATGCAATAAGCACAAAAAGAATAAAGAAAAAGAAGAAAAGAAAAAGCAAAAATAAAGAATAAAGATAAAATTGAATTTATCATGATTAATAAACTCATTTGTACAAAATCAAAGTTTAGAGCTCAGGTTAGACCTTGGTGTGAAAATGAGTGTGGAACCTGATCGAGAACCAAATCTAAAACACAACAGCCTTCCAGAGTCATAGAACTCGGTTCAAATCACCTCAGTAGCCAGGTCAGAACTAGCCTACATCATACGCAAGCCCTTATGACTATGAAGCTGACTTGTACATTGTAAGTGATAGTGGCTCTCCCCAACTGATATGACAAAGAAACTGACTTCTCCAAAATGACAACCCAATGATTTCCCAATCCAACACTCTTTCATTGAGGGGCGGGGTATTCCCTTCTAAGTTCAAGTGGCATCCAACTCAAGAGGAGGAGGTGAAGAAAAAAATAGATGGTAGCCAGTGTATCTACCTATTCTCGGATGCATGACTATATTAGTCAAATCATCCAACTGCAGGCTTACATGGTATAACTTTGATGCTCAAGCTTGCTTATTTTCTATACAACATATATACATACTCCGACAGACACTTTATTTTTTTATTTGCAAGCATGTCCATTTTTTTTGGATTTTTTTGAAATACTATTTACAACAACATTTACATAAGGACTTTTTCCTCTTGAGCCAAAAGACTATCCCTCCTTTGAAGCTTTATTGCAACCCACACTCACCTATCATTTGACTTCATTGAAACTGGACCAGGTTGGGGTACACTTCCCTCCCTAGACGAGGACGAATGTTTCCACCCATGTGCGTCTCTGACTGGAAAATCCAACCCCCTCACCACTCCAACTGAGTTGAGCAAGGTTAAGGTGCAAGTGTCCAAGTTAGGTCATGGCCGACAAGAGTCATGCATGTGTCTCAAAAAGTTCTAGTTAGTCAGTTGAGGTGACTTGAACCCATCCCTGAGTTCTCAAATAATTAAGTCTGAATCAGACCTGAAGTACCTTAAACCTAGTTTCCATAAGGTTCCAGTGTAGTTAGGTGCAGTAAGGTCCAACCAAGCTCTAATCTTCGACTTTATTGGACAAGTTCAATCATCAAGCTCAATCAAAAAAATATGAATGCTATGCAAATGTTATGTAAAATAATGCAAAGAATGATGCAATGATTCAAAGAATTTTAAAAACAAAGAGAAAAAATTTTACATAAAGAATTTTGCAAACAAATTAATTTTGGCACACACGAAGTATAAAAAATATACAACTATTTACACGGGCATGCTTTTCTTTATTTATTTGCAAGACTTAAGAATTTAAAGAATTTTATAATTTTAGAAGTTATTTTATAGGTATATATACAATTGACAATGAATTTTATTCATTTTATTTTATTTTTAATGATGCTTTTATTCCTAAAAGTTATTTGAAAATCATTTTGAAAACTATTGTACAAAACCATTTTTGCAAATATTTACAAACATTTGAAAGCCATTTTGTAAAGATTTTGCAAATAATGTATATACATCTTTCAAAATATTTTTACAAAACATTTTCCAAATTATTTGCAAATAAGTTTTCAAATCCTTTATTTCACACAAAGAGAAGAATTTTTGCAATCAAAAAGTTTTTACAAAGGTTGAAATATTTCACAAAAAAATTTCCAAACAGTTCACACCATTTTTAAATTAATTTTGCAAAAATATTTTTAACCTGATTTATTAATCAGTATATATAAAAAGAATTTGAAGAATAAAAAGTCTTATTAATTGGTTTGTAAATAAATTATAAAGTATTTTTAGCCATAATTATTAATAATTATACGAAAGTATGAGTTATAGCTAAAGTATATAATACGTATATACGACCCCCCCATACTTAGCATGAGTTATGTCCTCATAGATCGAAAAGAGATAGAGAAGATATAACTCGTACTGAGTATAGAAAAGCCTATACTACGACTGAAAGAATAAGAGATGAAAGAATGAAGAGGTAAGGGAACAAGAAGGTGATTGACCCCCCTATATTGAGGATAAATTAATCCTAAGTATAGCTGACTGTATACAACGCAGGGACGGTCTGTGGTGGGAATGAACAAATCAAAGAATGAACGAATCAGGGGTACAACCCCCCTATACTTAGGACAAAGTACGTCCTAAGTACAGAAAACTGACAAAAAAGGGCAGCACCATTTATGTAGATAAATAAAAATGAGAAGGAAAAGAAGAAAAGAAGAAAAGAAGCAAAGATAGAAATATATACAGATATACGAAACAATCGTGAAGAATGTACGCATCACTCCCCCTATACTTAGAGTGAGGTATCCCTAAGTATAGGCAACGGTAAGCGTGATGTAAACATGACGTAGAACAACGTGGTGTGTACCCCCTATACTTAGGACAAAGTATGTCCTAAGTATAGTCATACATATATGACGATAGATCTAGGGCACACGAGAAATACTGAAGAAAGAAGGAATAGAATACACAACACATATCTACAATGAGCAAAGATTGTGAAGTACAAGACAATATCTGGTAAGCGACTATCGTACTCTTGTCATCGTCTCCCTGTGAGAACGAGGACGCAGTCATATAGTGAAAAGACACCCAGAAATGCAATCAGGTGGGTGTCAGCTACTGGGGATAAGAGATCGAAAGCTATACCAAGGACCGGTAGCGAAAGCAGAATATCGACTCATAAGGAAGGAATGTGAGATCATACTCGATATCGTAAGATCTAGAGAAAAAAAGATCAATACAGACTGCTCCAGGTCAATCATTGTCTCTAAATATGTGAACGTAAAGACATGAGACCTTCCTAATGAAGTGGTGTGGCATCTGGTGGGCATAAAATCAGAGAGTCACAAGACACACCAAACACCAGACGTGGACTCAACCCTGCGAGGGTCCTCAATGTGAGAAGAATCAGAGAGTAATCATAAGACTCGTCTCCATGCTCCAACATAGAGGAGACCTAACTAGGGAGGAGACTGAGTTCCAAAATAAGCAGACTCGACTTCATGCCCCTCTAACAGAAAGAAAGCACTAGCAGTGAAGCCGAGTACTAGAAAATGATGTACTCTCTCGCAGATAACCCTCCAGGATAGATACATGCTAGTCAATCAATAATCAAAACAGAAGCTCACCCTTGCGAGGGTCATCAAGGTGAGCGGGCTCAAAGGAGCAAGATCAATCAGACAGATCAACAGATGTGGTCTCGGTAGACGGCGAATCGTCTACCCTCAGAAGAGACTGACAGATCAAGAAAGTGTGGCAGCATCCCACAGACAACCCTCGGGGAACGTACTACCAACTAAGCATCAAATAACCCGAGTAGGATGGCTCATGCTTGCGGGGACCGTCAAGGAGAGCTGACTCAGATGAGTCTAATCAGATGGGTCCCAAGATCCAATAGATCGAATAAACATCAAAGAAATGGGGACCGAAAGCATATCAGACGACCTGGTTCTGTGCTCCACAGATGGGAGATACAATTAGCAAATGGAACCGAGCATATAGAAAATGATGCATTTTCCCGCAGATAGTCCTCGAGGAATAATGCAAACTAAGCATGGAATAATCATATCAGATCTCATCCTTATGAGGGTTGTTAAGGAGAGAAAACTTAAAGGAGTGAATCAGAATGGTCTCCGTAAGCACCAGATTGTCTACCAGCATAAGAGACCATAAGATCTAGAAGGGTGTCATAGTCTCTTGTCGATAACCCTCGGAGAGCATATGAACTAGGCATGGAATAATAAGAAATGTGAAACTCATCCTTTCGAGGACCGTCAAGGAGAGCACTCAAAGGATATAATCAGATGGGCCTCGTGCACCTATAGACAGGGTACACAATCAGCAGGGAGGCCAAACAATCAAATGAGACGTTGCGGTTTCGGGCCCCAACAAGGCGGAGACAAAATCAGTGTATGAAACCTATCGTAAAAAAAGTGCTGTATCCTCCCGTAGATAGTCCTAGGGGAGTAATATGTACTAAGTCAATCAAGTCATGGGATTGCTAGCACTATATCTTAGGTCCTCAAAAGCAATCAATCAAACCTCAGGAGGGCATAAGATCGTCGTGGGATGAATAATCATATCAATCACAGTACGTACCTCAAGCCAATCCAATCCAGATAAGATGGCACAAAAGATAATCAGGAGTCCTCAAAGTGCCACAGGTGGATAATAGAAGCAGGAGATTGAGGATGTGACAATCAAGAAGATGAGAGATCATGCGGGTTGCACACACCTTTACCGGGAAGTGCAAATCATAATAATCAGTCAATCCTCAAAATCAAGATGGGTGGAATCTCAAGATAGTTAGATCAATCAATGCTCATGAAATCATCATCAAATAATCACAGTGTATCTCATCCTTAATATGGTGTGCGAGATCAAAATCGTCAGATAATAATCACACCTTAACGATCGTGCATCATCAAAATCCTCTATAAGCTCCTGTGCACAAATCGTAAGTCAAATCCACCAAGTGATATAGGTCAATCTCAGCATCCTCAAAAAATGCCCGACTTACTTCAACAATCAATGTAAGTTAAAAGCCTCGATGCGGGCAATATGCACAAACACAACAATCTCGGGTGAGAGAAAAGATGATATGTGGGACACGCGGAGGGTGGGCAGGAAGCGAGACAAAATATCTGGCGAAGATGATTGAGCTCAAGCGCCAATATCATGACTCAATGCAAATGAGGAGATATATGTATAAGAGAGGTAGAGAGACTCGAAGATGAAAAATGGATGACTCACACGGATGGAATCACAAACTCAAAGAGATGTGAAAATGCAGATGGAATCCAAGTCACAATCAATACACCAAGCAAACCCCCAGTTCACCTACTCAACATAGTGAAGAACCATATGTGGTCTTATTTATCTTGTTAATTTTTAGAGTTGGGTGACCATTCAAAAAGTTGCACACTGCAATGAGGCTTGGGGTTTAGGCACTAATCCTTGGTGTATACGTACGAATAAAATGCTCAAACAATGAGGGGGTTGCTCTCCCCAAGTCATGGGATCCACTACATTTTTATTTTTGGTCCAATAGAGTTAGCAGTCCTGATTTTATTTTGTTTATCACTTTTTTGGTTGTTTTTCAATGCATGTGCCTACCAGGGTTCCAATTTCCATTAAACATCCTAAGTGGTCAAAATCAAAGGGACAGAATCGGAGAAGCCATGTAAGTCGGAAATCTATGATGCATGCAAGTAAGAGGACTAACAGTGCTTCCTAGCTCTCTTCATGCGTGATGCAGAACAGAATTGAAACCTATGCTATATGAGATGCAATCTGATGAAATCGCCCTAGAATAGTAACTGCTATTATCATGAAGCACCAAGTGTTTGTTATTAAAAGTCAAACCCTAAAGTCTGATCTTGAAGACGTCTCAATGCCTACCACAACGGGTCCTGCTAGCGTTGTACGATGTCTCTCACGGCGCGTGCGTTCGAAGCTAAATAACCAACAATTATTTTGACTAAGTCCAAAAGCGTATCTATAGGTACATGTAAATATATTAGGGTCTTTGGACCTTAATCTATCAGCAAAGAATTCCTAATCTAGGGCTCATTCACATAAAATAATAAAAAAATAAAAAGAAAAAGTCTAAAAATTATTGAGGCCCACAAGGGAACAATCCCTCGGGTACTGGACCTCGGGAAGTCGGAGACTCTAAGAGTCCTGTATTATTACAATTATAGTCACTCTATCACATAAATATACATAATGGACAAAATGCGGAAAAAGTAGTATGTTTGTGAAAATTCCGCTCCATCCGCCTTTGATGCTCTCTCCTGTCAGCCAACCAAGAAAGGCTGACTCTGCCTTTCTTGAGTTCACCGGTCCTCCTAAGAGGTCCTACTTCGAGCGACAGAACCTTGCATCAAAGCCAAATAAAAAAGAGGTCAGAACAATCATAATAATATCAATAAATAATTCAAATAAATATGGACAAGAGTGAAGAATCAAATAAATAATGAATATCCCAAACGACGTTGCTCCCTGACAGCGGGGCCATTTGATAACCGAGAAGAATCATGTCAAAGTTGTCTCATTCCACAAGGCGGAAGGACATTCGTTGATGTGACCTCAGACAAAATCTCTTAGTCAATCAACAATTAACCCACAATCAGAAAAAGGCAATTAAATCTCAAAAATGTGGAGTTAAAATTTATTATAACTCTACATGCAAATGTGTATAGGTGTAAGCACAAGTAGAGGTCGGATATTGGGAGCAAATGGTTGGGGGCAAAAATATGCACACGAAATTATTCAATTCTTCTCTTGTCCATGCTATTTTTTGTGGGTTTTTATTTTTTTAGTTTTTTTATTTTTGATTTTTATATTTCTATATTCTGATTTTTAATTTTTTCAGATTTTGTATTTTATTTTTATATTTTCTTTTTCTTTTATAAAAACAATATAGCCTATATAAGCCTTTATTTATACAATACATATAAATCTATTTATAAATACTATTAAGTCAAAACAAGATTCAAAAAAATACTATGTTTTGGGGTTTTTAATATTTTCTTAATGTTTTTTATTTTTTCCAAAAATTTATGCTAATTTTTAATGTATTTTTAAAGTTAAAAATAACCAAAATAAGGGATTAATAAATAATATGAAATTAATCTGGGTTTTTAAAATAGTAAATAAGTCCCAAAGTTACCCAAATTAATTTTAATACAAAAATACTAATATATAGACAATTATAAAACATGAAAACATATTTTGATATTTTTGAAGAGTTTTTTATATTTTTTAGGATTTTGGATATTTATGATTTTTTAATTTCTTTTTCTTATTTTTAGGGTTTTTTGTTTTTTTGGACTCAATAAATATTAAAGTATACCATATATAATTTTTTGGAATTTTTCAAAGAGTTTGATTTTTTGTAATTTTTACATGTAAACAGGGATTTTTTAGACTCCTTTTTAATTTTAATAAACGTGTGGCATGTAAGTACAATGCATGGAGCATAAAATTGTATTTTTTGTGGACTTTTAGGAGCAATGTAGCTATTTTTAATAATTAGAAAAAGTTACAAAAATAAAATTCTTGGCAGGAGCATAACTACAAATAAACAAAAGTACATTGGGAACAATGCAATTTTCCTAACATAATCAAACATTTATTTAAAATTTTAATACTGTTTTACAATTTACAAAAATTCCAAGGTGTTCTACGCAAACTTTCCAACATCACGTAAGCACTGCACGTGACGCTGGTAAGGACCAAAGTGTAAATATAAAAAGTTCAAGGGCTTACATGCAAAATGCTCTATTTTATTTACTCAAATATTTTATTTTCAGCACTAATAATTAAATACAAAAAGGTAGGGATATATATGCAATTTACCCTCATTATAGGCGGATGCAACGACGCTCCTTCTTTCACTTGTACTCATGGCATGACCTGGGAGCTTGATACCCCTTCGCCGATCTATGGTTCAGATTTAATCATAGGCTTCATCGAACTTCTGGCGGCATAGCGTGATTGGATGACCAAGATTAGAACTGGAGCTGGGAAGAGATCCAACGGCTCCAGGGACGATTGGATGATCGGGGAAGAACATGCCCCTGAAGCTCCTTCAATCGGTTAGCGCGGGCAATTCCGGTAATGGTTCGCCTCGCGACGAGGCGCAAAAGACTCTTAGCGAGGTTGTACGGCTGATGACACCTCCAAAATGGCACTTGTAGTGCTATAAAGGTTCGACGAGGTCGAGGAAGGATGTAACCTCCAGGTACCAGGTGTCTGAGCAAGAATCAACCCCTAGGGGGTCCTTTGGCCACCAGACCTGTAAAGAATAATCGCGCAAGCAAAACGACGGGTCTGGGGCGCTTATTAGTGGCAGATGAGTGAAGGTGAAGTGGGCGGAGGTCTCCGGTGAGGGTGGTGGAGGTGAAGACCTGATCTTCAAATCCGAGGGGGCTTTGAGTGTATGGAGGTGCCTGGGTTGTAGGGAAATGAAAGGGGAAGCGAATGGGGACGAAAGGATGGTCGGGGAATATAGGGTGCACGATGAAGATGTTCGCCGGAGCAGAGATCCGGTGAACTACGAATCGAGCTATTTGGGCTAAATAGCTACACTAAAGACTAAACTAATTACAGAAATGAAATGCTACCTAAAATAATTGAAATGCGCATCTCTTATACCTGAGCGAGCTCAGGGAGCAGAGGTCGCCTACGCTCGACGGCCTAGGTGCATCTCCTCCTCCGTTCACCGCCGCGAGCTCAGGGGCTGCTCCACCTGTCACGTGGATTCCTCACTTTGGCCGAGACACGGGGTTTAGGGGGTAGAAATGACCAAAAAAGCAAGAAGGAATAGATGGAGTTATTTATATACATTGAAGGGCACCCTTATTGACCAGGCTGAAGCAATGATTCGAAGCTTTGTACAATATGTTCAAGGTGTGGGCGTGGATGAACAATAATCTTGGAGTAAATCTAAAGAAGGGATTAAAGCCGATTGATGGATGAAACAACCATGAAAAATGATGGGAAAACGGGGAGAAGACGGGTATGGCGTGCCAGGTCTTCAGATGGGAAAGCTGACCGGAGGTCAACAGTCTGCGCGCCGCCATTGGGCCATGTAGGCTGCTAAAAGACAAATCAGCATGTTTATTCGCAAATAGTTATTTAAAAATAATAAATGATTTTATTAATTATTATTTATAAAATAAAAAATGTTTATTATTTTATGTAGTATTTTATTATGATTTTTATTTATTTTTTTGGCTTGATCTATTAGTAGTTAATTTTTAATAAGGTATTTATAGGTATATTCATCTCTATTTTGTGCATTTTTTATTTTGTATATTTTTTTATTATTTTATTCTAATTTTTTATATTTTTATAAAATGTTTTTATGAGTCTAAATGTATTTTTATTTGATTTTTACGTTGTTATTTTTATACTTTAATAAATTTGTCAATGTATTGTGTAGGTCTATTTATAGGTGTTTTACCTATGTTTTATTTATATTATTTTATTTTGATATATTTTAGTGGGTTTTACTTTAGTTTTGTATTATTAATATAATTTATATAATGTTTACCATATTATAAAAATATGAAAGAATGAAAGAATGTATTTTCCTTTTATTTATATACATATCGAAACATAAATATTTTACCTATATAATTACAAAGACTTATTTTATTTTTCATTTTTATTTTGGGTTTTATTTTGATTTTAATATGTACATGTGTTCTAAATATTGTTTACAAAATTTAAAAAATTTTAATTTGCAATAATAACGAATAAAGACTAAATTGAATATTTTAATCGGTAGAATGTACAATAGGGGCCCAAAACCTAACTTTTACATAATAAATCCAAAAAATATAAAACCACCACCACTAAATATCTCATGAAAAGTTGTATACAATAGAGTGATTTTGCTATGTTTTGAGTTTTTATTGAAAAGATATGGGTCTGTAAAGATTGGTTTCTGGTTTTTTATTTTGTGTATAAAATGCATATGCGTATTGTTTTTGTATAAACTCAACTTTGTATTTTTATTTACATTATTTTCTATAACTTTTATGTGCAAAGTTTCTTTATTTGATGAATAAAAAATAAAGAATAAAATTGGTGTCAGAAATGCATAAGTAAAGAATAAATAAATTAGATATTTATTATATTCTTAGCCCTTATCTCTTCCCACTTTATTCCTTGTCGACCAATTCCATTCTGGACTTGGTCTCGGGGTCAGGGTCATAAAATATTCGCAATATTTTACTCCCTTTCCTTTTCTTCTCTTTATTCTATAATTTTAGCATTAAAAACCTTATTTTATGTACAATAAATGATGAATGCTATTATGCACAAATTGATGTTAGTTACATGCTTTAGCTAGGGTTTTAAGGCCAAAATGATAGAATAAAGTGAAGGATATTGAGTATCCTTAAGCGCATCATGGAAGCGTGTCGATCGCATCGTATGCAATCGGAGCAACTAGTCGTACTAGATGCTAGATGCAGCGGAAATTAAAATTTAACTTAAAGATGAAACCACATGATCACGAGAACACTTCTCGGATCGTTTCATCAAACCACAAAGTACAAGGAATACCTCTTGAAGCGTGGTTGTGATCGCGAGATCCCAAAGTAGAGATCCTCCTATCTTAAGTCCGATCCACGAAGAACGCACTTGCGGGCGCGATGATGAGTCACGTTCCTTCCCGCAATCCTCGATGAAGATCCAAGCGATGGCTCCCCCGATTTCGTCAAACGAAATCCGTCGTCTTCCTTTAGAGTAAGAAACTCCAAAGAAGATGGAGATCCACGAGTCGTCGAAGAAGAAGCCGAGAGTCTCTCCTTTCTCAACACAAAGTGGACGGCCACTTAATGGAGAAGAGAAAGAGAGAGAGGACGAGAATGAGAAAGAGAGAGAGAGAGAGTTGTCACCTTGTACAACTCTTAATGATGTACCTTGGAAGGCTACCCTAGCCCTCCTTTTATACTAGTTTAGGATCCAATGGATCTCAATCCATGGGACACATGGATCCAAGGGCTATGCTTGGTCCATGATAAATCAATGGCTATGATTGTTGTTGGTTAAAACCAACAACATCAATTTAAATATTAATTAACTAAGAGATAATATGATAAATGAAATGGAGCTAACCAACCTCCTAAAAAAGGGGGGCGTCACCCATGAACAATTCATGGGTGACGCCACCCATGGAGGTGGTTTTATTTTCTCCATTTTATTTATCACATTATTCCTTAATTAATCACAATAAATATTCACCAAATTAATTCCAAATTAATTTGTGAATATTTCAATCTTGCCATTGACTATTGTGTGAATCATATTCACAACCCAAACTAATTTGTAAATTGCATTTCCAATTAATTAACAAATGTGAATCCAATCCACATTATTAATTAACAAATGCTATTTACATAAATTCTCTCTCTTATATATGTATATTATAAATCATATTTATAACACACATATATCATGGATAGTGTTATCCACATTCTCTTAATCCTTGATAATTAAATCTCATTTAATTATCTTAGATAATCATTTTCACGATATGAATCATATTCATATTTAAGCTTGATAATTAAATCTTATTTAATCATCAAGTCCTTGCTTGGATATTTCATCAAAAGAATTATTCTTGAACCCTTTCAAGAATAATGTGCTTTCTCCGCAGATACTTGGAGATAAGGACAGGGCGATTGTATTATTCCATGTATAGTGACTTGGATGTTGAGATTTTATCTCAAATCCAGATCTTACGAACCTCCCATAGATGCTTGATTAAATCAAGACCGCAAATCTAATCTTCTCATTAAATCTGAATCTCATTCAGATCAATGTCCAACACTTGGACTAAGATCAGATTGCTTCTCTACTGGAAGGAGTCACTAAAATCCAGACCTGTTTCATCACTCCCTCGGAATGGAAGCGTCATGGATATACAATCGTTTATGATCACATCACCCTCAGGTATTCCCAATACCTGTACATCCTGCATACTGGAAGACTCATGGTCAACCCGAAGATCAAGATCTATTTTTCACTGTCTTCTTCAGGGTTTGATCACCAAGTTTCTCATTTGATCATTGGGATTTGGTATCGATCATATACTTTCCAAAAGCATATATCATACCTAGGTCTTGATCATATACTTTCCAAAAGTATATATCAAACCTACAAATTCAGTCAAGCTTCCAAAGCGAGACGACCGTGCACGGAATTTGATTCCTCCCAATATCTCATGAGTGAGCTCATATCTTCCGGTTCAGTAGTGAACATGTATGATCCCTTTGAGAGATCGTATTACTCATATGCCCTTATATGCACACCAACGCACCGGTGTATAGACCTTGGTTAGGTCATCAACCTATTGGTCTGTCAAATGTACATACTCAGACATATAGCAATACATCTGTCTTCGGTCAGAGGATGCGTGCCTATGCTGTGACAACATTCAATATAGGACTTAGGTTATCTCGATCTCGTTATGTCAACCCATTGACCTAACTAATCTGACACCTCCGAATCTCTATTCCTATGCAGAGGACTTGCATCAAGAGGTCGGTCAGATATCAGCCTATGTGAGAAAGGATTGCCATCTCCTACTCAGGCTGGAGATCACATCTTAACAATCATTTGACGGTGCTTGATGAGTCCTCAATCTAACCCTTTAGATATTCATCCAAGCACCAGCCTCTATGATTCAATAATTGAATCAACAGCTGTATGATCATTAAGACAGCCATGGTACATAACCCTAATTGTACAGAGGGACCTATTATGCAAATTATTTATTCTTCATTTCAGATCAGGGAATGATATTTGCAATAACATTTATTGCATAATGGCTCGCCGTGAGCTCACATGTCCAACAATCTCCCACTAGCCCAAAGAGCCATTAATGGGCTAATCATTTAAACCCACACTCATGTGACAATCACAGGCTATTTAGAAATAGCTAGGTAAGCTGATCAGTCACTCTGTTCCCAAAAGACTATGCCAAGTCCTTTTACGGCACTTGCATATCCCTAGGTAACAGTGCTCGCATCCAATGTGAATGTTGCATCTAATGCAACCAATACTCAATCTAGTCAAAGCAGTTATAGTGTCCTGGACACTATTGCTCAATAACTATTATAACCAGTATTTCCATAATCCTTATCAGAATACCGTTATTCCGGGAGATCACTATCTCTCAAGGTATCCACAGTTAAGACCTTTTAGATCTCTATCTATAAAGTCTTAACTTCTTGAAAATAAGACTTAGAGATCACCATCTCTAAAGCCTTGTCATCTTTGAAGATTTTGTTATTACTGCAATCAAGTGTTCTTTCTCCATAGTAGGATTAGCAACACTTTGCTACTCCCACTGAATGGCAGATATCTGGCTTTTATACACATTTAGCATACACTTAGCTTCTCGTAACTGATGCAGAGGTGCAAGCAGTTCTAGCATTCACTTCCTCAACTCTTTGAGGTGCTATCCCTTTAGATAGGTCAGTACCAAATCTCAAGGGAAGGAAGCCTTTCTTGGAATTTCCAAGAATGGAACATATCCAAGGTGTACTACTAATGTGACAGTCCCAATACCCTCTTCTCTTTGCTTCTGAACAACTTCAGAACTAAGATTCAAGAGGTATCTTTGAGATCATATCTCAAGGTATGGAATAGCCAGTCTATAAAACACTTATTATCAGCCTTATATCATTCCAAATGATTAGGATATTATCTACATTTAGCACGATGAACACAATGGCACTCCCACTAAGCTTCACATGGTTCATCAAGATTCTATTTGAAATCATAACATTTATAATTTCAACAAATCTTATGTTCCAACAACAAGAAGCTTATTTGAGTCCATAGATGGATTTCTTTAGCTTTCACAACTTACTTTCCCCGATCATGAAGCCCTGGGGCTACTTCATGTGAATATCCTCAGAGAGGTATTCTTAAGAGGAATGCAATCTTGAATTACATCCTGAAGATGCAATAGTCAAGTTGTGTAGCTAAGGTTAGCAATATTCTGATGAGTTTAAGCATGGTTATTGAAGAGCAAGTCTCATCGCAAGCAATGTCTTCTCTTCGATGTGTAGCTTATGGCTACGAACCGAGCTTTGAAGGTCTCTACCTTCTCATCAGGTTCCCTCTCTTCTTGAAGATCCATTTACACCTTAACGGGTCTAACCCTTATAGGTGGATCCTCGAGGGTCCATATACAACACTTGTATATGAAGTCTACTTTAGACTTTGTTGCTAATATCCATCATTCCATGTCATGATCCTTAGGAGCTTCATCACATGAAGTCCGGTCATTGTCAGACTTGGCTGACACATGGAATACATCGTCAAACTCATTTGAAGAGGTATTAATGTTTCATCTTTAATTGTCCTTTTAGTTTCCGATTTCAGGAGCCTCATTATCTTCTTAAGATTAAATGAGTTCCTTTACTTCATTTTCATCTTGATTCTCAAGAGTCTCAATCCTCCAAGAATCACATTCTCAGAGATGAGATCTTTTAAGAATCTCAAGGTCATAAAGTAGGTATCCAATACCATACTTTATTTTCCTAATGAAGTAGCACTCTTAAGTGCTAGATTCCAGCTTACATCCATGGAACCTTATTAAGGATATATATTGTAGTCTCTACTACACTTATATACCAGGAAACTAAGAGGATAATTATGCTAAAATTCATCATTGATCAAATCATGTCACACATGATCCAATTGTATCTCCCTACAACTCTATTGAGTTCAGGTTTATCAGGAGGAGTGAGATAGAAATGATATTCATATCTCAATAAGGTATTCTTTGAATTTTATCTAACAGGTAAAAGGTACCTAGGTTAGATCAAATTCATTTCATCTTTCTTCAATCTTTGGTTCTAAACCAAAATTGTGAAATCTTTGAACATTTCAAAGGTTTCTCAGGTGAAGAGAAGAAATCTCATATCATACATAATCATCAATAGATATCACATATCCATAATGTTTACTATGATATAGATGATCTACATACATCAATATGTATGAGATCTTGAATACCTCGACATCTAACACCATTCCCAGAGAAGGGCGTATTGGACATTTTACTTTGAATACAATATTCACAAGTATGTAAGATTTGAAATTTTAGACATTCTAAAGTTTCATATCTTACTAGTCTGTTGATCAAATCAACAGACAAATGTCCAAGGCTTGATGCTAGATCATTGTCAAATGATCTTCATCCTCCTATTGATCTTATAAGGTTTGATTTTCAGTATTAGAAATCTTAATGAACCATTCATTAATATTCTAATTTTATGGAGTCCACTAGATGTTAGATTACTATCTGAAATAGTTCCATCATAACTCTTTATGATAGTTCTATCTCAGAATTCAAGTTTATTTCCAACATTTAGAAACAAACAATGATGGTATTCTAATATCTATGTCATAGAGACATTATCTAAGACTAAGGGCTCTCCCACTGAGAATATGAAGTCTATCTATCCAATAGAGATTGCTGCAACAATTACAGTAATATCCATGTAGATGACTACTAAACCTTAAGATCAAATTTATAATCTTCTAATAAATATATGCAACCAATTGCAAATGTCATTAGAAGATTGGGTCACAATTGTCAGACTTAATCTTATGAAATAAGAAAGTCAGAGTCAATGATTATATGTAGACTATTCTGATGCTCTATCTGAGTCCTTCACTAAGGATTTTAGACAGATTTGATAGTCATACTATCAACACATCAACTTATTGCAGTATTGGCATTCATCCAACTCTTTGGATGTCATGTGGAAGTCACAGAAGTACGATCAACTCTTTTACTTTCCTTCTCACATGGGTCCAACCCATGCTTCCATTGTGCTCTCTTCATCTATAAACAACCATTGTTCAAGACAAAGAATCTCTTATGTTGAATTCAAAAGATTTCAATATAAGAGTATTTCAACATTTATACATGCTTCATTAAATTCATACAATATGAATATCATGAAGCTTCATGAATGACTTGAGTATAGATAGTAGAATGATGACACTCATCATATCTACATACATCTTAACTCTTAGGGACTTAGGTTCAGGTAGGTATTCAAACATTTTGAATGCATCATCTCTTTCGAGCTACCATTCTGCATAATGCAGAGAACCGTGTCATTCATGATTAAATGGCTAGAGCACAATATCTTCTTTTATTTTATAAGGATTATTTGACAATTATGATCACCATCGACATGTCACTTCTAAAGTACACTCGATGAAAGATCAAGACTATAGAGACATACAAACCCTAAGGTGATGTCTTATTGTCTTATTTAATTGTCATTTCTCATTAGGTTGAGGAAACTTGTACATTGCAACCACATACATTATGTGTCCAATTGCAAGTACAATATCTGGATCATGAGTCCAATCCAAGATATTTTACTGGTTATTATTGAGTATAACATTGAGTGGGTTTAATGAAGGATTATCTGAAATAAGAAATTTGCATAAGGGTATATATATTATATACACATGTTTTACTCTGATTCAGGAATTTTTATATCAAAGTTGTCTTGCCTTGTCAACATTGAAAGTTCATTCCCTTAATCACTTTCAATGTAAGAGATATTCTTACCATTATATCTTTAGCAAGATCTGGGATCTCCTTTCCTATCTTCGTTGCATCCCAATAATATGAGAACCTACAACTCGGATAAAAAGAAGCGGGAACACATTCTACCTTGCAAGTCCAACTTGCATCTCCCAATTCGGTCTTTAACACCCGGGCCCACCACCCCTAAGATGATGTTGACCCGTCATTAATTGAACCAACCGTCAACAGGCTTAATACTCGCTATACGCAATCCAATATCGCCCCAATAATATGAGGACCCGATATTGGGGTCACTACGTATACAGCCTTACTCTTTCGAGAAGCAAAGAACCCGATCCAATTAAATCATGTACAGGATCTGTCACTTCGGACAGGCGTCTCCTATACACAACAACTGGCGACGAAATCCTTTGCCTTGACGGGAGACCATGGATGTCACTTATGTGATCCTCCACCTCATATTCAAATTTTATAATTAATTATCGTGAATCACATTCACATAATTAATTCTTCCAAGGGAAATACACATCTATTCATAATAGAGTGTTTATTGGATATAATTAATTTAATCACATTAAATTAATCATCAATCCAATTATCAATCAACAAACATGTCTTTTACTTGAATAGTAGGTATATACTCAAAGTACGTATTATTCGAATTTTAATAATTAGAAAAATACACATTGTCTGTCTCTGGTATTATACAGTCCCTACCCGCTGTCATGGCCAGTACCGACGAGAGTGGGACGGACCACATACGTTGCAACCCGCTACCCCAATGCTCTCCGACTAGGCACCACATCCGCCTCGGGAAAGGATAATACTAGATAGACCATCATGTACTTTGAGATGTTCATCGGTTTTTCAACCGAAATTATACCATATAATATAAATCAAAACATTTTTTATTATAAGGAGATTTGCTAGACAAATCCCCAATCCTATTCAAGTAAAAGGGTTTTCATGTAAAAGTTGTCCTACAACAATTGTAGGATAAACTATAGTTTTCATGAAGGCAATGTTTGTTGATGAACCAATGATCAAGATCTAATATCTTATCATTGTGATTTAGGCAAGTATCATTCAATGAAATAATTATTTCTTTAAATATTTCACAAATATTTATCACTAATTATTCCAGAAAATTAACAATTAATTTTCATCATGATAATTGAATGACATATCACAAGGTTCAAGTTCAAGAAATTGTTAATTTCCAGCAGTGACCCCCAATCACTAAAATTAACATATCTTGATCAATTTAAATCCAAAAAATGCAAACTCAGTTTCCAAAGATTGCCTATTTGATTTATTAAAGAACCCAAGTGATAATTCACGCATTTCAAGGCAGATTAAAACCGTAATCATCTCATTAATTACGTTCAAATCCGCGGTTCCCGCAACAGTGAATATAGGCATATTCAAAAGACCATATCTTGAGCAAATGAAGTCCAAATTTAGTAAACTCAAGTCCTATGGCTTCCTTGTTTAATGGGGAACAAAATCCAATTGAAAATTTCGTGTTTAAACATTTTAAACAGTGCCGAAAAAATCAATTAGACACAGGTGCGAAAATTGAAATGCAGTAAACATTTCGCAACCCTTTCAAGAACCAAATCGTCTAAGGTCTATGGATCATATCCAAAACCATATTCGACCTATGGCTCTGATACCACTTGAAGGATATTGAGTATCCTTAAGCGCATCACGGAAGCGTGTCGATCGCATCGTATGCAATCGGAGCAACTAGTCGTACTAGATGCTAGATGCAGCAGAAATTAAAATTTAACTTAAAGATGAAACCACATGATCACGAGAACACTTCTCGGATCGTTTCATCAAACCACAAAGTACAAGGAATACCTCTTGAAGCGTGGTTGTGATCGTGAGATCCCAAAGTAGAGATCCTCCTATCTTAAGTCCGATCCACGAAGAACGCACTTGCGGGCGCGATGATGAGTCACGTTCCTTCCCGCAATCCTCGATGAAGATCCAAGCGATGGCTCCCCCGATTTCGTCAAACGAAATCCGTCGTCTTCCTTTAGAGTAAGAAACTCCAAAGAAGATGGAGATCCACGAGTCGTCGAAGAAGAAGCCGAGAGTCTCTCCTTTCTCAACACAAAGTGGACGGCCACTTAATGGAGAAGAGAAAGAGAGAGAGGACGAGAATGAGAAAGAGAGAGAGAGAGAGTTGTCACCTTGTACAACTCTTAATGATGTACCTTGGAAGGCTACCCTAGCCCTCCTTTTATACTAGTTTAGGATCCAATGGATCTCAATCCATGGGACACATGGATCCAAGGGCTATGCTTGGTCCATGATAAATCAATGGCTATGATTGTTGTTGGTTAAAACCAACAACATCAATTTAAATATTAATTAACTAAGAGATAATATGATAAATGAAATGGAGCTAACCAACCTCCTAAAAAAGGGGGGCGTCACCCATGAACAATTCATGGGTGACGCCACCCATGGAGGTGGTTTTATTTTCTCCATTTTATTTATCACATTATTCCTTAATTAATCACAATAAATATTCACCAAATTAATACCAAATTAATTTGTGAATATTTCAATCTTGCCATTGAATATTGTGTGAATCATATTCACAACCCAAACTAATTTGTAAATTGCATTTCCAATTAATTAACAAATGTGAATCCAATCCACATTATTAATTAACAAATGCTATTTACATAAATTCTCTCTCTTATATATGTATATTATAAATCATATTTATAACACACATATATCATGGATAGTGTTATCCACATTCTCTTAATCCTTGATAATTAAATCTCATTTAATTATCTTAGATAATCATTTTCACAATATGAATCATATTCATATTTAAGCTTGATAATTAAATCTTATTTAATCATCAAGTCCTTGCTTGGATATTTCATCAAAAGAATTATTCTTGAACCCTTTCAAGAATAATGTGCTTTCTCCGCAGATACTTGGAGATAAGGACAGGGCGATTGTATTATTCCATGTATAGTGACTTGGATGTTGAGATTTTATCTCAAATCCAGATCTTACGAACCTCCCATAGATGCTTGATTAAATCAAGACCGCAAATCTAATCTTCTCATTAAATCTGAATCTCATTCAGATCAATGTCCAACACTTGGACTAAGATCAGATTGCTTCTCTACTGGAAGGAGTCACTAAAATCCAGACCTGTTTCATCACTCCCTCGGAATGGAAGCGTCATGGATATACAATCGTTTATGATCACATCACCCTCAGGTATTCCCAATACCTGTACATCCTGCATACTGGAAGACTCATGGTCAACCCGAAGATCAAGATCTATTTTTCACTGTCTTCTTCAGGGTTTGATCACCAAGTTTCTCATTTGATCATTGGGATTTGATATCGATCATATACTTTCCAAAAGCATATATCATACCTAGGTCTTGATCATATACTTTCCAAAAGTATATATCAAACCTACAAATTCAGTCAAGCTTCCAAAGCGAGACGACCGTGCACGGAATTTGATTCCTCCCAATATCTCATGAGTGAGCTCATATCTTCCGGTTCAGTAGTGAACCTGTATGATCCCTTTGAGAGATCGTATTACTCATATGCCCTTATATGCACACCAACGCGCCGGTGTATAGACCTTGGTTAGGTCATCAACCTATTGGTCTGTCAAATGTACATACTCAGACATATAGCAATACATCTGTCTCCGGTCAGAGGATGCGTGCCTATGCTGTGACAGCATTCAATATAGGACTTAGGTTATCTCGATCTCGTTATGTCAACCCATTGACCTAACTAATCTGACACCTCCGAATCTCTATTCCTATGCAGAGGACTTGCATCAAGAGGTCGGTCAGATATCAGCCTATGTGAGAAAGGATTGCCATCTCCTACTCAGGATGGAGATCACATCTTAACAATCATTTGATGGTGCTTGATGAGTCCTCAATCTAACCCTTTAGATATTCATCCAAGCACCAGCCTCTATGATTCAATAATTGAATCAACAGCTGTATGATCATTAAGACAGCCACGGTACATAACCCTAATTGTACAGAGGGACCTATTATGCAAATTATTTATTCTTCATTTCAGATCAGGGAATGATATTTGCAATAACATTTATTGCATAATGGCTCGCCGTGGGCTCACATGTCCAACATAAAGGTGATGAAATGGAGATTGATCACATATGTGCTATTTGCTTAGCTCACGTGGAATGACACGTGAGCTGAGCTGGATTAGATCAAATAGAAATATATGATAAGTGAAGGGGTCTCTCTGTAATATTTCTAATTTTTTGTGCTAAAAAATTTATTTACAGAACTAAATGAATAAAACAAAAATACGGGGCTAGATCTATAATTTACCCCCAAATAACACTAGTAAAAGGCTCAGTTCGAACCTGGCCTGAGGACCAAGAAGCAGGACGGGCCGGAGCTCCGCCATGGGTCGCCTCCTCCTCCGCGAGCGCCTCCAGAGCCTCAAGGGTACACCATCTGTCACTTGGTGACACGCTTGACAGAGGATGGAGGACCTTAGATATCAAAAAGGGACCGAATTCGAAGAGGGGGACGGAGGGGTTTATTTATTAACATGGATTTCAACCCTTATTGATCTAGTGCTAGCAAATGATTAGGGCTATGTATAGAAGATCTAAGGGTAGGCGAGAATCAGGGATGATGAGCATAAATGGTAAAGGGATCCAGGGCGAAGCAGATCTGTTGGATGTAGGAAAAAGGGAAGAAAAGGTGGGACTTGACATTTCTGACAAGTTTGAAGTTCTGGGGAAGCAATTGACTTGGGTCAACAATCATCACCTTCTGATTGGTCCATATAGGTCGCTACCTGACAAAATATGAGTTTTATTCAAAAAAATGAATAAAGAATAGTAAATGATTTTATTACATTTTTGTTATAAAATAAAAAATGTTTATTATTTTATGTGGATTTTTCATAAGATTTTTATTTATTTTCACGAGCCAATTTAATACAACTCACTTTTTACAAGTGTATTTATAGGTATATTGACCAATTTTTGTGTATTTTTTTATTTTATATTTTTATTTCATTATTTATTATCTTATTTTATATATTTATAACATATTTTTATCTATAAAAATATTTTTTTGTAATTTTGCGAGGTATCCTGTGCACGTAAATAAATAGAGGTATAATTTATATAGTTATAAGTACATGTATTTCAACTATGTATTTATATAGACTATTTTTTATGGTTTTATTATATTTTAAATATGTACATATACTATAAATAATATTTATAAATTATAAAAATATAAAATTATAAAAATAGCAAAGAATGAATAAAATGAATATTTTATGTAGGTAAATTATACAGTAAATACTATACAATAGAGTTTAAAACCTAACTTTCACACCTTATCTTTAAATGAAATGAAACTACCTTCATTAAATAGCTTATTAAAAGTTATATACAATTAATGGGTGATTTTGGTGCATTTTGAGTTTTTAGTGAGGACATATGGGTCTGGGAGTTGGGTTTTGGTTTTTTATTCTGAGTATGGAATGTACACTGAGTATTATTTTTGTACAAACTCAATTTTGTATTTCTCTATTTATTATTTTTTACAACTTTCATGTGCAAAGTTTCTTTATTTGAGGTATAAATACAAAGAATAATATAGGTCCCAAAAATGAATTATTGATGAATAAATAAATGAGATTTTATTGTCTTTTTGGCATTTATCTCCCCCTACTTTATTCCTTGTCAATCAAATCACTTCTTAACTTGGTCTCCTGATTTAGGGTCATAAAATACCTTTGGTATTTTATTTATTTTTCTTTTATTTATTCTATAATTTTAGCATTAAAAACTACATTTATGTACAATAAATAGAATAAATAATGAATGTTAATTAGTAAAAAATAATGTTATTTACATGCATTTAGCTAGGATTTTTAAGGCCAAAATGATAGAATAAAGGTGATGAAACGAAGATTCATCATCGTCCAGTTCTATGGAGAAGATGAAGAGTGATATCACATGGCCAAGAGGGACTTGCACTAGAAGACATATGGATAAGATGGATTTTAACGAGATGAAAAGATTTCCTAACAATTGTTGCTTTGAAATTGTGAGATTTTTTCATATTATAAATTTCATATATATATATATATATATATATATAATGTTTGATAATTATGTACTTTTGTAGGTTGACATCTTTTTATGTTTTGTTTGGATTTACATGAAGGCTGACGAGGGGTAGGGCAAACCATCAGAAAAAACAAATAAGGCGAGCCAGTGATTAATCTAGTAAGTCTCAACATTTAGAATTTAATTTATCAAATTTAATAATATATATTATACTTCATAGACATTTTTTTCAGGTTGTCAAATTATAGAGAAACCCACTACAAGGGAGTGATGGCTACTAGTGTGGGAAGAATCATAAGGAAACATGGTCAGACCCCAAGGAAAAAGAAATTTAGGCAGTTGTATATTAATCTCATGTCATTTTTTATATCTAAACTTTATATTATCTATCATTATCTTCTACAACTTACATTTCTTGAGCATTATCTAGACCCCTTTGTAAAGAAATGGAATGTGACTCCAATTGTGGATCATCTGCATGATAATAAACCCTTGTTATAAAGTGATACCTACTAATTAATATATTTAATTTTTTATTTTAATACAGGTGTATGTTATGTTCCAACCATATGTTTACTATTAGTATCTAATGAGAAGGCGGTAGTATCCATGCCAAGGAAGCATGGATTGGATGGTCTTCCTCCATACTACACACAGCCGGTTGGCCCATAATCATTGGACTCATATTCCACATGACCTCATTTTTGTAACCACCATGTGAGGAGGGTAATACTTTATTGAATATACAGATGGTCAAAAATACCAGAAGTCGTGACGAAGATGCAGATTGATGTTAGGAATCTTAAGTAGGAATTAATTTAGCTTTAAACTTAAAAATGGGGTTGGTATTGCCTTTAGCTAAGTAAATAGTTTTTTCCTTAAATCACGGAAGGCATGTAGAGGTGAGATATGATAAAGAGGAAGAGGAGACTACATAAAAGAATGAACAATTGATATCGCAACTTTTCAAAAAGACCTTGGGAAGAAAACCAATCAAAGCTTAATTGCCAATCTATTTCATTAAAATAAAAGGTGTTGAACCTCAAAGTAATAAGATTAGATCAACACGTAAATTTCTCGGACATGGGTGCACCTTATGTTATACGTATTTGGTGAATACATGATTCATCTCCTTTATTCTTTCATTTTGTACGAAATCTGAGGTAAAATGCATGTAAAATCAACTAATTCTCATTAATTAACATACTAACTCTATTTATAAATATTACATATTTAATCCAAAATAAAAGAACAAAAAGAAAAAGAAAAATAAATGAAAGAAGGGTGTAAATAGTATAGATTGATCCTAACATCGAGACTAGATCAATATTGACTTGATCTACAAGATAAATAAGCAGGAGGAGATAAGTATCTTAATCTATAAAAATATTAGAAAATAAATATCATTAATGCACATATTCACATTTTTCTACTTGCATATATGTTCACCTATTTTATTTATCATTAAAATCAAAATATTTACAACGTGAAAACTATTTATAATAATATATATAAATTTTTAAAAATATCATAAAAATTATTTATTATACAAATAAATAATTACATTGAACTAAAAAGGTCGTAAAAGATAATTTTCACAGTTTATAACAATTTGTAGAAAACTTCAAATTAACCAAACCCATATTGAAACTTCTAAATATAACAAATACTAATTATTAAAAATGCAAGAAAAATGTAGAATTTATCAGCTTAGTTTTGACTTTTGAACCCCTTTGTATATATATACTATATATATATATAACTTCTTTATTTTTATAGAATCAATTTTAATTCCAATTAGCTTTATTCTTTTTCTAAAATGTTTATAAAAATCAGTAGAAAAATACAGAAATATAACTTATTTTTAATTTAAATAAATTCCAATAAATATTACAATTTAAAAAGTGTAAAATCGAACTTCTAAACCTCGTTTCTCGACCATATGAACTCTAAATTGGTTGTACTCACTTTTAAAGTTTATTTTATAGAATTATCTACCAAGTAATAATAATTTCACTAAATTAGAGTTAATATGCAAAATGTAGATTTTGGGACACTATTGGTATACTTGTACAAAGTAAAAAATAATTTTATTTTATTTTTTCTTTATTATTTATTTTTATATTTTATATTTTTAAATATTATAATAGTAATATACTATTAATAAAAAATGAAAATAAAATTTATAAATTGAAATAACTTAAAATAATTAAATGTACTTATTATATAAGTATAATATACTTATATTATTTATATATTTTTTATTTAACTAATTAAATAAAACTATATATAACTAAAATTCAAGATTAAAGTATTTTACAATTTTTATTTATGTTATTTATTTAAATTAATCCAATAATTAGTATTATATATTAAACCTTATTTGACTGGTCAAACTAGGTTTGACCAGTCAAGCCTCTTCTTCCTCCTCCTTTCATCTTCTACCTTTCTTCTTTCTTCCTCCTCCTTCATGTCAACCCAACCACCCAATAGCCTCGATCGTTCAACCGTTTAACCTCTTAGGACCACCTCTTCACCTTCTCCTCCTCTTGGTCGTGATTCCGTCCAGTTGTGTATCACATGTACCTTCTTCCTCTTATATATAAGTACATCCTCCACTTTTAGCTCAAATATCTGCCATTACCATCTCTTTCTTCTTTTGTGATATCTAGAGTGGGAGAGGATTGTGAGTGACATCTCTGTCATCATTCCTCGTTACTACGAGGATGAGAGGAGTGGCTCGGTGCGATCCACTAGTGTGAGTGCAGCTCCACCATGCTTGAGCCCTCGCACCGCCATGCATTGAGGCGATGATTCCTGGAGCTCTGCTCGAGCTCCAAGTCCCAGGCAATTTCCTCCATTAACGTTAGTGTAGATCATATCCTTTCTTCTTATGATATTCTTTTCATCCTCTGTTCCACATTTCCTCCCTCATTTATCCTCTCGATCTCTCTCAAATTTTATTCTCAAATTTCTCTGTTTCATCACCATCTTCGATCCTTGATCATCTTCACCTCCCAAACCCCATTATTGATATTCTATCTTCCATAATTGTACACCTCCGATCATGCACAATGATCAAAGTTAGGATCTCATTCCTTTGCCATCCGATAGCTTCCCCATTCACCATCTCTCTGCTTTATGTGGTCGAGGGATATACTTTGAGCATTATCATCACCAACAGATCCTGAATCAACCGCAGGATCACCATCATGAAGCATGTCTGGAGATCCATTCTAAGCACATGTTACAAAACCTAAAGATAGAATGCCATAATGATCCAGCCACCATAGATCGAGATCTAAGCCTAGAGGAGGACATGAATTAAAGGATATTCAAGCATCATTTATCATCATACTATTATCTAAGACTCATAGCACCTTCAATAGCTTCCATTCCTGAGTTGTGCATATGTCCAGCACCTATAGGTTGAACATACCATCTCTATCGAGCCTCATCTGGAGGCAAAGTAACTGATAGATTCTCTCCAAGAACCTTTACAACAAAATAATACATAAGGAGACAAGAGTCATAATCTGATCATGTCTACTATGAATCAAATAGCTATTTCCTCCAAATCGCATTCGAAAGATTTGGGAAGAACAAGGTGATCTCCATATTGACCACAAACCATTTGATCCACATCAGCCAAGTTAATCTCGTCCGCACACCACCACACCATTCAGCCGACCGCACGTGCACTATGCATGACTTGAACATAGCTTTTTGGGGGTAATTTGTGAAAGGATCCTTGGAACTTTGAACATTTACAAATAGGCCCTCAAGCTTGAGATCATGTGTATTCGCGCATGAGTTGTGGGAACTTTGTATGCATGCGCTCATGCTATTGCTTGATTTGTGAACAGATCTAGGTGAAGAGCTCTCATGTGAGCATAAACATGCTATCTGAGAATTTTTTCATCACCCATTCGATTTTCCATCATTTGCAAGTGCCCCTATATTTTTTATATATGGCAATAATACCCCTAGTATTATATATTAAATATAATACATATCAAAAACATATTAATAAAATACTAAAAATAAAAATCAACTAAAAATACATAGTAATATACTATATAGAGTATAAATCTTGTGTTGAAGAATAAAAAGTATAATCTATTTTAGTAATTCAAATAAATAAAAAATATGTAAATTACAAAAATGCATAAAAAATAAAAACAACTCTACAAATTCCATATAAATTCTAGATAGTATATTTTACTACTTTTTAAATAGAAAACCAAAAAATAAAAATAAAAATCAATATTACAACTTAAAATATCAAAATACTTGAAAACTTTTAAAAAAGCATAACTATTCAATAAAAATCATATAAATACGTACAATACCTTATTCTAAAGGTATTTTCATACTCTTTCAAATAAAAAACAAAATATTTTCTTATTGTTTAGTATTTTTATAATACAAAATGCCTCCCTATTTTGTATAAAAATGTAGTTTCAACTTTAAGCCATTAAAAATCCATAAAAATTTTAAAATTACCTTAAAATACCTTAAAATACTAAAACAAATATAAAATATATAAAATATTATAAGATAAAATTAAATAAAAATATAAAATCCATTCCTATATTTCTTTATATATAGGTTAAAACTCTTAAAAATATTTTAAACTAATTAAAACAAACTAAAAATCATAATAATCCTTAAAAATACAAAAAATCAGGAAATCGCATACCTTAGTTCACTCTACTATATACCTTGGTTTTCATAGTTTGCCTCCTTGAGTTCAACACTCACATACATTCACTATACACATTAGTTTAGGAGTATAAATAAAAACAAAAAATCTTTTTATGCAAATATTGTTCAGTCGACACAACGATGTTGTCAATCTCTTTGAGACGACTAGACTGAGCGAGTTTTTCATATGGTGTCGTTATCGTGGAATATTTTAGATTAATTAAAATTTATTATGATTTAGACCTCTCCTTTTGGTCCACCTTAGCATCTATAGTGAACAAATACAAAGCTATAACAAAGAATTATATGAAGATTCTGAGTCCTCTTCTTATTAGTTTTATATTTTTAGTTGTTCATTTCTGATTCTGATGAATTTTTTGTTCTTTGCGAAGTTAGTTCGTTTCTAATTCAAAACAATGCTAAGTTGTCTTGCATCTACGATACAGATCAGTGTTTTTCAGATTCAGACATGGATACATCTGAGGACGACCTTGATGTAGATGTGCACCTCCTTGATTCCATAATTCAGCGTTGTCAGAGTCACTCTGTTTTGATTTGTTCATTCTTCTAACATTGTACATACGTGTTTTCTTTTTTATTCATTCACTCTTTCATTGTTAATTTGTATCATGTATTACTTAAGATTTTTTTCTATACTTAGGATGTACTTTATCCTAAGTATAGGGGGTGTAGACATTGTGTTGATTATATTCATTTTGTTTTATTACCCTTGTTGTGCTTATACTTAGGGTGTGTTTTACCATAAGTTTGGTGAGGGAGGAATGTAATATAACTCATTTCATCTTTTGATCGTTGTATTTTTGTATTTTTTGTTCTCTTGCTTGTCCCTCAATTATTGATATTCTTGTCTTAGGGATATTTTGCCTAGGTATAATGGGGGGACAAGCCGAGTCATTGATTGTTTACATTCTCTTGACCTCGATCATCCTCATTTTTGACTATTTTACACCTTGGATTAGTTGATCTTAATTATAGAGGGGATGATTGACTTGTATTCATTTATTTTTTATTCTTTGAGTCATTATAGGTATAATATTCTTTTCAACAATCTATAGTTAGCTCGAGTTATGTCTTCGTTTGTCACTTCTTGGTCACAATTAGGATATAGTTCACACTAAGTATAGGGGGTTCCGTATATGTATTCTATATATACTTTAGAGACCATAACTCACATTTTATTTTATTTTTTAATAATATGACTCTAAAATTATGGGTTAATATTTTCCTTTTAGGTATTTAAAAGTTAATAGAAAATTGTAAATCTGAGTTACAAAAAGAGCTTTAAAATTGTTATAAAATGGGTGTAAAATACTTATACATAAAATTCTGAATTTGTGAATAAAACTCTTTTGTAAATTTGCATGAAACATGTATATTGTATATACTTATGTAAAAAATTCTTCGAAAAAATGTGCATAGTACATGTTAATTCTTGTTAATTCTTTTAAATGATTCAAATCACCAACTCTTTCAAAATATAAAAAAAAATAAAAGTTTTAAAACTAATTAAAATTTTACAAAGTTCTTTAAAAATTACACAAAAAGTTAAAATCGAAAAATTCACTACATAAAAAATGGTTGCCTCCAATAGCATTTTTCAAAACATGATGAATTCTTTAACCGAATGGAACTAAGTCTGAAGGATGGAGCTTGGTTTAGACCTTAATCACTTAATATTAAACGAACTTCATTTGGAACTAGAATTGAGCCTCTTCAGGTCTTTGACTTTATTCTTTGGAACCATGTTCAGAATTCAACTTGAACTTCCTTAAATAGGACATCTGGTGTCATTCGTATGACTCCTCAATACTGAACAATTTTTGGACTCATCCACACCACACTTAGCTCGACTTGCATGGAGTTGCAAAGAGAAGCTCATTTTAGTGGTGCATTTTCATCCATGTCTAGTGACATTGATGTCTAAAGACGGGGGTTGTGAGGAGGAAATAAAGCTTCAAATGAGGGATGGTCTGCTAGCGTAATTTTCTAAGACCCCAAAACATGAATGGAAAAAAGATTCTATATACAGTGGGACAAAAAAGATTAATCCAATTCAACACCATTTCATATAAAAAAGAATCAAATCCCCAAGTACACTCATGATGACAATGGTCCGAGCTTCAGAAAGTCTGCATATCTTAGTGGAGACTTGGCTAAACTTGCCAAGCTCCACAGGAATCCATGATTCATCTCATTTAGTCTTTCTTTTTATTTAAAATCCTTTAAAAAATCTACTAATTATCATTAATTAACATATGAACTTAATTTGTTAATATTACATATTTAACAATTATTTAATCCAAAATAAAAAATAAAGAGAAAAATAAAAATAAAAGAAAGAAGGATATAAATATGTACAAACTCATCCTAACCTCGAGACTAGGTCAATATTGACTTGGTCAACAAGATAAATAAGTAGGAGAGATAAGGATCTTAATATATAAAAATATTAGAAAATAAATATCATTAATGCACATATTCACATTTATCACCTTGTATATATGTTCACATATTTTATTTATCGTTCAAATCATTTCAAATCAAAATATTCCTTCTTTGAAGATGTTTATAATAATATATACATTAAATTCTAAAAATATCAAAAAAATATTTAATGTAATAAATAATTACAATGAATTAAGAAAGTCATAAAAGCTAACTTTAATTGTTCATACCTATTATTAAAAAAATACCAAATTGATCAAACACACTTTTAAACTTTTAAATATATCTAATATTGTTTATGAAAATGCCAGAAAAATCATAGAATTAATCGGGTGAGTTTTGCCTTTTGGACCCCTTTGTATGTATACTATATGGATATCAATATTCTTTATTTTTTTATAAAACTCCCTTTAATTCCAATTAACTTAATTATTTTTCTAAAATATTTATGAAAATAGTAGAAAAATATAAAAATATAACTTAAAATCAATTATTAATAAATGTCAATAGATCTGAAAACTAAAAAGCCATAAAACCGAACTCCCGAGGTTCATATCTCGACCATATAAACTTTGGGTTGGGGGTACACACTTTTAAATTAGTTTTATAAAATTATCTATCAAATAAAAGTGATTTCACTAAATATAACGTTAATATGCAAAAAGTAAGTTTTGGGGCCCTATTGGTATACTTGTACAATATAACTTAATTTGTTCTTTGTTAGTTCTTTCGTATTTTATTTTTGTAAATATAATAATAATATACATTAACATAAAATGGAAATAAATTTTTTAGAAATTAAAAGAACTTAATATAATTCAATGTACTTATTATATATGCCTCTTCTTACTCCTCCCCTTCGTCTTCTACCTTTTTTCTTCCTTCCTCCTTTTCCTTCCCATCAGCCCAACCACCCATTGGCCTCGATTGTTTGGTCGTTTAACCTTCTAAGACCATCTCTTCACCTTCTTCTACTCCTAGCCGTGATCTTGTCCATGCGTGTCGCACCTGGGCCTTCTTCCTCTTCTATATAAGGATATCCTCCACTTTCAGCTTAGTTATCCGCCATTATCATCTCTTTCTTCTTCCATGAGATCTGGAGTGAGAGGATTATAAGGGACAACTCCGTCGTCATTCCCTATTGTAGTGTGGAGGAGGGGAGTGGCTCAAAGGGATCTGTTGGTTTCACTCCGCCACGCTCGAGCCCCCGCTTTGCCATGTGTCGAGGCGATGATTCTGAGATCTATGCTCGAGTTCCAAGTCCCAGGAGATATCATCCATCAAGGTTAGTGTAGATCATCTCCTTTCTTCTTCTTCTACTCTTCTCATCCTCTGTTCCTCATTTCCTCCCTTGTTTCTCCTGTCAATCTCTCTCAAATTTTATTCTCAAATTTCTCTGTATCATCGCCATCTCTGATCCCCGATCATTGTTACCTCCCAAACCTCGTCGATGTTGTTCACGCAACTATTGCAACAAAAGTTAATGCAAAAAATCTCTCTCTCTCTTCTTATTACACACACCCATGAGCTATTTCTCTCTCAATTAAAGTGGTCGTCCACTTTTATTGTTGAGAGCTTCACCGTTGTTGAATTGCCATTGTGTTACTAGATCGACTGCTCGAGGATCTCTGCTTTCTTTGGTGCTTCGTGCTCGCGAGGAAGGTTATGGATTTCGTGATATGAAATCAGGAAGTTTGATGCTCGGATCATCAACTCGGATTGTGGGGAGTACGTGTCTCATCCACGTGCCCACAAAGTACATCCTTCATTGGATCAGACTTGAGACATAAGGTTTCTTCGTTTAGAGATACACAATCAAAAAACACACTTCAAGAGGTAATTCGATTACTTGGTTTGTGATCCTGATGAAACGATATGAGAAAGGTTCTCATGCCACGTGGTTTTATCTTGTTTGATTTTTAAATTTCCATTACCTCGAACAACTAGCACGACTAGTAGTTCTTAATCGCATACGATGGGATCTTCACGCTTCCATGATGCGCTAAGTTCTAAAGCGTACCATTCAATGTCGTGACACGCATCGTCTCCCTTAGAGACCATTTCATCCACACACATTCATAAGATTTCCTAATCTTGGAAGTGATGAACGCAAAAATTACCTCTATAATAATCTAAAGTTGTAGCACATGAGACAAAATTCGGTCGATCAAAAACCACAATCTTTGAATGCGGCCGAGGGATATACCTTCGAGCATTATGGTCACCTACAGGTCCTAAATCAACTGTGAGATCGTAATTGTGAAGCACTCTTGGAGATCGATTCCGAACAATGACGGAAATAAGAGGACCGATGGGTGTTTAGTCCCCCAAAGTCTCAAATAGTACCTCTATTTCTCATGCTTTGCATTGAAAAAATATAACCATCAAGATGTTCTATATAGTGGATCTTATTGATTTTTGAAATACAAAATAATTTCACCATATATCAATATATATAAAGTAAGATTATTAAAATTTATTATATAGACAGTAATTGCAGTCCACTATTAAGGTATATGGGGTTTCAAATAAGGATGCAAACAGGCAGATACAGATATAGATGTTATCATATCCTTATCCATTTTTCAAATGAATATGGGTGCGATATGGATATTGACTAATATTAAAATTATAATACCATATCCTTAAAAAATAAAACAAGTAGAAAATGGATACTTATCATAGAGTAATATTAGAAATTCTCCATATATTAGTTTAAATGTAGATGTACTGAATGGAATACACATGGTATAAATAAAAAATTGTATTTATATCATTAAAATTATACCAAATATGATGAAAGAATGTACAAAATTATGTTATATACAGTTAAGCATAAATTAACAGCAATATTTATATATGAAAACAAATTTACAGATATAGATACGTATATAGATGTTTGCGGATATCAGTGTGATATTCATACTTGTATCCATTTTAAAACGGATACGAACACTGGTGTCAAAATATGTATAAAATGAATAATGGCAGACTAGATACAGATATATTTATATACGTTTGCATCCCAAATTCAAAATGAATAGATACAAATATAAGTAATAATTATGTCTTGATCTTATTTAAAATGTGAATAGAGATGTAGACATATATGTTGACGGATATGAAAGGTATATTACAATATTCTTAAAAATAGTTTCAAAATAAAACATCTTACAAATCCAAATCCTAAAAGGCTAATATAAGAATATTTTATAGATTAACTTAAATATGTTTGTCTTGGATGGTTTATACATTATACAAATATGTTAAATGTACTTATTTAATAATAAATGTATGACAAAGTATACATTTTAAATTGGATAAGCATACATACATCAAAATCTATATAAAATAAATACAAATATTTTAGAGGAACATATAAGGATATATTATTTTGTCCACATCCATACATAAAAAGTATTTCATAGTACTTCTCCTTATATCTAAGATGTTGAATCTTTTTCTATAATATAATTTTATAGGTGAAGTTTCGTAAAATTATTTATAATTATACTTTAGTAAGCATATAGTTTGCATTCAATTAATTTAATAAACGTAAAAAAAGTATAATGGTAACACATATTAAAACTTTTCACCTCAAAGAACGGAACACATTAATGTGGAGGAGTATAGATGTCATTTAAAGATACACTTGCAGTAATTGCACAGAGCTCAAATATCAAGCTGATGACAGTGATGAGTGCGAGAGAAAAGTTATTAGAATTTAGGTGGAGAGTAAAGTATTTAAAAGAATAAATGGTTAAGAAAGAGTATAAGTACAGAAAAATAGGTTTTTATATTTTTAAAAAGTTTGATATGATGGTGTTACTTAATGATACATTATCCAAGGGCATTCATATAAATGAAGAATTTTATAGAGACGTTATTCTTAATATAATTTTTCAAGGAAAAATGTATAAAATCTCAATTTTATAAGTATTTTTATGTAAAATCTCTTAAAATATTTGTACCAAAATCATGCCAATGAAAATGGTAAATTATGGTTATAAAAACTATGTAAACAATATCTCAGCCCCTCTAAATAGATATTTCTGACTTCGTCCCTGATTCCGAGAACATGTTGCAAATCCTAGAGATAGAACGTCATAATGATCCAATCACCGCAGATCAAGATCTGTGACCAATGGAGGACATGAATTTCTAGAGATTCAAGCATCATTGATCATCAGACCGCTGTCGAAGACTCATAACACCTTTAATAACTACCATTCTTGAGTTATGCAGATATCTCAAGCACCTATAGGTTGAACATACCATCGCTATTAAGTCTCATCTGGAGGTGAAGTAACTGGGAGATCCCCTCCGAACACCTTCACATCAGAAGCATACACGAGGAGTCAAGAGATGTGATCAAATCATGGCTACTACGTGAATCAAATCACCACTACCTCCAAATCCCATTCGAAGGATTGGGGAAGAACAAGGTGATCTCCATTCGATCTGCAATAGATGGATTAATCTCATCCGCATGTTGCCCCATCGTTCAACCAGCTGCACATGCATTCCATGTTACTTGACTAAATATTTTTGGGGGCAATTTACGAATAGATCCTAAGAACTATGAAGATTTACGAACAAGTCCCCAGGCTCGAGGTTGTATTGGCACATGAGTTTGTGTTCATGCCCTCGTGCTTTGTCTATTTTGCGAACAGGTCCAGGAGCAGAGCCTTGGGTGAACATACACATGCTATGTAGGATTTTTGCGCAACCCCCTCTGATTTTCTATCTTTTACGAGCGCCCTTATGATTCCTATATATTACAATAATACCCTTATTCTATATATTAAATATGTATTAAATAAAATAATAAATAATAAATATGTATAAATATGCAATGATATACTATATACTGTATAAAACTTGTTTTAGAAAACAAAAAGTATTTTCTATTTTTCATAATTCAAGACAACATATAAAAAATACAAGAATTACAAAAATACATAAAAATATAAAAACAACTTTGAAAATTCCATAAAAATCTACAAAGTATATTTTATTATATTCTAAATAGAACCAAAAATAAAAATAAAAATTAGTATTAAAACACTTAAAAATCTTAAAATACTTCAGAACTTTGAAAAATCATAACTAAGTCAATAAAAATCCTATGAATACGTGCAATACCTTGTTTTACAAGTATTTTCATCCTCTTTCCAGTAAAAATAAAAAAATATATTTTCATATTATTTAGTATTTTTAAAATACAAAATACCTCCATGTTTTGTACAAAAATATAGTTTTCAATTTTAATGACATTTAAAATCCATAAAAATATAAAAATTATGAAAAATACCTAAAATTAGTCGAAATAAATATAAAACATAAAAATATTAAAAGATAAAATCAATAAAAAATACAAAACCCATATATATTGTTATATAGGTATACAAAACTCATAAAAACAATACAAAATAATCAAAACAAACTAAAATCGTAAAAATCACTAAAAAGCAAGAATTCTAATACCTTAGTTTACTTTATTATCTACCTTAGTTTTCACAGTTTGTCTCCCTGAGTTCGACAATATCGTACTATCACTATACAGATTAGTTTACGAGTATAAATAACAAAAAAATCTTTTTCTGAAAGTATTGTTTGATAGACACAGTGATGTTGTCTATCTCTTTTAGATGACTAGACCGAGCGGGTTTTTTAAGATTATATATACGCTATGTATGGTTGTTTAGTCCAAGTCATGATATTTAGGTAAATGTAAGTTTTTGTTTTGTATATGATTGTTAGTCTATGTCTTTATCTACAATCCTATTGAAGATATGTCATCCTTTTTTAACAATTAAGTTGGTTGAGTGATATCTACAATCCATATTGTAGGATGTATGCCCTCTTTTACATCTGAAATGTATTAGATCTTTTTTATTCACATGCAGTGGTTTATATAGCATGTTATAAAGGATTAGCGGGGCTTCCAATCTCCGTCAAACCTGATCATTTTTTATTATCTCCAGAGTTGACACGGGTGGTATCCTTGCCATGTTCTGGCATAGTCTCAACTAAATTTGTAACATGGTAAGATGGAAGTCAGGAGTGAGCAAGCACCAGTCATCGCTCTGTCAAGTTGGTGAGGACTTGACCTACACATGTCCTCTCTAGGATATGCTAGTGAGCAAATGTTTAACGAGGATAAGTTGACCAACACATGTGCTCATGAAATGGGTTGATGAGGACTTCACGAGGAGAGGACTAGGACTTGGCGAGAATTCTCGTGCTCACCATTTATGCTACTTTTTTGCATTGTTTAGATCACATATAATAAAATCAATGGAAATCAAATACAACAACCAACAAGAAATACCTTGTTAAGTTGAGAAAAGGATGTTGAGTTTCATCTTTCTACTTATGAAAGAAAAGAACATGCTCTCTCTCTATATATATAAATATATATGAGAAACTTCAAATGAGATGGTGTCTCACCACTTTTGTGGTGAACCATCCATCTCATCCATTTAATTCAAATCACACGGTTGTGATAAAGAACACATTAATTGCATTATTTTAATGGTAAAAAATATATTTTGGTCATCTATCATAATTAAAAAATAGTATGTGACAACCCACAAATTCATAACCCTAATTATCTCCTCCCTCTCTCTTTTGCAACTCTTCTTTCTCTCTCGATGCCACACGGGTGGCTGCATGTGGAGGCTGACCTCCCCCCTCCGATGGTGGTGCACAACGAGGACGATGGTACACCCCCCCTTTGGCGTGTGGCGCACAATGATGGAGGAGGTATGTGACAACACCATGGATTTAGATCTTGTTTCTTCTCAAACTTATTTTAATTTGTAGGCTTGGAGAAGAAAGATGAGGAGGAGGGGTTCGGTGGCTCCACGCATTATCCTCCATGCAATGCATCTCGATTGCAGAGGAGGGGTTCGACGATTCTAGCTTCCTCCTCAACACAACACCTCTCGACCGTGAAGGAGGGGGCATGAAGGAGGAAGGCACATATGATGGGGCACGCCTGAGGAGAGGTGTGGGCAGAGTCGGGGCCCATTAATTTTTTTACAAATCTTAGTTTTTTGTCATTGACACAGATTTACATTATGGTATAATAATTTTACTTAATTGACATTCAGATTTACATATATATTTACCTTTTTTTACAAATCTCGTTGTTTCTTTATTTACCAAACTCAAAAACATGTGTGGCAATTCAACTTTAACGTAATGGAAAGCTTGAAATTTACAAAAAAACCAAACAAAATTTACAAAAATGATATACAATGATTAATGAAAAAAATTGAATAATAATGTAAAGATATTATTTACGAAATTACAAAGAGAAAATATATTTTCACAAAAACTCGATGAAGTTTACAAAGATATGGTTAAACTCAATTCATTCAAAGAAAAATTAGAAATATATTAAATAAAGATACTAAAAAAATACCAAATCTAGATTAACTAAAAATGGTAAGTTAAATCTATTAAATGATATTTGAATTTGTATAAAAATGATTTGACAGAAATACCCTTTTGGATTTTTTGATACAACCGTCAGATCGAGATCTGACGAATCTGATTGATGGCTTACTACAATATTGGTGAGACCCCACCTCATTTGAAAGTTTCCCTTCATATATAGGCACCCTTTCAAATGAGATGGGGTCTCACTAGACTCCATGTGAGCCATTGATCCTAGGTGTCAGATGGAATAAAGACGGGTGAGATTAAAACCACCAAGACTCGGGCTGTGGTTTTGTTCCAAAAAAACATTGCCTAAAGTAGAATATTCGGCCAAACAAAATGTGAGGGAAGAGAAAGAAAGACCTCGTTGCATTTTAGGAAGAGGATTAATACAGTTTGAAGATATTTTGGAAATATTACTTGAGGGATAAATTGCAAAGACATAATTACAACTTAATTACTTGAAGCATTGTTTATATTTAAATTACAATCTTGGGATTAGAATTAATATATATTGTTTGAACTTTACAAATCAATCAACTAATATACAAAATAAATCAACATTCGGTGATTGAAAATTACAAAATAGATAATTGATTCAAAGATTTTGTTGCTACCATTACATTAAACACGACAAATGCACAAAATGGTTATTTGGCTATGAATTTTTGAAATAACTAAAAGTAGCTAATAGATTAAAATACGAATCAGTAATAGATAATTGAAGGATATGGTTAGATCCTCTAGCGCATCACGGAAGCGTGATCGTCGTATCGAATACGACGAAGAACGACTAGTCGTACTAGTTGTTCTATGCAGCGGAAATTAAAATTTTTCATGTGACGAAACCACAGATCCAAGAACACTTCTCGGATCGTTTCGTCTAAACCACAAACAAGTATTAGGTTTACCTCTTGATGCGTGGTTGCAATCGAGTCTCTAAACGAAGAGACCTCCTGTCTCAAGTCCGATCCGACGGAGGAGACGCTTGCGAGCGCGGGGATGAACCGCATGCTTCTCGCAATCCATGTTGATGATCCAAGCGGCGGATCTCCTGATCTCAACACACGAGATCCGACGTCTTCTTCACGAGCAAGGCACGCTGAAGTAGACGGAGTTACACGAGCAAACCATCGGGCAGCATAACGACAACACTGCGGCGATGGAGAACCTCTCTAGGGCATCCATGGTGGACGGCCATGAGAGGGAGAGAGAGAGAGAAAGAGAGAGAGAGAGAGAGAGATATGCTTCTCAAGCATTGTGTGTAAAGAAGAGCAATGGGGTGCCTCTCCTTTTATAGGGTTTTGGGATCCATGGATCTCAATCCATGGGACAACACAAATCCAGTGGCTCTCATTGATTGTATTTCTTTTAATGGTCAAGATTTGTATTGGTAAAACCAGCAACAATTAATTTAATTTAGATTAAATATATGTTGATAAATCAACATAATTTAATTACCAAATTAAATCAAGATCTCTTGGAGATCATAGGAGAGAGAGTGCCTCCTTCCATGTTGGAAGGAGGGGACGGCCACACATTCCTAATAGGAGTGGTGGCCGTCCACTCCATATACATGGAAGGTGGCTCTCATCTCTTTAATGTAATCTCCAAGATTATGCAACAACTTTTGTTGCAAATTATTCTACAAAAATAATTCACAATTATTTTGTAGACATTGCAATCTTGCCATTAAAAATTTGTGAATCACATTCACAACCCAAAATAAAATGTACATTACATTTTCAATTTAATGTCCAATGTGAATCTAATTCACATTAACATTTAATTAATAAATGTAAATTACAAACATCTCTCTCTTATATATTATAAATCACATTTATAATATATATGACTAATATGGATATTGCTATCCACATTATTCATATACATGATAATTAAATCACATTTAATCATCTTGGGTTTCTATTCTCTTGTGTTCAAATAATATGAATCATATTCACATTATTTACATCTTTGATAATCAAATCACATTTAGTTATCTAAGATAGCTCTCTTTATAATATGAATCAAATTCATATTAATCATGATAATTAAATAGATTTAATTATCCATTTTCTCAATGCTCGGATACATATAACAACAATAGAATTATCCATGAACTCTTTCAAGGATAATGCGCTTTCTCCGCAGATACTTGGAGATAAGGACATGGCGATTGTATTGTTCCACGTATAGTGACATGGATATTGAGATCATATCTCAAATCCAGATCGCGGGCCTCCCATAGATGCTTGATTAAATCAAGACCGTAAATCTAATCTTCTCATTGCATCTGAATCACATTTAGATCAATGTCCAACACTTGGACAAAGATCAGATCACTTCTCTACTGAGAGGAGTCACTAAAATCCACACCCGTTTCATCACTCCCTAGGAATGGAAGCGTCATGGTTATACAATCGTTTATGATCACATCACCCTCAGGTATTCCCAATACCTGTACATCCTGCATATTGGAAGACTCAGATTAAACCCGAAGTATTGGATCAACTTTATACTGTCTACTTCATGGTTTTATCAGTAAGTTTCTCATTCGATCATTGGGAGTCGGTATCGATCATATACTTTCCAAAAGCATATATCATACCTAGGTCTTGATCATATACTTTCCAAAAGTATATATCAAACCAACAAATTCAGTCAAGCTTCCAAAGCGAGATGACCATGCGCACAGAATTTGATTCTTCCTAATATCTCATGAGTGAGCTCATGTCTTCCGGTTCAGTAGTGAACCTGTATGATCCCTTTGAGAGATCGTATTACTCATATGCCCTTATATGCACACCAGCGCGCCGGTTTATAGACCTTGATTAGGTCATCAACCTATTGGTCTGCCAAATGTACATACTTAGACATATAGTAACACATCTGTCTCCGGTCAGAGGATGCGTGCCTATATCATGACAGTATACGATATAGGACTTTGGTTATCTCGATCTCGTTAAGTCAACTCTTTGACCTAACTAGTCTGACACCTCCGAATCTCAATTCCTATGCAGATGACCTGCATCAAGAGGTCGGTCAGATATCAGCCTTTAGAGAAAAAGGATTGCCATCTCCTTCTCTGGCTGGAGATCATCTCTTAACAATCATTTGATGGTGCTTGATGAGTCGTCAATCTAACTCTTTAGATATTCATCCAAGCATCGACCTCTATGATTCAATAACTGAATCAACAGCTGTATGATCATCAAGATGGCCATGGTACATAACCCTAATTGTACTAAGGGACCTATTATGCAAATTATGTATTCTTCATTTCAGATTAAGGAGTGAATTGCAATAACATTTATTGCATAATGGCTCGCCGTGGGCTCGCATTTCCAACAATCTCCCACTAGCCCAAAGAGCCATGGGCTAATCATTTATACCCAGACTCATGTGACAATCATAGGCTATTTAGAAAAAAGCTAGGTAAGCTGATTAGTCACTCTGTTCCCAAGAGACTACGCCAAGTCCTTTTACGGCACTTGCATATCCCCAGTAACAGTGCTCGCATCCAATGCGAAGGTTGCATCTTATGCAACCAATACTCAATTTTGTCATAGTGTCCTTGACACTTTAACTCGATTAATTATTATAACTAGTATTCCCATAATCCTTATTAGAATACCTTCATTCCCGGAGATCTCTATCTCCTAAGGTATCTAAAGTTAAGACCCTTATAGATCACTATCTACATGGTCTTAAACTTTTGAAGATAAGACTTTGAGATCACTATCTCTAAGTTTCATCATCTTTGAAGATAGTGTTATTACTGCAACTAAGTGTTTTATTTCTAGAGTAGGACTAGTAACAGATTACTACTCCCACTGCATGGCAGACATCTGGTTCTTTTGCACGTCTAGCATACACTCAGCTTCTTGTAACTGATGCACAAGTACAAGTAGTTCTAGCATTCACATCATCAACTCTTTGAGGTGCTATCCCTTTAGATAGGTCAGTACCATATCTTAAGAGATGGAAGCCTTTCTTGGAATTTTCCATAAAATGGAAGATGTCCAAGGTGTACTACTAATATGACAGTCCCAATACCCTCTTCTCTTTGCTCGTGAACAATTTCAGAACTAAGATCTAAGAGGTATCTTTGAAATCATATTTCAGGATATGGAATAGCCAGTCTATAAAACACTTATTATCATCCTTATATCATTCCAAATGATTAGGATTTTATCTACATTTAGCATGATGAACACAAAGGCACTCCCACTAAGCTTCACATGGCTCATCAAGATTCTATCTGAAATCATAACAATTATAATTCCATCAAATCATATGGTCCAACTTCAAGAAGCTTATTTGAGTCCAAAGATGGAGTTCTTTAGCTTGTACATCTTGCTTTCCTCAATCATGAAGCCCTGCGGCTACTTTATATGAATATCCTCAGAGAGGTATTCATAGAGGAATGCAATCTTGACTTACATCATAAAGATGTCATAGTCGAGTTGTGTAGCTATAGTTAGCAATATTCTGATGGGTTAATCATGGTCACTGAAGAGCAAGTCTTATCGCAAGCGATGTCTTCTCTTCGGTTTGCAGCTCATGGCTACGAACCATGCTTTGAAGGTCTCTACCTTCTCATCAGGTTCCCTTTCTCTTGAAGATCCATTTACACCTTTACAGGTCTTACCCATATAGGTGGATCCTCGAGGGTCCATATACAACACTTGTATATGAAGTCTACATTAGACTTTTATTGCTAACATCCATCTTTCCATGTCATGATCCTTAAGAGCATCATCACATGAAGTCCGATCATTGTCAGACTTAACTGACACATGGAATACATCCTCAAACTCATTTGAAGAGGTATTAATGTTTCATCATTAATTGTCCTTTTTTTAGTTTCCAATTTCAGGAGCCTCATTATCTTCTCAAGATTAAATGAGTTCCTATACTTCATTTTCATCTTGATTCTCAAGAGTCTCAACCTCTAAGAATAGCATTCTCAGAGATGAGATACTTTAAGAATCTCAAGGTCATAAAGTAGATATCCAATACCATCCTTTATTTTCCTAATGAAGCAGCACTCTCAAGTGCTAGATTCCAACATACATGGAACCTTATTAAGTATATACATTGTAGTCTATACTACACATATATATACCTGGAAACTAAGGGATAATTATGCTAAAATTCATCATTGATAAGATCATGTCACACATTATCCAATTGTATCTACCTATAACTTTATTGAGTTAAGGTGTGTTAGGAGGATTGATATAGAAATGATATTCATATCTCTATAAGGTATTCTTTGAATTTATCTAGCAGATACTTGCTACCTAGATTAGATCAAATTCATTTTATCTTCCTTCAAACTTTGAGTCTAAACCAAAAATAATGAAATCTTTGAACATTTCAAAGGTTTCTTAGATGAAGAGAAGAAATCTCATATCATACATAATCATCAACAGATATCACATATCCATAATGTTTATTATGATATAGATGATCTGCATACATCAATGTGTATGAGATCCTGAATACCTTGACATCTTACACCTTTATCTAAGAAGGGTGTATTGGACATTTTACTTTGAATACAATATTCATAAGTATGTAAGTTTTGAAATTTTAGACATTCTAAAGTTTCATCTCTTACTAGTCTATTGATCAAATCAATAAACAAATGTCCAAGGCTTGATGCTAGATCATTGTCAAATGATCTTCATCCTCATATTGATCTTAAGGTTTAATTTCAGCATTTAGAAATGTTAATGAACCATTCATCAATTTTCTAATTTTGTGGAGTCCACTAGATTTTATACTACTATCTGAAATATTTCCATCATAACTCTTTATGATAGTTCTATCTCAGAATTCATGTTTATTTCCAACATTTAGAAACAAACAATGAGTGTATTCTTATATCCAGGTCATAGAGACATTCTCTAAGACTAAGGACTCTCCCACTGAAATTAACAAGTCTATCAATCCAACAGAGATTGTTGCAACAATTGCATCAATATCCATGTGGATAACTATAAACCTTTAAGATCAAATTTTCCAGTCTTCTAAAACATATGCAACCTATTGCAAATGTCATCAGAAGATTGAGATACAATTATTTGACGTTATCTTATTTAATAAGCAAGTCAATATCAATAATTTATGTAGATTAATCCGATGCTCCATCCGAGTCCTTCTCTAAGGATTCTAGACAGACTTGATAGTCATACTATCAACACATCAACTTATTGTAGTATTGGCATTCATACAACTCTTCGGATGACATATGGAAGTCATAGATGTACAGTCAACTCTTTGACCATACTTCTTACTCGGGTCCAACCCATGCTTCCACTGCGCTCCCTTTATCTATAAGCAACCATAGCTTAAGACTAAGGATCTCTTATGTAAGAGCATTTCAACATTTATACATGCTTCATTAAATTCATACAATATGAATATTATGAAGCTTCATGAATGACTAGAGTATAGATAGTAGAATGATGGCACTCATCATCTACATCCATCTAAACTCTTAAAACATAGGTTCAGGTAGGTACTCAAACAATTTGAATACATCATCTCTTATAGAGCTACCATTCTACATGATGCAGAGAACCATGTCACTCATGATTAAATGTCAAGAGCACATATGTATGCCAGAATATCTTCATTGATTTTATAAGGATTATTTGACAATTGCGATCATCATCGATATGTTACTTCCAAAGTACGTCCAATGAGATCAAGACTATAGAGACATACAAACCCTAGGGTTGTAGTCTTATTATCTATTTAATTGTCATTCCTCATTATTATGAGGAAACTTGCACATTGCAACCACATACATTATGTTTCCAATTGTAAGTACAATATCTGGATCATGAGTCCAATCCAAGATATTTCACTGGTTATTATTGAGTATATCATTGAGTGGGTTTTAATGAAGGATTATCTGAAATAAGAAATTTGCATAGATGTATGTATTTATATATATACATATTTTACTTTGATTTAGGAATTTTTATATCAAAGTTGTCTTGCCATGTCAACATTGAAAGTTCATTCCCTTAATCACTTTCAACGTAAGAGATATACTTACCATTATATCTCAAGCAAGATCTGGGATCTCCTTCCTTATCTTTGTTGTATCCCAATAATATGAGAACCTACAACTCGGATAAAAAGAAGAGGGAACACATTCTGCCTTGCAGGTCCAACTTGCATCTCCTAATTCGGTCTTTAACACCCGGGCCCACCACCCCTAAGGCAATGTTGACCCGTCATTAATTCAACCAACCGTCAACAGGAATACAACTCGCTATGCGCAATCCAATATCGCCCCAATAATATGAGGACCCGATATTGGGGTCACTACGCATACGTCCTTACTCTTTCGAGAAGCGAAGAGCCCGATCCAAATGGATCGTATGCAGGAGCTGTCACTTCGGACAGGCATCTCCTACATACAATATCTGGCGACAGAACCCTTCGCCTTGTCGGGAGACCATAAATGTCACTTATGTGATCCTCCATATCATATTCAAATTCTAATTAATCATTATGAATCATATTCATTATAATTAATTCTTCCAAGGGAAATAACACGTCTATTTATAATAGAGTGTCTTAATTTTAATTGGATTCCAATTAATCTAATCATATTAAATTAATGATCCAATTAATATCCAACAAACATTTTTTAATTGTTACTTGAATTATGGTATTATCTCAAATACGTATTATTTCGAATTTTAATAATTAGAAATACATCATGATTTCTTAAGCATTATACTAACCCTACCCGTTGTCATGGCCAGTACCGATGAGAGTGGGACGGACCACATACGTTGCAACCCACAACCCCAATGCTCTCCGACTAGACACCATATCCACCTCGGGAAAGGATAATGCAAAATAGATCATTTTGTACTTGAGATGATCATCGGTTCTTCAACCGAAATTATACCATATAATAATAATCAAAACAATTTTGATTAACATTATAATGAGATTTACTAAACAAATCCCAAGTCCTATTCAAGCAACATGTTTGTTGGAATGTTGATCATGTAGATCATTTAACCAATCTTGATCTAGATCACATCTAATCATTTGTTGGTTAGGGCAAAGTCATTTAAGGACATAATTATCATCAAATATTTCACAAATATTTATGCACAATTATTCCAGGAAATTAAACAATTTAATTTCACTTAATTTATTAAATGACAATCAATAGGTTCTTGATTAGGAAAGTATTTCCACCACTGACCCTCACTTACTAAAAATTCCATATCTCAATCAATTTAATCCAAATTAAGCAAAGTAAGTTCCTAAAGTTTTCTAATTTGATTTACAACAGAACTTAAGTGATTTTCACGCATTTCAAGGCGTCTCAAATCCGTAATTAACATTTTAATTACGTCATGATCCGCAGTCCCCGAAACAGAGGATACGTGTTCCCTAAAATGAGCATATCTAGAGCAAACGGAATCGAAATCACGCAAACTCAGATCCTACAGTTTCCTTGATTAATGGGAAATAAAATCCAATTTTTATTTTCGTGTTTAAACAATTTAAACAGTGCCGAAAATAATATCAAAACAGAGATGCGAAAATGAAATGCAAGAAAAACTTTCGCAAACCCTAATGAACCCAAGTCGTCCTCGGTTCATGGATCGTATCCAAAAACATCGACCTAAGGTTCTGATACCACTTGAAGGATATGGTTAGATCCTCTAGCGCATCACGGAAGCGTGATCGTCGTATCGAATACGACGAAGAACGACTAGACGTACTAGTTGTTCTATGCAGCGGAAATTAAAATTTTTTCATGTGACGAAACCACATGATCCAAGAACACTTCTCGGATCGTTTCGTCTAAACCACAAATAAGTATTAGGTTTACCTCTTGATGCGTGGTTGCAATCGAGTCTCTAAACGAAGAGACCTCCTGTCTCAAGTCCGATCCGACGGAGGAGACGCTTGCGAGCGCAGGGATGAACAGCGTGGTTCTCGCAATCCATGTTGATAATCCAAGCGGCGGATCTCTTGATCTCGACACACGAGATCCGACGTCTTCTTCACGAGCAAGGCACGCTGAAGTAGACGGAGTTCCACGAGCAAACCATCGGGCAGCATAACGACGACACTGCGGCGATGGAGAACCTCTCTAGGGCATTCATGGTGGACGGCCATGAGAGGGAGAGAGAGAGAGAAAGAGAGAGAGAGAGAGAGATATGCTTCTCAAGCATTGTGTGTAAAGAAGAGCAATGGGGTGCCTCTCCTTTTATAGGGTTTTGGGATCCATAGATCTCATCCATGGGACAACATAAATCCAATGGCTCTCATTGATTGTGTTTCTTTTAATGGTCAAGATTTGTGTTGGTAAAACCAACAACAATTAATTTAATTTAGATTAAATATATGTTGATAAATCAACATAATTTAATTACCAAATTAAATCAAGATCCCTTGGAGATCATAGGAGAGAGAGTGCCTCCTTCCATGTTGGAAGGAGGGGACGACCACACATTCCTAATAGGAGTGGTGGCCGTCCACTCCATATACATGGAAGGTGGCTCTCACCTCTTTAATGTAATCTCCAAGATTATGCAACAACTTTTGTTGCAAATTATTCTACAAAAATAATTCACAATTATTTTGTAGACATTGAAATCTTGCCATTAAAAATTTGTGAATCACATTCACAATCCAAAATAAAATGTAAATTACATTTTCAATTTAATGTCCAATGTGAATCCAATTCACATTAACATTTAATTAATAAATGTAAATTACAAACATCTCTCTCTTATATATTATAAATGACATTTATAATATATATGACTAATATGGATATTGCTATCCACATTATTCATATACATGATAATTAAATGACATTTAATAATCTTGGATTTCTATCTCTTGTGTTCAAATAATATGAATCATATTCACATTATTTACATCTTTGATAATCAAATCACATTTAGTTATCTAAGATAGCTCTCTTTATAATATGAATCAAATTCATATTAATCATGATAATTAAATCATATTTAATTTTCCATTTTCTCAATGCTCGGATACATATAACAACAATAGAATTATCCATGAACTCTTTCAAGGATAATGCGCTTTCTCCACAGATACTTGGAGATAAGGACAGGGCGATTGTATTGTTCCACGTATAGTGACATGGATATTGAGATCATATCTCAAATCCAGATCGCGGGCCTCCCATAGATGCTTGATTAAATCAAGACCGTAAATCTAATCTTCTCATTGTATCTCAATCACATTCAGATCAATATCCAACACTTGGACCAAGATCAGATCACTTCTCTACTGAGAGGAGTCACTAAAATCCACACCCATTTCATCACTCCCTAGGAATGGAAGCGTCATGGTTATACAATCGTTTATGATCACATCACCCTCAGGTATTCCCAATACTTGTACTTCCTGCATATTGGAAGACTCAGATTAAACCCGAAGTATTGGATCAACTTTATATTGTCTACTTCATGGTTTTATCAGTAAGTTCCTCATTCGATCATTGGGAGTCGGTATCGATCATATACTTTCCAAAAGCATATATCATACCTAGGTCTTGATCATATACTTTCCAAAAGTATATATCAAACCAACAAATTCAGTCAAGCTTCCAAAGCGAGACGACCGTGCGCATGGAATTTGATTCTTCCTAATATCTCATGAGTGAGCTCATGTCTTCCGGTTCAGTAGTGAACCTGTATGATCCCTTTGAGAGATCGTATTACTCATATGCCCTTATATGCACACCAGCGCGCCGGTCTATAGACCTTGATTAGGTCATCAACCTATTGGTCTGCCAAATGTACATACTTAGACATATAGTAACACATCTGTCTCCGGTCAGAGGAAGCGTGCCTATATCGTGACAGCATACGATATAGGACTTTGGTTATCTCGATCTCGTTAAGTCAACTCTTTGACCTAACTAGTCTGACACCTCCGAATCTCTATTCCTATGCAGAGGACCTGCATCAAGAGGTCGGTCAGATATCAGCCTTTAGAGAAAAAGGATTGCCATCTCCTTCTCAGGCTGGAGATCATCTCTTAACAATCATTTGATGGTGCTTGATGAGTCCTCAATCTAACTCTTTAGATATTCATCCAAGCACCAGCCTCTATGATTCAATAACTGAATCAACTGCTGTATGATCATCAAGATGACCATGGTACATAACCCTAATTGTACTAAGGGACCTATTATGCAAATTATGTATTCTTCATTTCAGATTAAGGAGTGAATTGCAATAACATTTATTGCATAATGGCTCGCCGTGGGCTCGCATTTCCAATAATAATTAGCTACATTTAATGACTTTGGAACTACCTTATCATATTATCCTTTTACTAAAAAATACAACGTTTAGAAAAATGGTTATTTTATAAGAAGATTTTTTTACAAAAAGATGTTTATATTATAAGATTTGTAAAATTTAAACAAGATATAGTAGTTCCAATCTCAAAATTTGTAATATAAATATAAACAATGCATCGTAAAGTTACTTAATTATGTCTTTGTATTTTTATCCCTCAAGTAATAAGCATCCAAAATATTCCAAACAGTATTAAATCCCTTCCTAAAATGCGGCGAGGTCTTTCTCTCTCTTCCCAGAAGTTTCATTTGGCCGAATATCCATTTATGTCGTATGTTTTTGGAACAAAACCACATTCCGGTATTATATCAAAAATTTCCAATAACGAAGATATTTGAAGAAGTGTCTTTGAGGACAATAGCGGTTTTATTTGCAATCGTATATCAACATCTTATGTTCTAGCATTGGGGCTCATGAGATGAATGGTGAGCCCAATCTCATTTGAAGTTTTTCATATATATAATATACATGAACTAGTAACTACTACATGAAGTAGGGAACTTACCTACTCCATTTTCTTTTTTTTCTACTTTTTTTATTTTTTGAAAAATATTTATATGAATTTTCATAACTATATCCTTTTATATGTCATCAAATTTCATTAGAAACACAGATTCCTATGCCCTCCATACAGAACAAGTATTTTAACGGTCTTAGATTTGTTGTAATTTACTTATTCCGGATGGAGGGTATAGGAGTCTCTGTTTTTGATGAAATTTGAATGGCATATTAGAGGGATATAGTTATGAAAATTTATGGAAGTATTTTCAAAAAAAATAAAAAAAGTAGAAAAAAAGAAAAATGGAGTAGGTAAGTTACCTACTCCATGGAATAGGATCCCTTTCCACACACACACACGTGTTTGATGGGGTTGCCCCTTGTGGGCAGCTAACATAGCTGCCCCGTCCCATTTTTTCCGCAATTTTTTTAAAAATAATCATGTATATTCATCTATATATCCCTCCAATATGTCATTCAAATTTCGTCGAAAACAGAGACTCCTATGCCCTCCAACTAGAACATGTAATTTTAATGATATAGATGGAGGGCATAGGAGTCCATGTTTATGATGAAATTCGAACGACGTATTAGAGGGATATATAGATGAATATACATGGTGAAAGTTTAAAAAAATAAAAAATTTGCAGAAAAAATGGACAAGACAGACATGTTGGCTGCCCGCAAGGGACACCCCTTTTTTTCACACACACACACATACCACCCTACTATACAAAATCAGATTTGTAATAACCACCGGTTCCTAAATTTATGAGATGTCTGATAAGGAAATTCCGCAAAAAGAAGTTGACACAATGAGGTTAAGAACGTGGGATTTAGTATACAAAAGAAGGTATGTATTCTACAAATACAAAATTTAAAATACAAAAACGAGACATGATTCTAAGATGTTAGGAAGAAATTATACAAAACAAAATGTTTCTGTATCCATCTGTTGCTATTTTTAAGGAAGGGATTTAACTATTCGTTTATGGATTTATAGGAAGCTTAATGATGAAATTTCGAGCTAAGAGAATGATGGAATGCCAAAAAAAGAATTTAGATACGAGAGTATAAAAAGTCACTCGAAATGAGGGGATTTGGTATACAATTAGGCAGATATATTATATTTGTATAAAACAATACTAATTACCTGGAAATTAAATTGTAGTTTATATTCTAGTTTTTGAGTTTGTATAATATGTACCTTCTTTTGTACCATAAAACCCTTGGAGGATATAACATCTTAACATAATTGTGTCTTCTTCTTTCCCCAACATTTTCGTATTTAACATCCCTAAAAATTAGGAACATATGGTTATTGATCTTCAATGGAGAGATAGGCGAAACATTTATATTTTTATAGTATGTTCGGTTGAAGTTTTCATAACAACCCTCCTAAAAACGCGGACAGAAATGTGTGAATATTTGTATAATACAGTACTAGTTAGCTGAAAATTACCATTATTTTGTATTTTAGTTTATTAAATTTGTATAATATGTAAATTTTTTTACACAAAATTCCCTCAAGGATATAACATTTTCACATGGTTGTGCCTCTATCTTTCCTCAAAATTTTCGTATTTGACCTCCCTAAAAATTAGGAACGAACCGTTATTGCAAATCTAGTTTTGTATAATGAAGTGGTTTTGATCACATCCGTTGAAAGTAGATCTAATAGCCAAATTGTTTGGCCTTCCTTAGAGATGGAAGGACCATGTCCTATTTGAAATACCTCCTATATGTGTGTGTGTGTGTTACAACTAATATGCATGATGTAACTCTTCACATTTCATTCTTGACGGTGGATCTTCAACATTGGTCATGTAAGGGAACTTTGAATGCCTTCACCTAACTTATTGATTTCCATTGATGTGGTGCCCTTCTCTTTCTTATCTATTGTTGTGCTCTTGTCCATCTTGGACTTCTTTTGTACTACCTCTTACATTGCGATCATTCATCTTAACTTTATACTATCCATCACCTCATCAAATCAGTTAGATCCAAGCTACCTGAATGTTCTTGATGTTAATAATATTCCTTAGCCATGACTATAGTCATTCGAAGAACTAATTACCAATAAATTTACCGCAACTATTTTTTAGGAACGATCAAATCTATTTCATTCAAAAGGGAGGTCAGGGCTTCAACAGTTCATGAGAATACAAAAAAGAACAAAAATATAAAACCAAGCCTGACTAGAAGCCCAACAGTTAGTACAATTGGGAAATTACTTCAAATAGGCCTAAAAAATCTACGATTAGAATGTTTTTAGCGTAAAATATACATACAAGAATGGTGGTGGGAGGGGAGTACATGTGGATCTTGTGATAGTAGCGAGAGATGATGATCACTTTAGTGGTCTTAGTTGGAAGCTAGTGTGGAGTCAGGGGAGACATCCTCTTGGTTCCTCTACTTCTTAGCTATGGACGTCATCAAGTTACAAAAAAATCGTTAACAATATCATGATTTATTATACGATATCATATGAAGGATGTATGCTTTATTAAAGCAAAAGAATATTATGTTAAGTGTTAAAAGATAAACATCGTATCCTTCACAATTTTTTAAGAACAATGGGAAGTACCTTGGAATATTCATGTACCCCACTCCTAGTTCAACCACCGAACATTTGTCACTTTTCATTCATCTGTCAAAAGGAAAATGAGTTAGAGCATAAGTTTGATTATCTCCAAGAAATCCCAAAAATCATCTATATTCAGACGTGAAACGATATATTATTGAAAAAGCATTTTGTAAACAAGTGTATTGGGATTTAAGTGGCCGAGAGGCAAAGGGGGCATATTTTAGCTAGACTAATATTTAATAATGAAGTTTGTCATCTCTTATAAGTTTTGAATAGGATAAGACCATAGGAAAAAGGAAACATAAATGAATAGATGAAGTTTGTCATGTGTTATGAGTTTTGAAAGAGAAGGACCAAAGGAAAAGGGATACCATTGAATAAAAGGTATTGGACCAAAATTTCCCTTGTATCTTGGTGCCCAAGCCACCTTGGGTCAGAGTGACGTAGAGCTATTTAAGGAATCAAGGGCCTTAATTACCAGGGAATTGGAAGATATCTAGAGGCAACATGCTTTTACAGGTAGAAATACCCTCAATGGCTGATCTGAGGTTGTTTAAATTTGGACATCTAATGTTAGTGACTCTGAATGAGAGTGCCATTAGCCAGTTTTGTCCTATGGAGAGGGAATTGGTGGCTCGAGAGACTGCTATTTAGTGCAATTTCAAAACATGGTCTCCACTTTTTTCCTTTAGAGGTTTGTTGTCATTGGCACTAGCAAGCCACAAGAAACCATGGTCTCCATATCCCACCATAATGATGCTTAGTTCTTGAATTAAGGAAGAACCCTTCTTAATGGCTCACCAACATTTAGAGTCACCTGATTTCGAAGTATCATCTAGGGGTAAGGGGTGGAATGCTGGTATGACCCGCAGATTATTTTGGCATTAAGGAAGTTGGGCTCATCATGCAATCTAATCCATGTTTTGGAAAACATATATAGGATGAAAGTATCAAGGTCTGTGATGCCCCAACTATCATTAGCCTTGTGTGACAAATGTCTTTCCATTTTTCCCCATGCCTTTGATTCCAATCAGTGTTATCATGCTAAAGAAATTTATAGTGAATCTTTTCGATCTCGTTTATCATATAGCTGGGGAGTTTAAAGGATGTCAGCATGTGGGTGATTTGGGGTGTGAGGGAGGTGTTTAGCATCGTGACGTGGGTGGGTAGAGGTAGCATGCTGGTCTTTCCATCCTTGAAATTTTCTTTCATTTTTTCCAAAATGGGAATCCAACCAGACCTTGGGAGGGGTTTGGGGTAGAGTGTGATGCTCAAGTAATTGATTTGCAATTGGTCAAGGTGGCATCTCAGGATGTTGGTAACCAACCCTTTCTCTGATTCCAAGAGATTGAAGTAGTGGATAATGGATTTCTCATTATTTGTGTGTAGTCCAAATAATTTAGCAAGACTTTAATGCGAAATAATGCATTTGATCACATACTCATGAAAGTTAATAAATGTAAGGATGCCATCATAGAAAGTATGTTGGTAGCAGTATTGCTGGAGTTAGGGATTAAGATAACCTTAATTTGTTATGTTTTGCCCAAGTTTTGTAGCATTCAACCCGAGAGGTTAATGTGTTAATGAAGAGAAGGGATCATCTTGCCTAACTCTACAAGAGGTTTTGAAGAAGCCAAAGATGTAATTGTTGATCTTAAGGTAGAACTTTCGAAAGAAGGGGGACACCCAATTGGAAATATTTTTAGGGGCATCTGGCCAAATCAAGAGCCTTATCGATAAAATTGAATTGACCATGTCGAAGGCCTTCTTCAGGTCAATCTTAAGGACAATTGCCTAAGTTTTGATTTGGATTTTGTTTGTGATGATCTCAGAAGTGATATAATAAGCATCTACGACCCGTCGACCCTTTAAGAAATGCACATTCGGAAGGAAGGATTAGGTCTGCTAATTTGGAGGCCCAATGATTGGATAGGATTTTTGAGAAGATTGGTATGGGCATGTTGATTAGGATACTAGTCATGTAATTGTCGATATCTTTTGGGTCTCTGATGGGCCGAAAAATCCCACAAAATCCGGGTAAAGGTAAACAAGGATCGCTGCGACCCAGATCTCACAGAAATCGGTCAATCAAGAAAGTAAGGAACCATCAAACAAAGATAAATCAATCAATAAAATCGAGAGCGGTCCTCGCTATTTTATTAACCTGGTATAGCGACCAGGGTCGAACTCAAGGAGCACGGGATGGCCTTGCGGCCTACGAAGTAGTCAAAAATCGAAAAAAAAAAAGAGAAAACATTTTTGGTGGATTTTTATGATTTTTAAATATTTTTGGTTTTTGATTTTATAAGAAAAAGGGGAAACAAGCAAATACCACAAATTATTAAAGCAATCAAAAATACACAGAAAATTCAAATAAAATTATTTTTGTGTTTTTAATATTTTGAAGTGTTTTTGGTGAATTTTTCAGATTTTTTCAATTTTTATTTGATTTTCTAAAAATTCAGAAATGGGAAAAATAGAGACTACTATGCAACCATACTTGAAAGATCAATTAAAAATATAAATTTGATCTATAAAAGTCTGGAGGTAATTTTTATGAAAAGTATATGTAAAAAATAAACTACATAAAAAGAGTTTGTATTTTTTTGATTTTTATATAATTTTTAGAATTTTTATAAGAATTTTAGGGTTTTGCAATTTTTAAGGGTTTTATAAATCCAAGTGGCACAAAAATCTAATACAAGCTAGAATACACTAAACTAACTACCACTATTTTTTTTAGAATTTTTAAAGCAATTTTTATATTTTTCTTTGATTTTTCAATTCAAACAGTAATGAAAATCACTGTGTTTGAATTTTTCAAAATATCAAAAAGCCTAAAAAATGTCCCAAAATTTTAGGGAAATTTTTACACAGTGGCAGGAGCCACGTGTCCAAATTTCACCTAATTTGGATTTAATTTGATATTTTATTCAATTAAAACAAGGCATACAGCAGTCAGGGACCTAAATGCAAAGAAAAGTATTCCCAGGACCAAATAATAACAAGTAAATAAAACTAAGGGGTCCTTATGCAAAAAGTCCACAAAGGCACGCGCAAGGCACATGAATCAGGCACGGAGGGGCATAAATGTAAATCCTATTTAAAAAGATTCAATCAATAACACCAAGAAAATACAGGACTTAAACTGCAAATGTTCCAAACCTCACGTGTCGATGCACGTGGTTCTCATATGTAAGGACTGAAATGCAAATAACATAAACATAGAGGTCCAAGATGCAAATATTCCGAACTAAAAACAACTGAACTTAATATTTACAGGACTAACTAGAAATATCACAACAGTAGAGGGCTTAAGTGCAAATTACCCTCATTATTCAGATCGACATCTGGAGGCGCACCACGTGGAGGACCGGATGGCTGTGGTACGCTGGTGCCACCTCAGCAGGATGGATGGTCCTGATCAAACCATCAGATGGATCGACGGCTGGGAAATCTCCGTAGACGAGTGGCTATGATCTAATCTGGCGCGGAGGGGATGATCGGACGGTGAACGAGGGTCCTCTAAGAACTCGACGCCGGCAAGGTTTGTCGGCCCAATGCGCGCGTAGAGGACCTCCTCTGGAGATGCTGAGATAGGGAACGTGAAGCTTGGACTCTTCCGTAGCTGATGGACTCCTCCAATGTAGCCGGGGACCACCGGAGCGGCCCGACGATGGCGGAGGAGCTAAGCCTCCGTGCTCGAAAGTTCAGACCCTCAGATGGGCCTCTTTGACCAGCAAGACAGCATAGAGAGAATACTGGAGCGAGGGAAAATTGCCTCGACCCGGTTAGGGGTGGAATGGGTGGTCAGGTGAGTCGGAGCGGAGACCTCTGGCGAGGCGACGGTGGTGGAGATCCTCTTCTTGGTTCCGGGGAAAACCTAGTTGATCGGATGGGTGAAGAACGTGGGGAGAGGTCTCGTGAGCGTCGTGGTCGAGTCGGATGAGCGAATGGATGATCGAATCGACGTGAATCGACGGCGAAGCTCGTCGATGCAAAAAGGGGGAAAGTGGAATTTGGCCTATTCTAGAAGGAATCGGGGATACCTAATGGAGGATGTCGACTAGGCTGAAGATGGCAGAGCTCCTGGGGTCTTTGCCTCAAGGGTTCGTCGGAGTCTCGAGGCTTGGCGCATCTCGCGGCGGCGCACGGCGATGGACTCGCCGGATCAGTGGCTGGAGACACCTCCTCCTCACTGCGACACCTCCGTTCGATAGTTGTCACTCTATGAAGGTAGATGGAGGTCCTGGGATAGAAAGGCGGAGCCAAAGATGGCGTGAAAAGTGCGGCAGAGGAGTATCTAAATAGTAGGAAGGGCCCGGTAAGGAGGAGTCGGGCAGGGTTCGGTGAAGCACGGATCCCTAGGAGAAACGCCGGGCGTGGATCACGGATGTGAGAACTTCAATCGGGGCCTGAGGTTTGGTTATATGGAGATCGGATCGCACCGCGAAAAATTTGAGAAATTGGGTCGGGGGTGAGATCCGTGAACCAAGTGGTCCTTCGGGGGAGAGTTGATCGGGGGTCAACAATCCCCCGTGAACCAATGGGATTATTCCATTTTTTATTTCTTTGTAAATTCAATTAAAATTAGTAAATGATTTTATTTCAAAAAAGTTAAAACATAAAAAATGATTCTTATTTTTCAAATTATTTTTTTGTGATTTTTATTTATTTGTTTGAAAAATATATAATGTATTTACAATATATATTATTATATATAGGTATATACATATATGTATTTTTATTTTTATTTTTAATTGATTATTTTTGTATAATTATTCCAAATTTATATTTTATTTATTTATAACATAATATTTGGAATAATAAGGTATTTTTATTTTATTTTTTTCATGATGTATTTACATGGGTTAAATAAAAAGGTTGATATACATATGTACATGGTATATATATACAAGGTGGGAAATGATTTTTATTTTTGTTTTTAATTTTCTGATTTTTATTGTATTTATTTACACCATAAAATATGGAGTATAAAAATATATTTATATTGGATTTATTAATTATTTACAAGGAGAAAATAAATAGGTATTTTGTTGTACATACATGGTTTATATACACTAATGAGAGAGAATTTATGTCTTTTTTTATTTTTTTTCATTTTTCTTCTAATTTTATATTTACAAATATATACCAAATATGAGAAACACTTTTTAATTTTTATTTTGAGTAAAAGAAATTTATTTAAATATATGGGGGTATGTACATGTATGAATGGCCTTATCTCTCTCTACTTGGGTTCTTTTGCGGTCAGGCCAATGTTGAGCCCTCCCTTGGGATTAGGTCACTCAATATTTATTCTAATTATTTACCTATTTTTCTTGTGTTTATTTATTCCTTTATTTTGGCACAAAAACATGCTAATTATGCATATTTACAAGATGCATGTTTTTCGGCAATTTATGAAATTTACACACATTTACATGGTATTTGGCTAAGGTTTCTAGCTAAAATAAAGGAATAAAGAATGATGAATGGGGATTCATCACCCCCCTATACTTTACTTTTGCTAGTCCCTTAGCAAACACTTATTTGAAAAAGAAGTGCAAAAGAGAAAGAAAAAGAGGCGAAATCAAGGTTTATTATTGAACTTTCCTTCATTAAATTGAAATATGGAGCTCAGTCAGAACTTTGGATTATTAGTTTGTCGGAACCTTAATTGGACTTAAGCTTAAAACTTAACAGCCTCTAAGTTCCACCAATCTATGGTCAAGACTCCTCAATAAATCAGATCAGAACAAGTCTACATACACACTCTAATGACCATGAATCTTTCCTTGTACGGTGTAAGTGATATGTAGCTCCCCACCTCAGAAGTAACAAAGAAACAACCTCCCTCAACCCGGTAACTCTAATGCCTCGGTCTAGCAACTCTTTCCTCGAGAAGCGGGGTATTCCCTTCTAAGTTTAAGTGCAACCGGCTCAAGAAGAGGGGGAAGAAGAGAATGGACCATGGCCAGTGTAGCCATGTATCCTTGGGAGCACTAACCAGTGTAGCTGAGTCTCCCGCTGTAAGCTTCATGAGATGGAACATGGATATCAAGCTTTGCTTATTTGACTATATATACTACGGTGGGATTATTAAAATTTCAATCCGACCCACCACTTTTTTGAGTTCTTTTCTTTTTGCACATTTTTTTTGTGTATGTACAACATATCTACATGGTGCAGCATATATACAAGGAATTTTTCCTGTTGAGCCAGTAGACTATCCCTCTTTTGAAGCTTTATTGCAACCCACAACTTCTGTCTTTAGACTTCATCACCACCAGATCAAGTTGAGACACACTTCCTTCACTATAAGAAGAAGAGAAATTCCGCGTAGAAGTACTACCCTCATATGCTACCCCAAGCCAAAGGAAACTGCCTCCTCACCACCTCATCCATGGAGAGCTATATGTAAGGTGCTGGTGCAAGTAAAGCCATTGTCTCTGAGAGTCATGCGTGTGTTGTTAAGTACTCTACTTAGGCTCATCAAGATGACATATGCTCATGGCCTAGTGGACTCAAAGAATTAAGTCCCAATGGACCTGAAAAGTCTCAATCCTAAGCCCTATAAGGTTCCTCTTATTATTAGGTGGATTAAGGTATTAACCTAGCTCCATTTGTCAATTTAATTCCAGGCCAGTTTAAATGTCTACTATGATTTGGAAAAACTGTGCAAGTATTTACAAAGATGCTATTTACAAATATTTATACATGTGCAAAATTTTTGAAAAATGTTTAAAAACACGGATGTATGCATGAATGCGAAGTTTTGCAAAATATTTACAAAAATTTACATAAGGGTTTTTGCAAACTTTTTATTTTCAAAACATTTTACAAAAATTTTGTACTATATACATAATTTTGATATGAAAATATTTACAAGCTATTTACACAAAAAAGATTTTTCAATCATTTGTACAAAAATAATTTTATAAATAAATAGGTATGTGCAAGAGGAATTTTATGTACAAAGGAAAATTTTAAATTTTTATGGATTTTTAGCTATTTTTATTTATAAACACACTCACACAAAGTACGAGTTACGGCTAAAGTATATATGAAATATATACACACCCCCCTATACTTAGCTCGAACGATATCCTCAGAGTGATCAAGAGCGATGAAGAAGACATAACTCGTGCTTAGTATAGGGAAATGAAAAGGAATGGTATATACAAAGACGAATCAAAGAATAGAATGAAGTGGATTCGGTGTTTCCCCCTATACTTAGGATCAAGTAATGCTAAGTATAATAAGCTGTACATGAAGGGAAATCCGAGTAGAAGGATGTACAGAGTCTACCCCCCTATACTTAGGGTGAAATATCACTAAGTATAGGCAGCAAAACAAGGGTAGAAAGAATCAACAGAATACCCGAGAGTCCTACGTCCCCCCTATACTTAGGGTAAAGTACACCCTAAGTATAACATAATCATAAGATGAGAAAAGGGATGTGGGACTAAAGAATAGAGTGATATGGACAACTGGATGTATACAAGTCAACAGAACAGTGATAATCAGGCGTGAGATGCAATAGAAGTGCGTCAAGAGATCACATCTTACGTAAAGTGAATAGGGGCAACATCAACGACCCGTGGCTCATGATCTAGATATGGCTTGAGCCGCTGGCCGTTCACTCGAAAGGTAGCATCAGAAGACAACTCAGATATATCAATACTCCCATTGTCATGTACCTTTCCAACCAAGTAGGGTCCCTTCCATTTGCTCTGTAGCTTCCCTAGAAATAGATGAAGACTAGCATCAAACAACCATACTCTCTGCTCTGGCTCAAACTGCTTATGGCTGATATGAGAATCATGCCACTCCCTCACTCTCTCCTTATAATGTAGGCTGTTTGAAAAGGCGGTATCATGAAGCTCCTCCATGGCTGCTAACTCTACCCTCCTCTGATCTCCTACACTCTCTGGATCCAAAAGTATATCAGTGACTGCCCAAAGTGACCTATGTCTCAGCTCAACAGGTAAATGGCACGGCTTTCCATAAACGAGGCGAAAGGGAGATGTACCCAAAGGAGTCTTGAAAGACGTCCGATATGCCCACAAGACCGAGTCCAAAAGCTGTGACCAATCCTTTCGGTCAGGGCGGACGACTTTCTGCAATATAGTCTTGATCTCCCTGTTCGACACTTCAGAAAGACCATTCGTCTGAGGGTGGTATGGAGTGGCAACTCGATGGTGTATGCTGAACTCGCTAGCAAGGGCCTTTACCTTGTCGTTGACGAAATGAGACCCCCCGTCAGATATCAACACTCGAGGTACCCCGAACCGTGAAATGATATTCTTCCTCAAAAATCTGCAAACAGTCCTAGCATCTGCGGTTCAAGCATGGATGGCCTCAACCCAACGACTCACATAGTCGACGGCCAACAAAATGTACTCAAATCCCTAACTCCTAGGGAATTTACCCATGAAATCGATGCCCCATGCGTCAATAACCTCACAGAAGTGTATGAGCTGCATCAGCATCATATCACGCTGTCCACAAGTGCCCATCCTCTGACAGTCAGTATACCTCTTGACGAACTCATTAGAGTCCTTGAATCCCCATTCATCACTCTTTATTCCTTTATTTTAGCTATAAACCTTAACCAAATACCATGTAAATGTGTGTAAATATCATAAATTGCCAAAACACACGCGTCCTGTAAATATGCATAATTAGCATGTTTTTGTGTCAAAATAAAAGAATAAAGAAACACAAGAAAAATAAGGAAATATTTAGAATAAATATTGAGTGAACTAATCCCAAGGGTGGGCTCAACATGGGCCTGACCGCAAAAGAACCCAAGTAGAGAGAGATAAGGCCGTTCATACATGTACATACCCCCATATATTAAATAAATTTATTTTCCTCAAAATAAAAATTAAAAAGTGTTTCTCATATTTGGTATATATTTGTAACGATAAAATTAAAAGAAAAATGAAAAAAATAAGAAAAGACATAAATTCTCTCTCATCAGTGTATATAAACTATGTATGTACAATAAAATACCTATTTATTTTCTCCTTGTATATAATTAATAAATACAATAAAAATATATTTTTATACTACATATTTTATGGTGTAAATAAATAAAATAAAAATCAGAAAATTAAAAACAAAAATAAAAATCATTTCCCACCTTGTATATATATACCATGTACATATGTATATCAACCTATTTATTTAACCCATATAAATACATCATGAAAAAAATAAAATAAAAATACCTTATTATTCCAAAATTCATGTTATAAATAAATAAAATATAAATTTGGAATAATTGTACAAAAATAAACAATCAAAAATAAAAATAAAAAATACATATATGTATATACCTATATATAATAATAATTTATTATAAATACGTTATATATTTTTCAAAAAAATAATTAAAAATCACAAAAAAATAATTTGAAAAAATAAGAAACATTTATCATGTTTTTACGTTTTTGAAATAAAATCATTTACTAATTTTAATTAAATTTACGAAGAAATAAAAATGGCATAATCCCATTGGTCCACGGGAGATTGTTGACCCCCGGTCAACTCCATTATGTTGAGCCAAAAGAATCCCACAAAATCCGGGTAAAGGTAAACAAGGGTCCTTGCGACCCAGATCTCACGGAAATCGAACTCAACAAGAAAATCTAGAACCACCAAATAAGAGATAAATCAATCAACAAAATCGAGAGCGGTCCTCGTTATTTTATTAACCTGGTATAACGATCAGGTCGAACTCAAGGAGCACGGGATGGCCTTGCGGCCTACGAAGTATTCAAAAATCAAAAAATAAAGAGAAAATGTTTTTGGTTGATTTTTATATTTTTAAATATTTTTGGTATTTTTGATTTTATAAGAAAAAGGGGAAACAAGCAAATACAACAAATTATTAAAGCACTAAAAAATACATAGAAAATTCAAACAAAATTATTTTGCATTTTTAATATTTTGAAGCATTTTTGGTGAATTTTTCAGAATTTTTCAATTTTTTTTTATTTTCTAAAAATCCAGAAAGGGGAAAAATAGAGACTACTGTTGAACCAGACTTGAAAGATCAATTAAAAATATAAAATTGATCTATAAAAGTTTGGAGGCAATTTTTATGAAAATTATACGTAAAAACTAAACTACAGAAAAAGAGTTTTATTTTTTAATTTTTATATAATTTTTTAGAATTTTTATAAGAATTTTAGGATTTTACAAATTTTAGGGGTTTTATAAATCCAAATGGCATACAAATTTGACATAAGCTAAAAATACACTAAAACTAACTATTACTAATTTTTTTTTAGAATTTTTAAAGTAGTTTTATATTTTTCTTTGATTTTCTTTTCCAAACAGTAGCAAAAATGTGTATTTTTGAATTTTAAAAATAGTAAAAAAACTCAAATATGTCCCAAAAATTTAGGGAAATTTTTACACAGTGGCAGGAGCCACATGTCCAAATTTCACCTAATTTGGATTTAATTTGCAATTTTATTCAATCAAAACAAGGCACAGAGTACACAAGGACCTAAATGCAAAGAAACATATTTCCAGGGGCCAATCAAAAACATGTGTAAAAAGCTCAGGGGCCAAACTTGCAAAAAGCCCAAAACACACGCGCAACACACGTGATCCAGACACAGAGGGGTATAAGTGTAATTCCTATTTATAAAGATGCAATCAATAACACATAGGAAACGCGGGATGAAATATGCAAATAACCCAAATCCTCACGTGTCGACGCACGTGGCTCACGTATACAGGGACTAAAATGCAAATAACATAAACATAGAGGTCTAATGTGCAAAATATCCAAAATAAAAACAACTACACTAAATATTTACAGGACTAAACTTTAAATGCAATAAACAGAGGGGCCTACGTAATATTACCCCTTTATTATGATCTGATGGACGAGGGGGTGCCACGTGTAGATCCAACGGCTGAGAAGCGAGGGCACCCCTTTGTCGATGACGGTCCAGATTGAGCCCAGATGAAGATCGGACGGCTGCAAACTCCTCATGAACGGATGGACACGATCTATACTAGCGCGAGGGGGCTGATCGGACGGTGAAAGAGGGTCCTGGAAGAACTCGAAGCCGGCGAACTTCGCGGCTCCCTCCGTGTGCTCGGGACCTTCTCCGGAGCTACTGAGATATGGAGAAGAACGCTCAGACCCTTCCGCAGCTGGTGGGTGCCTCCGATGAGGCCGAGACACTCCGGGGAGTTCCGGCGACGGCGGAGGAGCCAAGCTCCTGTGCCTGGACTGCTGGACCCTCAGATGGGTCGCGTTGACATGAAAAACGGCACAAAAGAACTCCTGGGTCGAGGGCAAAATGCCTCGATCTGGTTAGGGGTGGAATAGGTGGTCAGATGAGGGAGAAGCATGGTCTCCGACGAGGCGACGACGGAGGAGACTCGAGATCCTGCTACGAGGCGAGACAGGTTGATCGGATGGGTGAAGAACATGGTAGGGGTCACACGAAGGTGAATCAGTTGTCCGATGATCGAATAGATGAGCGGGATGGCATGAATTAGCCGGCGACTGCCGGCGGCGCAAATTGGGGGTAATTGAAAATCAAGCTAATCTAGAGGGTAACGAAGCTACCTGGTGATCGAAGTCGACTTGGGGGTGAGCTAAGGAAGTTCCTAGGTCTTAGCCTTAAGAGGTCGTCAGGTCCCGAGGCTTAGGCGCACCTCGTGGCGGCGCACGGTGATGGGAATCGCTGGATCAGTGGCTGGGGCCACTCCCTCCTCACTGCAACACTCTCCTCGGGCAGCTGTCACTCTAGGGAAGAGAATGGAGGTCTTAGGATGAAAGGTGGAGGCCAAAGATGGCATGAAAAGTGCGGCGGAGGAGTAGATAAATAGTAGGAAGGGTCCGGCAAGGAGGAGTCGAGCAGGGTTCAGTGAAGCATGGATCCCTGGAGAAACGTCGGGCGTGGATCACGGATGTGAGAACTTCAATCGGGGCCCGGGGTTTGGTTATTTGAAGATCGGATAGCGCCGCGAAAAATTTGAGAAATCGGCTCGGGGGCGAGATCCACGAACCAAGTGGTCCTGGGGGGAGAGTTGATCGGGGGTCAACAATCCCTCGTGGACCAATGGGATTATTCCATTTTTTTATTTCGTTGTAAATTCAATAAAAATTAGTAAATGATTTTGTTTCGAAAAAATTAAAACATGAAAATTGTTTCTTATTTTGAAATTATTTTTTTGTGATTTTTTATTTATTTTTTTGAAAAATATATAACGTATTTACAATATATTATTATTATATATATGTATATACATATATGTATTTTTATTTTTATTTTAAATTGTTTATTTTGTACAATTATTCCAAATTTATATTTTATTTATTTATAACATAATATTTGGAATAATAAGATATTTTTATTTTATTTTTTTCATGATGTATTTACATGGGTTAAATAAAAAGGTTGATATACATATGTACATGGTATATATATACAAGGTGGGAAATGATTTTTATTTTTGTTTTTAATTTTCTGATTTTTATTGTATTTACTTACACCATAAAATAAATATGGAGTATAAAAATATATTTTTATTGGATTTATTAATTATTTAAAAGGAGAAAATAAATATGTATTTTGTTGTACACACATGGTTTATATACACTGGTGAGAGAGAATTTATGTCGTTTTTTATTTTTTCACTTTTCTTTTAATTTTATCTTTACAAATATTTACCAAATATGAGAAACACTTTTTAATTTTTATTTTGAGGAAAATAAATTTATTTAAATATATGGGGATATGTACATGTATGAATGGCCTTATCTCTCTCTACTTGGGTTCTTTTACGGTCAGGCCCATGTTGAGACCTCCATTGGGATTAGGTCACTCAATATTTATTCTAAATATTTCCCTCTTTTTTTGTGTTTCCTTATTCCTTTATTTTGGCACAAAAACATGCTAATTATGCATATTTAAAAGATGCATGTGTTTTGGCAATTTATGATATTTACACACATTTACATGGTATTTGGCTAAGGTTTCTAGCTAAAATAAAGGAATAAAGAGTGATGAATGGGGATTCATCACCCCCTATACTTTACTTTAGCTAGTCCCTTAGCAAACACTTATTTGAAAAAGAAGTGCAAAAGAGAAAGAAAAAGAAAAAGAGGCGAAATCAAGGTTGATTATTAAACTTTCCTTCATTAAATTGAAATATGGAGCTCAGTCAGACCTTTGGATTATTACTTTGTTGGAACCTTAATTGGACTTAAACTTAAAACTTAACAACTTCTAAGTTCCACCAATCTATGGTCAAGACTCCTCAATAAATCAGATCAGAACAAATCTACATACACAAACTCTAATGACCATGAATCTTTCCTTGTACGGTGTAAGTGATATGTAGCTCCCTACCTCAGAAGTAACAAAGAAACAACCTCCCTCAATCCGGTAACTCTAATGCCTCGGTCTAGCAACTCTTTCAACAAGAAGCGGGGTATTCCCTTCTAAGTTTAAGTGCAACCGGCTCAAGAAGAGGGGGAAGAAGAGAATGGACCATGGTCAGTGTAGCCATGTATCCTTGGGAGATCTAACCAGTGTAGCTGAGTCTCTCGCTGCAAGCTTCATGAGATGGAACATGGATATCAAGCTTTGCTTATTTGACTATATACACTCCCATGGGATTATTAAATTTTCAATCCGACCCACCACTTTTTTTGGAGTTCTTTTCTTTAAGCACATTTTTTGTGTGCATCTGTACAACATATCTACATCGTGCAACATATATACAAGGAGTTTTTCCTCTTGAGCCAGTAGACTATCCCTCTTTTGAAGCTTTATTGCAACCCACAGCTTCTATCTTTAGACTTCATAACCACCAGACTAAGTTGAGACGCACTTCCTTCACTATAAGAAGAAGAGAGGTTTCGCCTAGAAGTACTACCCTCATATGCTACCCCAAGCCAAAGGAAACTGCCTCCTCACCACCTCATCCGTGGAGAGCTATGTGTAATGTGCTGGTGCAAGTAAAGCCATTGTCTCTGAGAGTCATGCATATGTTGTTAAGTGCTCTACTTAGGCTCATCAATATGACATATGCTCATAGCCTAGTGGACTCAAAGAATTAAGTCCTAATGGACCTGAAAAGTCTCAATCCTGAGCCCTATAAGGTCCCTCTTATTATTAGGTGGATTAAGGTCTTAACCAAGCTCCATTTGTCAATTTAATTCCAGGCCAGTTTAAATGTCAACTATGATTTGGAAAAACTGTGCAAGTATTTACAAAGATACTATTTACAAGTATTTACACATGTGCAAAATTTTTGAAAAATGTTTGAAAACATGGATGTATGCATGATTGCGATGTTTTGCAAAATATTTACAAAAAATTACACAAGGGGTTTTTGCAAACTTTTTGTTTTTCAAACATTTTTACAAAAACTTTGTATTATATACATAATTTTGATATGAAAATATTTACAAACTATTTACACAAAAAGATTTTACAATCATTTGTACAAAAATAATTTTATAAACAAATGGGTATGTGCAAGATGGATTTTATTTACAAGGGAAATTTTTAAATTTTTATGGATTTTTAGCCATTTTTATTTATAAACACACTCACACAAAGTATGAGTTATGGCTAAAGTGTATATGAAATATATACACCCCCCCCTATACTTAGCTCGAACGATGCCCTCAGAGTGATCAAGAGCGATGAATAAGACATAACTCGTGCTTGGTATAGGGAAGTGAAAAGGAATGGTATGTACAAAGACGAATCAAAGAATAGAATGAAGAGGACTCGGTGTTTCCCCCTATACTTAGGATTAAGTAATCCTAAGTATAGCAAGCTATACATGAAGGCAAATCCGAGTGGAAGGATGTACAGGGTCTACCCCCCCTATACTTAGGGTGAAATATCCCAAAGTATAGGCAGCAAAACAGGGGTAGAAAGAATCAACAGAATACCCGAGAGTCCTACATCCCCTATACTTAGGGTAAAGTACACCCTAAGTATAGCATAATCATAAGATGAGAAAAGGGATGTAAGACTGAAGAATAGAGTGATATAAACAACTGGATCTATACAAGTCGGAAGAACAGTGATAATCAGGCGTGAGATGCAATAGATGTGAGTCAAGAGACCCCATCTCACGCAAAGTGAATAGGGGCAACATCAACGACCTGCGGCTCATGATCTAGATATGGCTTTTGCCACTGGCCGTTCACTCGAAGGGTAGCATCAGGAGACAACTCAGATATATCAATACTCCCATTGTCATGTACCTTTCTAACCAAATTGGGTCCCTTCCATTTGCTCTGTAGCTTCCCTGGAAATAGACGAAGCCTAGCATCAAACAGCCTTTTGCTCTGCTCTGGCTCAAACTGCTTGTGGCTGATAGGAGAATCATGCCACTCCTTCACTCTCTCCTTATAATGTAGGCTGTTTGAAAAGGCGGTATCACGAAGCTCCTCCAGAGATGCTAACTCTACCCTCCTCTGATCTCCTACACTCTCTGGATCCAAAAGTATATCAGTGACTGCCCAAAGTGACCTATGTCTCAGCTCAACAGGTAAATGGCACGGCTTGCCATAAACGAGGCGAAAGGGAGATGTACCCAAAGGAGTCTTGAAAGACGTCCTATATACCCACAAGACCGAGTCCAAAAGCTGTGACCAATCCTTTCGGTCGCGGCGGATGACTTTCTGCAATATAGTCTTGATCTCCCTGTTCGACACTTCAGCATGACCATTCGTCTGGGGGTGGTATGGAGTGGCAACTCGATGGTCTATGCTGAACTCGCTAGAAAGGGCCTTTACCTTGTCGTTGACGAAATGAGACCCCCCGTTAGATATCAACACTCAAGGTACCCCGAACCGTGAAATGATATTCGTCCTCAAAAATTTGCATACAGTCCTAGCATCTACGGTTTGGGCGGGGATGGCCTCAACCCAACGACTCACATAATCGACGGCCAACAGAATGTACTCAAATCCCTGACTCCTAGGGAATGGACCCATGAAATCGATGCCCCATGCGTCAAAAACCTCACAGAAGTGTATGGTTTACATCGGCATCATATCACGCTGTCCACAAGTGCCCATCCTCTGACATTCAATACACCTCTTCACGAACTCATCAGAGTCCTTGAAGAGAGTAGGCCAGCATAGGCCGGATTGGAGCACTTTCTGTGTCGTTCTCCTCCCTAAGTGATGTCCTCCTGCCTCAAGCTTATGGCAGTAAGTAAGGACGCTGTGGTGCTCCTCCTGAGGAATGCACCTACGCCAGATACTATCCCCTCCCTTGTTGTAAAGGACGGGATCCTCCCAATGGTAAAACTTGGCCTTCACGAGGAAGGTCTCAAGTTTCTGCCGGGGCCAATCTTGTGGAATTTTCTTGACGACAAGATAGTTCACAATATCGACATACCATGGGAGTGAAGTGATAGCAAGGATGGCCTCATCTGGGAAGGTCTCACAAATAGGCTCAATCTGCTCAGAATCCTCAAGATACTCCAATCGGGAGAGATGATCCGCCGCCACATTCTTGACTCCAGGCTTATCCTTAATCTCTATGTCAAACTCCTGGAGTAGAAGGATCCATCTAGTCAATCTAGCTTTGGCATCCTTCTTTGCCATAAGGTACCGGATGGCGGTATGATCAGTGTATATGGTAACTCCAGATCCAATGATGTAAGATCTAAACTTATCCAGGGCAAAAACTACGGTTAGTATCTCCTTCTCAGTGACGGTATAGTTCTGCTACGTGACATCCAATGTACGACTAGCGTAGTGAATGGTAAATGGGACTCCATCCATCCTCTGTCCCAGCACGGCCCCTACGGCAAAATCGGAGGCATACGTCATGATCTCAAATGGAAGAGACCAATCAGCTGGCTGGAGAATAGGAGCCTCGACAACACAGCTCTTGAGAGTCTCAAAAGATGATAGACACTTATCATCTACAAGGAACTCGGTGTCTTTCATCAAAGATCAGTCAACGGTCGGGAAATCCTACTGAAATCGTGAATGAAGCGTCGGTAGAAACCGACGTGCCCCAGAAAAGACCATAACTACCGCAAGTTGGACGGTGGATTGAGTTTTCTAATGACATCCACCTTGGCTGGATCAGCCTCTATGCCCCTGTTGGAGATAATATGGCCAAGCACCGTCCCCTGAGTCACCATAAAGTGACTCTTCTCCCAAGACAACACAAGGTGAACCTCTACGCATCGCTGAGGGACTCGATCTAGGAAGTCAAGACAAAAATCAAATCCCGCAGTAGACCGAGAAATCATCCATGAAGACCTCCAAGCCCTCCCCCACCATGTCCGAAAAGATGGACATCATGCATCTCTGAAATGTCACCGGAGCGTTGCACAATCCAAATGGTATGCGTCTGAAAGCATATGTCCCGAAGGGACAGGTGAAGGTTGTCTTGTCCTTGTCCTCGGGTGCGATGGCCACCTGATTATAGCCGGAGTACCCATTCAAGAAATAGTAATGGCTCTTCCCTGCCAACCTCTCAATAATCTGATCAATAAAGGGCAGGGGAAATGATCCTTCTTGGTGGCCTGGTTCGATCGTCTGTAAACCCTAAACCTCTCGAAGATTAGGGTTCAGCCATCGCTGGAACTCACGCGACGGCTTTGCCTCATCCTCGAGATAGATATGGTGGGAGCACAGAGCTGGACTAATCCCCTGGAGATCAGCTACACTCCATCCTATCGCCTTGCAGTTCTTTTCAAGAACCCCCATCAGACGGGATTCTTTCTCTCCAGTCAAATCAGCGGAGATAATGACTGGGTACATCTCATGCTCACCCACAAGGAATCTATACTTCAGCGATGACGGTTGCAGCTTCAGCTCTGGACAAGTAGGTGCTGGCGGATCTGGCTTCTGAAGAATCCGAGTATATGCTGCCAAATCTGCATGGGAGAATGAGAACTCTCGCTCACAAACTAGATCTGGAGAAGGCTTCTCGGCTGGACTGTCTCTGCTCTGCATGGAATCAACCTCCTCCCTAGTTGTAGGCTCAGTGGAGGTCAGACACGGTGTCAAATCATCAAACTCTACCCAATCAGTATCTGACTCCGAGGGATCATACTCACAAAAATCTGTCTCGCGATTAAGAACCGAATCTGCAACATGAAATGTATCCTGGACCAGGAATATGCTCTCCAAGCTCTCCTCTGCTGGCGTCTCTGCATCAGCGAACTCTGAAGGTGAGAGGATGGCCTGTGCGACTGGATCTTCCCAAACTGCCTCGTCATCTCTAATCACAAAGTCATAGTCCTGGTGGATGTCTCGCCCTGCCATTGTCAACTGCTCTGAATCTGTAGTCGGCTCTGAGCAATCCGAATCTCTATCTCTAGTCTCCTCGACCGTCTCTATTTATATACTCTCACTCTCGATGTGAAAGTACACCTTCCCGCTATCATGGTAGGACACTGCCATAGCTGTGGCCAAGAACGGGCGTCCTAAAATGATGGGGGTATCGGTCACAGACTCAGGGATCTCCATGTCCAATACAACAAAGTCCACGGGGAATTTCAGGCCCTGAATCGTGACAACAACGTCCTTCAGCATCCCCTTCGGCCTCTTGACAGATCGATCAGCAAACAGAAGGATCGTCCTGCTCTGTCGGAGAGTTCCCAACTCGAAGCGGTCAAGAAGGGGCTGCCAGAAGTAGGTTGATCGAAGAACCGCTATCTAATAGAGTGTGGTCGAACCTCTGCTCATGAATGTGGCAACTGACATACGGGGCTCCTGCATCTGGCCTCTTGGCTGGCAGACGATTCTGTATCATGAAACAAGTGGCTCTAGTAAGCACACGGATCTCAGACTGATGGTTCGTCCTCTTCCTCCTAACTGTGGTCCTATCTCTGAGTGATCTCTGGAGTAGAGGGATGTGCTCCAAGGTCTCCTGAAGAGTCGACTGGATATGGAATCGATCTATCATCTGCTGGCTGAACTCTATCTGGTGATTCTTTTTTGGATTTTCTATTTTCTTCCCCTTTGCCATGTGAAGTGCTCGTGGAAAGGGGATCACGGGGTCCTTCTCAGATGAAGGACTAGGAGAGGGTCTGGCATGCTCATGAACAGCAGAATCCACACAAACATCATCAATCAACACATGTGGATCCGAAAATAACATACCCTTTCCTTTATTTCCAGAAACGTCCTGAGATACATGTACAGACGGAAAGACAACATGACTAGCAGAAGTAGAAATGGTGGCCTCAGTACCACCCTCGGCATGTCGTCTCGCGGCATCAGTACCACGCTCTGGCTCAACAACTGTGGTGGAGTCAGTACCACCTCCTCCAACTGGTGAATCGACGGCCTCAGTACCGTCGGCTGGATCAACGTCCATGGTGGCATCAGTACCACCGTCATCATCTCTCGCGACGTCAGTACCGCACTCTTCCTTGCTTGGCGCCCTGGAAGTGGCGTGGTGTCGTCGCTCAGACGAGGCGCCGCCTGCTGGCATCCTACCGCTCCTAAGTGTGACAAAATCAGCATCAAACATGTATGCAGACAAATCACCAAAAGAATCACTAGGAGTGGTAATCTCTGTGAACTCTACCTGCTGAGACTTCCTCTTCAGGTTGTTCGGATTCGGCTCAATCTGGACAGGGATGGCGGACTTCCCTCTCACTATCTCCCGCATCTCCTGGCGGAACTCGTCCATCTCCCGTCTAAAGGTAGCCTGCTGCTCAGTCATGAGGCGGGCTAAGTCGTCTAAGGCGGGGTTCTCATAGGCTGGCCCATGAGAACCTGACGGGTGGCCTCGCTGGTAGTGAGGCAGCTGTTGTGGCTGGTGTGGGTGAGAGGGATACTGTTGTGGATGCAGCTGCTGCTGAGGAGGCTGATCACGCCTCCAAGAATGTCCCTACTGATAGGTACAAGGACTATACTGCTGCTGTGGCTGGGATGACTACTGCTGGAAGACTGGGGGATGTTGGTGCTGCTCTCGCTGATGGTCATACTAGCCACCCTGAACTGGAGGCTGCTGTTGGGAACTGGCACATCCGGCCGACCAACGGAATCCGGGATGGTCTCGTCAGATACCGGGCTGGGGTCGGTTGTACCAAATCCCGTTGACATCCATCAACGACTCCGGCTCGTAGGAGGGTGGAGGGAGTACTGCCAGAGGCTGATCCGGCTGGTAGACCACCATCTGAGTGTCTAGGGATGGTGGCGACTGGTAGTATGGCTGCGGTTGTTGGTACGGCTCTGCCTGTACAAGGTGAACCTGTCTAGGCTGAGTGGAGCACTGGGAGGAGCTGCCGCTGCTGCTCGGATCTCCTCGTGACTGAAGACGGGGCTGAGAAGCCGTTTGTGCCTCCTGGAGACACATGACATGTGTCTTCAGATCACTCAGCATCTGTGCCATCTGATCCATCTGAGATATGCTATGGCACTGCTTCTTCTCTATCAGCTTCATCCGATCCAGCTTCTTGCTGATGATGCCCATGTCGGTGGCTGTGGACTCGACTTGTGCGGCTACCGCTGACGAAGTGGAAGGACCTGCATCGACCCGTCCTGTCTTCTGGTACTGAACGGTCTGTGGCTAGGGGCGTCCCTGAGTGTAGAGTCGGGTCTGGGATATCACAGTGTAGTTCTCGGCCATCTCCTCATAGATAGCCCAGACCTGATCCTCATCCTTGGCGAAGTAGAAACCACCACAAGAAGCGTTCACCAGGCCCTGCAGCTCTGGTGTCAACCCGAAGAAGAAGATCTGAACTAAGTTCGGCTTCGTGATGTCGTGGTGCGGGCATCGATCAGTAAGCTCTTTGAACCTCTCCCATGTCTCGTGGAACTGCTCCTTGGGGAGCATGGAGAAGTTGCTGATCAGGGCCCTCGTTGCATTCGTCCGCCCGAGTGGATAGTACTTATTCAGGTACTCGGTGTGGAGCTGCTCCCAGGTGTAAACAAACTTCCCCAAATGCTTCAGCCAGGTGGCTGCTCTATCTGCCAGTGAAAAGGGGAAGGCGATCATCCGAATGGTGTCCTCGTCCACCTGTCGATCGTGGACATTGCAGATCATCAGAAACTCCTGGAGATGAAGATGGGGCTTCTCAGTGGCGAGCCCGTGGAAGCGGGGAAGAAGCTGAAGTGTGTTCGGGGGGAACTTAAAGTCCCCCACGATCGTCGGAAGTACCACCCAGCTGTGTGTCTGAGTCGATCCAGGGTTGTGCAACCCCGCATCGGTCTCAGCTGCTCTGCTGCTGCTGGCTGATCAGGGTCTCTCCGTCCCTCGTCTCGCGACTGCTCTCTCTGCTCTCGGATCCGCTCCATCTCTCTCCTCATCTCCACCATGAAAGCCCCCTGGTCTCGTATTTGTCTCTGCATCGTCTCAAGGGAGGCTAACATAGTAGTGTTGATCGCGTCCTGGTCTAGTACATATGTGGTCGTTTCTGGCCTCTGACCCTTGGTGCGATCCTCGCTGCTGACCATGGTCTCTGCAAAGGCAAAAGACCCAAACTCAGGTGCCGAAATATCATCTGTCTGTCGACTCGCATCTGGCACGGGCATCTCAGGACATGAAGAAGGGTGGTCAAGGGGGAACAGGGCGGAATCGAACTCTGGTTCGGAGAGCGGGTCTTGGCTCTCACGAACCAACCTAGATGAATGGATTGGAGTGCTAAAAAGCGGTACAGCCAGAGGCTGCCTAAGAGACCTCCTGCCCATCATATTAATCTGGCGAGTCTGGTGGATGAGATCTGGAAACAAACAAAATGAGCAATACAAACCCCAGATTCACCTACTCCACGCTGAGCTGAAGACCGTAAGAGCTCGGTCAATTATCTTGTCGATTTAATTTAGGTGATCATGTCATAATATCAGAGCGGTTATGTGACGTGGTAGGAATCCAATCCGCCAACCAGACTGTCCCGTATAAAAGGCCGGTAGTCTGATTAGGGCTCGGATGTGGCTCTAGCCTAGTGTGCAGGTCACTCTCTCGCGCAATCAAACCAGACAATGAGGGGGTTGTTCTCCCCAAGACAAATTTTTAGGTGAAGTGTCTTTTAGGGTCAAGTTTTATAACAGTCCCAATTTTATAGTTTTTGTTTTTAGGTATTTTTCAAATCAAACAATGCCTAACGAATTTTTTGGTTCTCCTGATTATTTTAAATCTAAAAACCGGGGGAGAAGACAAAAAAGTCGATGCGCGGGAATCAATGATGCATGCAGAGTAAGAAATGCGTACCTGACTCTAGCAGTCTATATGCTGGGTGATCCGCACATAAATAAAAGACTGAATATAAACTACCTATATGATGCACGCGGAAAACCGACCCTAAACAAAGTAGTTCTACTCGTGAAGAACAGTAGCCGGGTACTCGAGCCTCGGCCCAGAGTCCTATCTTGGGAGACACTCGGTGTCTACCACAATAGATCCTGCATGCGCTGTATGTGACTCCTCAAAGCACGTGGACCAGAGCTCCAATAAGCCGACTTTTTCTTTGTGATTTAATTAATTAGATCCAATTATTCGAGCTATAGGTACAGGCAGATAATTAGGTGTTTGGATCCTAATTAATTATGTCACAATCAAAGAAAACTCCTAAGCTAGGGCTAAAATCGCGTAAATCAAATGAGCAATAAATAAACGGTCAAAATCTAGAAAACCGTGAAAACCACGAAAATCTCGGTGAGGTCCCCCGAGCACACCGGTACTCGGCGAAATAGGCCCTGAAATCTATCAAGTGTCCAAGTCTGTCCCTGTATTATTACAAATTGATAAATTTGTAGAAAAACAAACTAATCTAATCTAAACTAAACTACGGTTATTTTACGGCTATTCCGCAGCTCCCGAACTTCGGCTCCTCCTCCTCCTCGCGCTCTCCTGCGGCTTCGTAGAGAAAGAAGCCACCTCCGACTCCCACGGTTGTTTCGGTTTTCGAAAAAGTCGCCTCGGTCCTCGGGCCCTCGCAAGAAAGAGAAACAAAAGTATGTCACTCTAGAAAATATATAAAATGAATCAGAGAAACAATATATCTACAGATATCTACAAAAAGCCGCGAAATGAAAAGCCACGGAAAAATCGAAAATGACTACTAAGCCATGCTCCCCGGCAATGGCGCCATTCTGTTGAGCCGAAAAATTCCACAAAATCCAGGTAAAGGTAAACAAGGGTCGTTGCGACCCGGATCTCACGGAAATCAGACTCAACAAGAAAATGTAGAACCACCAAATAAGAGATAAATGAATCAATAAAATCGAGAGCGGTCCTCGCTATTTTATTAACATGGTATAGCGACCAGGGTCGAACTCAAGGAGCATGGGATGGCCTTGCAGCCAATGAAGTAGTCAAAATTCGAAAAATAAAGAGAAAATGTTTTTGGTAGATTTTTATGATTTTTAAATATTTTTGGTGTTTTTGATTTTATAAGAAAAAGGGGAAAGAAGCAAATACAACAAATTATTAAAGCACTCAAAAATACACAAAAAATTCAAACAAAATTATTTTTGTATTTTTAATATTTTGAAGTGTTTTTTTAGAATTTTTCAATTTTTATTTGATTTTCTAAAAATCCGGAAAGGGGAAATATAGAGACTACTGTGCAGCCAGACTTGAAAGATCAATTAAAAATATAAAATTGACCTACAAAAGTCTGGAGGCAATTTTTATGAAAATTATATGTAAAAACTAAACTATAGAAAAAGAGTTTGTATTTTTTGATTTTTATATAATTTTTCAGAATTTTTATAAGAATTTTTGGGTTTTGTAATTTTTAGGGGTTTTATAAATCCAAATGGCACAAAAATCTGACATAAGATAAAATACACTAAACTAATTATCACTAATTTTTTTAAAATTTTTAAAGCAGTTTTTATATTTTTCATTTTTCAATTCAAACAGTAATGAAAATCACTGTGTTTGAATTTTTCAAAATATCAAAAAGCCTAAAAATGTCCCAAAATTTTAGGGAAATTTTTACACAATGGTAGGAGCCACGTGTACAAATTTCACCTAATTTGGATTTAATTTGAGATTTTATTCAATTAAAAAAAGGCACACAGCAGTCAGGGACCTGAATGCAAAGAAAAATATTTTCAGGACCAAGTAATAACAAGTAAATAAAACTCAGGGGTCCTTATGCAAAAAATACACAAAGACACGCGCAAGGCACATGAATCAGGTATGGAGGGGCATAAATGTAAATCCTATTTAAAAAGATTCAATCAATAACACCAAAAAAATACAGGACTTAAACTTCAAATGTTCCAAACCTCAGTTCTCATATGTAAGGACTAAAATGCAAATAACATAAACATAGAGGTCCAAGATGCAAATATTCCGAACTAAAAACAACTGAACTTAATATTTACAGGACTAACTAGAAATATAAAAACAGAAGAGGTCCTAAGTGTAAATTACCCTCGTTATTCAGATCGATGGCAGGAGGCGCGCCACGTGGAGGATCGGATGGCTGTGGTACGCTGGTGCCTCTTCTGCTGGATGGATGGTCCTGATCAAACCATCAGATGGATCGACGGCTGGGAAATCTCTGCAGACGAGCGGCTATGATCTAATCTGGCGCAGAGGGGATGATCAGACGGTGAACGAGGGTCCTCTAATAACTTGATGCTGGCAAGGTTTGCCAGCCCAATGCGCGCGCCGAGGACCTCCTCTGGAGCTGCTGAGATAGGGAACGTGAAGATTGGACTCTTCCGCAGCTTATGGACTCCTCCGATGCAGCCGGGGACCACCGGAGCGGCCCGACGACGGCGGAGGAGCTAAGCCTCTGTGCTCGAAATTTCAGACCCTCAGATGGGCCTCTTCGATCTGCAAGACAGCACAGAGAGAATACTGGGTCGAGGGCAAATTGCCTCGACCAGGTTAGGGGTGGAATGGGTGGTCAAGTGAGTCGGAGCGGAGACCTCCAGCAAAGCGACGGTGGTGGAGGTCCTCTTCTTGGTTCTGGGGCGAACAAAGTTGATCGGATGGGTGAAGAATGTGGGGAGAGGTCGCGTGAGCGTTGTGGTCGAGTCGGATGAGCGAATGGATGATCGAATCGACGTGAATCGGTCGGCGAAGCCCGGCGGCGCAAAAAGGGGGAAAGCGGAAATTGGCCTATTCTAGAAGGAATCGGGGATACCTGATGGAGGATGTCGACTAGGCTGAAGCTGGCGGAGCTCCTGAGGTCTTTTCCTCAAGGGTTCGTCGGAGTCCCGAGGCATGGCGCACCTCGCGGCGGCGCACGGCGATGGACTCGCCGGATCAGTGGCTGGAGACACCTCCTCCTCACTGCGACACCTCTGTTCGATAGTTGTCACTCTATGAAGGACGGTGGAGGTCCTGGGATAGAAGGGCGGAGCCAAAGATGGCCTGAAAAGTGCGGCGGAGGAGTAGCTAAATAGTAGGAAGGGTTCGACAAGGAGAAGTTGGGCTGGGTTTAGTGAAGCACGGATCCCTAGGAGAAACGTTGGGCGTGGATCACGGATGTGAGAACTTCAATCGGGGCCCAAGGTTTGGTTATTTGGAGATCAGATCGTGCCGCGAAAATTTGAGAAATCGGGTCGGGGGCGAGATCCGCGAACCAAGTGGTCCTGGGGGGAGAGTTGACCGGGGGTCAACAATCCCCGTGGACCAATGGGATTATAACATTTTTTATTTCTTTGTAAATTCAATTAAAATTAGTAAATGATTTTATTTCGAAAAAGTTAAAACATGAAAAATGTTTCTTATTTTTCCTATTATTTTTTTGTGATTTTTATTTATTTTTTTGAAAAATATATAACGTATTTACAATATATTATTATTATATATAGGTATATACTTATATGTATTTTTTATTTTTATTTTTAATTGATTAATTGTGTACAATTATTCCAAATTTATATTTTATTTATTTATAACATAAAATTTAAAATAATAAGGTATTTTTATTTTATTTTTTTCATGATGTATTTACATGCGTTAAATAAATAGGTTGATATACATATGTACATGGTATATATATACAAGGTGGGAAATGATTTTTATTTTTGTTTTAAATTTTCTGATTTTTATTTTATTTATTTACACCATAACATATGGAGTATAAAAATATATTTTTATTGGATTTATTAATTATTTACAAGGAGAAAATAAATAGGTATTTTATTGTACATACATGGTTTATATACACTGATGAGAGAGAATTTATGTCTTTTTTTATTTTTTTCATTTTTCTTTTAATTTTATCTTTACAAATATATACCAAATATGAGAAACACTTTTAAATTTTTATTTTGTGGAAAATAAATTTATTTAAATATATGGAGGTATGTACATGTATGAATGGCCTTATCTCTCTCTACTTGGGTTCTTTTACGGTCAGGCCCATGTTGAGCCCTCCCTTGGGATTAGGTCACTCAATATTTATTCTAAATATTACCCTCTTTTTCTTGTGTTTCTTTATTCCTCTATTTTGTCACAAAAACATGCTAATTATGCATATTTACAAGATGCACGTGTTTTGGCATTTTATGATATTTACACACATTTACATGGTACTTGGCTAAGGTTTCTAGCTAAAATAAAGGAATAAAGAGTGATGAATGGGGATTCATCAGTAAAGGGATGTGATAGAATTAGTAACAAATTTCAATTTCCTAGGGTTGAAGTCACTTCATGAGTACAAGGTCATGCTTAATAATGTCTCAATATTTTAAAAAAATAGGAATGCATTTATAAAGGTCAGGGACATTAAGTGATTTGAGTTTGGTGATGACATGGAAGACCTCAGCTTAAAAAATGGGAGAAATAAGATCACCCGGGTTAGATATTTTACAACTAGAGACACATCAAGATCAAAAGCAATGTGACGATTGGTATAAGGATCGATGTATAGATCTTGGTAAAAGTTGATAGCTAATCAAGAATGTTTTGAAGGTCTTTTATATGGTCCCTTGGGATTCTCTTAAGGATAGCATGTGATGGATGTGACCTGACAAAGATATTTCGTGTTATGGTCCCCTTAAGAAGCCAATGGATCTTGGCCCTTATTGAGTCTAAGGAACTCGTCTTCCTGAAGAGATTCAAAGTTTTTTTTGCAACTTTGCTATTGATTCAATGAAGTTAAGTGGTATAATACCTAAAATTGATTTGGCCTTATCAATATCAAGCTTGGTGTTCTGGGTATACATGATGAAGTATGAGAGACTTTCCTTTCTAACGAAGGGTATCTTCTTTTAAATTTCATTTCTGAAATGGGTTGTGTGTTTAAAGTGGTTGTGACCATGAACTAGTTTTAAGTTGGGAGAAGGTGGATTTGTTGAACCAAGAATCCTCCATCTTAAAGGGTATTTTTGTTAACAACAATGAAGGGATGGAGACCATAAAAAATTTATGGCAAGAGAAGGTTTTGGAAAGAGGGACAACCTTGGCAATTGGGGACATGTTGAGAAGGGATGGGGAAATGAAAGCCTAGTCTAATTTGGTCCATCATCCTCAGGAAACAACAATCCACATAGGTAAAGAACTTCCAAAATCAATGAGGTAAGATAAACGACACCAATCATTGAATGCTTAGTAGAAAGAGAAGGAAGCCCCACCAGAAGAAGATTATATAGGGTATCGAAATATATTAAAGTCCCTATATATGATAGCATGACCATCAAAAAGAGGGAGATCATGGAATTGCTTGAGGAAGCTTTCTTTATCCCTTAAATGGGGGGAGACGTTAATGAAGGTGAAATTTATGGCGGAGGAGATGCGGGTGGATTATAGAAATGAAGTAGTCTTATCAGTGATATTTTGATATCCGAGGATAAATGGGTCCCACATAGTAAGGATGATCCAATTCATACCAGAGGAGTTAGAAAGCCATAGGAGGAAGTCTATGGTTGCAAGGTTGCAAGTGCTGATTTCATATCCAAGTCTCAGAGAGGAGTTCTTGAATGGCAAATACATTAATCTTCTGATTTTACTCTAGGTTTTTAGTCAACCAAGTTTCTAGGGACCCCCTAACCCTCGAATATTCCAAAGCTTGATGTTCATGTCCGTTTTATGGCCATAGATGAAGCCTAAGTTAGTGGATCTAAGTTCCCCCTAAAAGATTTGGTTTTGGGTCGCCTAATCCGTTGGAAGAAAGCATTTAAGTCCTAATCCTTCAAAGATGATGCCAAGTTTTGAAAATACCTCATTTGATAGCTTTAGCTGTATTTGGGATGACGGTAATGGAGAAAGAACTAAAGGAGTTATGAAAGTTAAAAATTTCATCCCATGCATTCAAGAAAATTTTGGATAATCTTCGTTGAAGCCAAAACAAATCAGGGTACCTGGGGAATTGGTGGTCTTTAGGTCTTCTTTTGGGGTCAGACATGAAATTGGCAGTAGGTCACTAGCAGGCTTCATTCAGAATGGGCTTAAGGAGTTAAGGAAGGGGAAGACTTTTGTATGACTCGCATATGGCAAGATTTAGTGTACTCTTTCGCACTTTTGTAAGGGGGAGCCAAAATTCATTCTATAAGATTGTCGTCGATGGTAACTCCTATGCTTTTTTAGCCAAAGTATGGTGTTCTCAATAGAGTTCCTATAAAGATCCTTGATAATGTGAAGGTTCATATATGATGAAAAGCCACGATGTGTGGGGAAGGGAAGCTGTTCCATCTTCTCAGGTTCCCAAGATGCATCCAGCCCCACAAAGCGGTTTTTGGGGCCGACTCCTCAATAAAAGTTGTTAGTGACTAAGGACTAGCTCCACAATAGCAAAAGAAGTTGTTTTCTCATGACGCCATGATAAAGGGGTTTTGGGGGATGCTCCACTACCGGGTACATGGAGATGAGGAGGTCAGAGATAGTATTTTTTGTTCGAAGGGCTATCATAATGGATGAAAATGAGACCTAATGATTGTAGGATGGATGTAGCTTCGAAGACCATGTCAAGGGTCATGAATTCAACTACCTTAGTGATTGCTTGAATTTTAGGGACATCCACATCAGCATCATTGCGATCCTATGATAAGGAAGGGACTTCGGAGGCCAAGAGTTTCCTGAAGTTCTTCACCAGGTTGTTGAGTATGGAGGGGTAAGACCCCCGGCGATGAAACATGTGGGAGGAGAGTTGCAATGCCTTTTTTTGAAGGAAAGAAAGACCTCCACCATATAGGTGGATGCCCGAAAACTTCATCTTTTATTCCTCAAAATATAGTACAAATGTACAACAAGAAACCAACAAGAATATTATACATGAACCAAATCTTTGCTAGAGACTTTGCATGCGCCACAATACTCTCATCATAACATCATTCCTCCCTAAATATCACCCTGTTCTAGCCTCCCAGATGGCCCAGATCATTGCAATTCAACTCATTTTCTCATTCTCTAACACATTCCAATTTGCACCAATGGATTAGAAGCCAGAATCTCCATTCGTTGCTACCATTGGGTTTCCAAACATGTCCCAAGCACCGATCAAACTTTTGCACCTAAAAAATAAGTGATACTCATCCTTGGTGTCCACCTGACATCGACGACAAATAGAACCCATCTTCTGTATGAAGCACGCTAATCCATACCCAATTAATAGTATCTCTCTTCTAAACAACCAAAAGAAGACTTCAACATGAACCCGGATTTTCCACTTCCATAACCTTCTACAGTCCGCCACGCACATCCTGGGTCAAGGGTTGTGGGACCCTTTAGGTATTTGTATGCCTTCCCCAACGAGAAAGTCCCATCACACCAACATCAATAATCACCTCCTATCATGGGCCCTTCCATGCTATATAACTCTTAAAGCATCACCAACTCATCTAAGCATTGATCCAAAACCTCACATCTAAACTACGATAGAAAGGATTGGTTGTCTCACGCTTTCGCTCCAAAGCAGTTCAGTTCCATAGCCATTGCCCATCGATGTGTGAATTTCATACCAAGTGCACCAGTTTCACTCCATTCATCAATGAAAAATTTAAAGCCAACTCCATTTCCAATAACCAGCCTTAAGAAGGGCTGGATATCCTGCACCACAGAGCAAAATCCTCTCCAAAAATGTGTGTGTACACTACCTACCTCCCCAGGTCCTGGCAAGGAGGACCTTAGGCTATATATTTCTCGAACACGATTGCACACCAAACTATCATATTATCCCAGATTCGCACAATTCATTTACTAAGTAGTACCTTATTCATGTCCTCCAGACATTGAATGCCAAGACTGCCATCTTCCTTTGATTGAGAAATTGAATTCCAGTTCACCATAGGCCACCCATTAGAGCTACCAGAGGATGACCAAAAAATATTTCATAATTCTCTCGGATCTCTTCCTCACCCCCACAGGCATTATCCTAGCTGACAAGAAAAAGAAAGGAATTGTAGACAGGACCAATCTCACAAGTACTGGCCTACAACCTCTAGACAAGCATGCAGATTCCGACCAACCAACTTCTTCTCCATCTTCTCAACCATTAGAAGCCAATCGGACAGACGCATCCATTCCACCACCAACAGCACACCAACATAATGCAAGCGTAACTCCCATCGTTGTGACCTTAGCCAGCATGCACACAAGTTAGTCTCTTCCTCTGTCAAGTCAAAAGGCACAAATTTTGATTTTCCTCTGTTGAGTTTCAACCTGATACTACACCAAATATGTCCAAGACAATAGATAATTCTTTACAGCTTTCTGAACCCCCTTCACGAGTAGAATGATATCATCTGCATATTGAAGAATGGGCACTAATATCTCACCTCTAAAGTAACTACTATAAAAGCCTCCTGTAACAGCACGATCAGCCATCATTGTCAGTGAATCTACCACAAGAATGAAAAATAGGGGCGCAATAGACAATCCTGGTGAACCCCATGATGCGGATGGAAATAGCCCCCTCTAGACTGTTTGTTCACGATAACAGCACATAAAGCTATCGTGTCACATCGTTTCATCCACAAGATCCATTTGTTCAGGGAACCCCCTTCGATATAGAGAAGCCCACAAGAATCGCCAATCTACACTGTCATAGGCTTTGGAGAAATCCACCTTCCACAGATACCCCTTCATTTTATTCCTCCTCTAGTCTACCAAAATCTCTGTAGCCATCACAACACTATCCATCAGTTGTCTATAAAGCAGGAAGGTACTATGAACTGGAGAGATTATCTTGTTCAAGACGCACCTCAATCTATTAGCCTACATCTTGACCAAAATAAGGTAGAATGCATTAGACAGAGCAATGGGACGATAATCCTCCACCCTTGTGACAAACTCCTTTGCTAGCAAAAAGATGAATGATCTAATGAGCCACTCAAAACCAGAGCTCCCGTTTGCAAATTCCAACACACCATCCGTTACCTCTGTGGCTACTAAATCCCAGAACTCCCTAAAAAGAAGATAGAGAAGCCATCTAGCCCAGGGCACCCATCTGGATCAAATCAAAAACTACACTGCAGACCTCCTCTACCTCAAAGAGTCTTGTCAGCAGCTATGCATCAAGGTCAGGAATTTGTATCACTCTCGGTCCCAGCCATCTTGAACCACAGCTAGGTGTGCGTGTGCTTATGGACCTGGCTGTTATTGTAAACAATTAACGTGGAGCGTGAACCAACTCAGTTTCCAAGGTTTGTTGACCTCCCTGCTGACCAAGGGGACGGCATGCAAAGATGATGATAGGATCCCCGTCCCCCCGGATGTGGGATACAATTTTGGTGACACCCTCCCTGATCGTCAGACTGTAACAAGGAGGAGGTTTTCTAGATAAGGTGGAGGGGGATAGGGGAATGGACGTCTTCAGCTTTGGTGTTCTCGGGGATTTATGGCTACGCCGTCGATGGGAACATGGAACGTTGATCAGAGCTTTGGGGGATAGAACTCATCATACGGGCGTGGATCCTCTGCCGTAAGTGGATTGCAGCAGAGTCTGCTGCAATCCACAGGATGAATGAACGTGGCGGTGAATGATCCAATGGTCGAGGATCCGCCCCCAGCCCCTCCTCTCCCCGAATCCCTACCCTCGTCCCCGACCCTCTCCTCTCGGCCCCCACCATCGCCGCCTCCCCGAACCTCTCTCGCCCGCCCCGAGCATCGCCGCCTCCCCGACCCTCTTGTCGACCATCGCCCCACCCTCTCGCCCCCGACCATCACCACCTCCGCCTCCCCGACCCTCTCTCGCCCGCCAACGACCTCGCCGCCAAGCCCCGAGCATCTTGTCGACCATCTCCCGACCCTCTCGCCCCGACCCTCTCTCGCCCACGACCTCACTGCCAAGCCCTCTCTCGCCGACCAACCCGACCATCGCCGCCTCTCGTCCCCGACCTCTCTCGCCCCGACCATCGTCGCCCAAGCCCTCTTGTCCCCGCCGCCAAGCCTGGTGGTACGCATGACTCGATCTCCATGGCCAAATAACTCCAACCCTGCAGGAAGCCCACAAACACTGAAATCGATGGTCAAAGGAACACCGAAAGCCATCAAGGCTCCATGTAAATCAGCAACAATTGGTCGGGGTAATTAACGAATATATCTGCCATGGTGGGTCTAACTTCCCGACGAAATCATAAGCTTGAAATTCCTAACATATACTGATAACCCTAATCCAGACGTGGATAATAATGGTGCAACAAATAGCTTGTCCACCATGGACCCCTTCCCCCATCATGGTTCCAGTTTTTGGAAAGCATGAGCAGATATAGTTATCCTAAAAATCGCAAGTTGCAAGCACGTCCCAGTAGGAAATACGTGCTCAAAAATCTAAGTGACGCTGTGCAGTTATACTTCCATAGCCTTTTTATGGAACCTGTGTATATGAAATGAAGAACCAAATGTCAAGTGTTGCATACCCAAAGTGACCTGTGCAGTTATACTTCCATAGCCTTTTTATGGAACCTGTGTATATGAAATGAAGAACCAAATGTCAAGTGCTGCATACCCAATATAACGAAGAGGCTTTGCTTTGTTGGTCTCAGAGATGAGCTATGTTCTGGAACTGAGGAGCTTATAACAAAAAGTTGAAGTGTGGCTGATGCTATATATATACCAAAAGACAATTTATCCAAGTAGAACCTCTTCCATACCAAAACGAGCACAAATATACAAAAGTGGATACCTCCATACAACAGAAAGCACACCATATATACAAAAACACGCACATATATACCAAAAGACTATTTATCCAAGTAGAGCCTCTTCCATACCAAAACGAGCAAAGATATACCGAAGTGGACACTTCCATACAATAGAGAGCACGACCATACCAAAACTCGCACATATATACAAAAACACGCACATATATATACCAAAACAAGCTTTTATCCAAGTAGAGCCTCTTCCATACCAAAACGAGCACAGTTATACAAAAGTGGACACATCATACAATAGAGAGCGTGTCCATACCAAAACGCGCACATATATACCAAAACATCGTTTATCCTACAAAGAGCGCTTTGCGAAGAATCCTACTAGAGCCATCTACTATTATACAAAAGTCAATGTTTTCGTATCAAAACACACACATATATACCAAAAATTGTTTATCCAAGTAGAACCTCCTCCATACCAAAACGAGCACCAATATATAAAAGTGGACATTTTCATACAACAGAGAGCACGTCCATACCAAAACTCGCACATATATACAAAAATACCGTTTATCCTTCAAAGAGCCGCTTCGCGAAGAATCCTACTTGAGCCCTCTACTATTATATCAAAAGAGGATGTTTTCATACCAAAACACGCACCTGTATACCAAAACTCGCACCTATATACCAAAAGTCCATTTAATATACAACGTGCGCTTTGAGAAGAATCCTACTAGAGCCTTCACTATCATACAACAGAGAGCACACCTATACCAAAACTCGCACATATATACAAAAACACCGTCTATCCTACAAAGGGCACATTGCGAAGAATCCTACTTGAGTCCTCTACTATAATACAAAACACGCATAGATATATACAACAGAAAGCACTTCCATACTAAAACACGCATAGATATACAAAATACGCTTCTTCCTCTGAAGTGTGTTTACATATATCTTTGAGTTCATGTTCATATCTATTAGTCCAAAAATGTGAATTCTTAGATTCTCATATACCAATCTTTTTTTCCATACAAAAAAATTCCTCTCCACGAATCACATGGAGTGCACAGTTCGAAACTCTCCAACGTTAAAAGACTATTGTAGACGCACTGATGACACTGAATACATCAAGATTCTCGGTAATTTTTGTCTTGCTTCCATATCAAAACATCCTACATTATACAAAAGCCCATATTTTCTACAAAAGGCTCCTTGAGAACAAACATACAAGAAACATATCCAATATGCAACAGAGCAGATTGCCATACCAAAACATGCTTCGTTATACAAAAACTAACGTTTTCCTACAAAACGCATCATGAGAATAAAGATACAAGATGCATCTTCGATATGTAATAGAACAGAATACCAAGATGTCTCCAATGTGGACAACAAAAAATTTCACTTACAAGAAGGTCTAATACAGGCTCTCTCAAGTATTCATATACCAAAACATCCTTCAATACACAAAAATCCATGTTTTCCTACAAAAGCCACCTTGAGAATAAACATACAAGAAGTATCTCCAATATGCAACAGAGAAGATTGATGTGCCAAAATATCCTTCATTATACAAAAAAACCATGTTTTCCTACAAAATGCGCCTTGAGAATAAACATACAAGAACCATCTCCAATATGCAACAGAATAGATTCACATACCAAAACATCATTCATTATACAAAAACTCATATTCTCCTACAAAATGCTCCTTGAGAACAAACATACAAGAAGCATATCCAATATGCAACAGAGCAGATTGCCATACCAAAACATACTTCAGTAACAAAAACCAACGTTTTCCTACAAAAGACGCCTTGAAAATATAGATACAAGATGCATCTTCGATATGCAATAGAACAGAATACCAAGATGTTTCTCCAATGTGAACAACAAAAAGTTTCACTTCCAAAAAGGTCTAATACAGACTCTATCAAGTATTCATATATATATTCACTCGAAACAAAGTATACATATTCACTTCCAACCAAGTCGGGGGAGGAGCGAGGCGTCGACCGTAAAGCGCTCAGGGCGAGGACGCGATATCGGAGGACAATGCATCCGAGGAGAGGTGTTAGTACTCATGGGCTAGGGCTACTCGGGGCGTCAGAGTTGAGGCGTCGAGTGAGGGGGAAGGTGGCGTCGGCAGGACGACTTGGCCAAGATGCCAATGTCAATGCGGTGATATTGGGGACGTTGCGCCGTCACTCTCCCATCATACTCCTGCGAGTGAGTATGCACTGCAATGGAAGGGGGGAGGTACGATGAGGGGGATTCACGCCGAGGAGGTTGCACCGCGGAGGGAGGAGGCATGGCCAAGTTGATGCGTGGCGGAGGTGGTAGGTGCGGCGAGGAGGATGCGTGGTAGAGCGAGGAGGCATGGCGAGGAGGATGTGCAGCAGATGGGGGAGGTGCGGAGAAGTGGATGTACGACGGAGGGGAGAGGCATGGTGAGGAGGATGCACGACAAGGGAGGTGGGCATCGGGGGATTGGGGAGGAGGGTTTGGGGAGGAGGGTGTCGGGAGAGAAGAGGGGTTGGATGGGAGTGTTTCCCAGCCGTTGGATCGTTTGCTGCTATGTGGTGTGCTTCCGTGAGTTGCAGCAGAGTCTGCTGCAACTCACTTACTGCAGACGATCCTTACAGGCAGTACACCACGACTATATTAATTCTCACTATGATGACGAAGAGTGGACTTTATATAAACACGAAGCTATAATAATATAATTAGCATATTAAACGAAGAGTGACTTTATATAAACACCAAGATAGAATTACATATTAGAATAACTACAGCTGCGTAACTAAACTTCTTAAAATACCATTAAAACCCATATTGACCAAGTCCCTTCAATCAAACAGCGACTATTTTCTCCTGAAAACTGGTCTCCTTACCTAAAGTAGATGACAACTAAAGAGTAAACTAAATGTAACATTTTAAAACAACATATAGTTTGGAAAAACCTATCTCTCCACGGCCTCCTATATATTTGAAGAACCCATAAGGGGCATATTGGAGCTTAGTCCTTCGAATTGCAAACAACACTGACCAAGTCTTTGTCGACCCTGCTTCGAGCAGCTTATCCGTTGAGGTTCCATTTTAAATCCACCAATATCTAGCGACGTAATCCATAAGGAAATCCATGCACATTTAGCAACAACGAGGCAACGTAGAACCCCCTAACTATAACCCTTCTCATGTGAGGAAGCAGCGGCTGACCTTGAGGGCAAAGGAGATGCAAGGAAAGGTAGAGAGGGAACGGAAAAGGAGGGTGCCGGAGGAGCAGAGGTTCGAAGGTGGTGGAGGCAATAGAGGAGGAGGTGGGTTTACATAGAGGGATGAAAAGGAAGAAGGGGGGTACAAGTGATAATTACCCTACCTATTCAAGGATGAAGAGGAAGAAGACAAAGAAGAAGGTAATGAGAAAATGGCATGTCTACCATAGCTATTCAATTGTATGTTATTCTACATATATAATAACAAAGATATTACATAGAAATTGACGGGAGACGGGCAACAAGCTGCACCGCCAATCCCTTTTGAATGGCAAATCCAATCCTTCGAAATACAACATTCATAGACTTAGGAACCATAACATTGCTATGCATGATTTTTTGAATACTCTTAAGGAGCTCCACTGCTTCACTTTCCAAGAACCCAAATGTATCAAAGCCAAAGGGAATGAATACATGTTGATTGTCAATGCAGGCCTTCTCATTCTGGGCTTTAGGGTGGACGGTATCCTTACTAGCAAAATATGTAAGATCAAGAGATGGGAGTGCGACACGTAGGCCTTCCAAAGCATTAAGAAAATTAGAATCCATACCATGTATCCCGTTGTCTCGTAGCATGTGGTCTTGAAGCATCCAGGATTGAGCTCTGGAGGCCATAAAAGCATATGAAGAAGCCTCAATAGCCGAGTAAAGACCCAAACCACCGAGTCTGATGGGTAGAGACGCCACTCTCCACTGAAGGCCACCAAAGAAAGGACCTCCACAAACCACAATATCCTCAATAGCTCCGTGTAACCCTTTGTCAAACCAAGTAGCGGCTCGTTCCATATATACAAGTTGGCATGTCCGTAAGCCGAACATAAGCTTGGCAGTGCCCATACAAGATTGTAATAGAAGTAGCTCACTTTGTGGATCATCCAACTGAGGAAGTAAATGCATTAAGTCAACAGCCTTGATAGCCCTCATCATAGCCAAATCTTCAATAAAATCTTTATCCCTACCCACAGCTCCTCCAAGCAACTTCACACCTAGCACCGGCCTCCCAATATCCAAGGGAAACAGCCCTTTACGGATCTTCTGACCATCACATGAGGGCCAGAAAAGCTCTGTTTTTTATATTTAGAATAAGACCCATTTCTGGACCCCTGCATTTAATAATGTTAAGTGCCTTGGCCACCTCTAAAGTGTCCCCAATGATTGTCCCATCATCATGATACCAAGCATGGAGTAGGAGTTTACAATTATCTCTGATCTCATGAATAAGTGGGTGCAATGCCAGAGAAAAAAGAAGGGGGCCTAAAGGGTCACCTTGCTGCACTCCTGTTGATGACCGCAAATAATTGTCTCCAATATATAATTCGGCGTCTTGAGCATAAATAAATTCCACCCATGAAGAAATAGAGGGGCATCTCCTTCTAACTTCACTTAGCATCAGAGATCTATCTATCAAGTTGAAAGCATTAGAAAAATCCACCGTAAGCATAGAGAGAGACCCGTTCCCGTGAAGTTTGCTCAAAAGACGGTTGGTGTTGTGTAAGATGGCTTCCGCTCCTCCAGATACTCCAACTCCAAATTGAAAGTCATTGAGATATTTAGACGTCTCCTTGCCGACCCCTGTCATAGCAACTTTGGATACAAGGCGCCTCCAGATAGTGCCTAAAGCAATAGGATGTATGCCGTTGTCCGGTTTGAGCAGTGGAGTAAGGGGTGCAGAGGCCACAAACTCAGCCGGACTCAAGGGGCATCTCCCATTAAGCCATAAATTAACTACCAAGGAAATAGAATGTAAGAGATCCTTAGCAACCGCTGATCCCACCCCACAAAAGGCATCTAAAATATGTTGATTTCTCAGACCATCTCTTCCACAAGATGTCCCTTTAGGAAAGGATTTAATAGCTCGCAAAATAACATCTGCATCAGCTGTAAGAGGAGTCTCTGAAATCAAGATATCTGGTATGATAGGAGGCGGCTTATAAGGATGTTTAGCCTCTAAGTCCTTGAAGGTGTCTTCATTAAGAGGCGCCACTCCTGAAGAGTATAAAACCTTTATGGCTGCAGTAAAGTGTCCATCTGACACTTTGCGAAGACACTGTCTGATGTTAGAGCTTTGATACTTATTCTCCTCCAAAGAATTATTCTGACTAAGATATGAAATTCCCGAATCATCCCCTTTCAAAAAATCACCCACCCAATTGATGAAGCCATCTGTACTACCCCACTTAGTGAGTGAGCTCAAAATAAGTTTTTGTTGTAAGGACCTTCTATTACCAGATCTTTTATCCCTCCTATTCATGGGTCTGAAAACCTGTAGGGTGTAGCGAGGAAGAAGCAGCAATCTCACCCAAGCTTTTAAGGACCCTGGTCCAGCGATAACTTGATGTAGAGTTGCTTTTAAAGCATGAGAGAAAGCAAGACGACAACTTGGAGGAATGCTCTTAACGGTGGTGACCGGATGCTTGAAGATATAATCAAGGAGCGTAGCATCAATAATCACCCCATCATTGATACCATGTACAACAGGTGCAACATGTAGGATGGGTTTCAGGATGCCAATAATGTGTCCTTGAACCACCCTTGCATCATCTGTGGCACGAACAAGACCATCGTCATGATGGCAGGCATGACACATAGCTAGTATCTTCATACACCTTCCGCACAACCATTGATCCAGGTCCCTCAAAGTCTCTTCTATGGCAAGAAATAGATCAAGATCAACTGTGATTGCATCCCGCAAAACAGAAACCCGATCATCACTGGAAAGATGCACCCTCTTAATATGAGAGATTAAACGTGTAATCCCTTTGCTCCCTTCCCTTCCATCCGGACAATAATGGAAGTTCCAAAAAGGACAAGTCACTCCATCTGGACGATGGGATGCACATGAAATATCTGTAGAGCAAGACCGTGATAGCCCATGATGAGTAGGAGATGCGTGAGCACAAGCAGAGATCGTCCCAAAGGGTGGACGAGACATCTTGAAGATGACGAGGTCGGAGAAGAGACAACGAGTATACTGGGAGCAGGACCTAAGGGCCAAACATAAGAGCGAGAGCCGGCTGCGACGCTGGTAGGGGCGCTGCTGCGCAGCGTTGGACTGTTGGTAGGGATTAGGGCACTGCCAGGGCAAGTGGGGATCGAGGTTGGGGCTGGGATCGGGGCAATGAGGCTGGGGGCGAGGCGGGTCGAGGTCAGGGCGCTGGGGATGGGTCGGGGGCACTGGGGCGGGGCGGGTCGGGGTTGGGGGCGCTGGGGCGGGCTGGGTGGAGGTGGGGGACGCTGGAGGTCGGGGGTGCGGGCGGGGGTCGGGCTAGGGGAGATCGGGGGTCGGGCCGGGGCGAGAGTGCGGGTGCTGGGACAAGGAAGGTCGGGGCGGGGGAGGTCGGGGGCGATGGGGGTGGGGGAGGTCAGGGGAGGTCGGGGTTGACCTAAAATTAGATGGTGCGGGTGTTGGGACGAGGAAGGTCGGGGCGGGGCGAGGGTGTGGGCGCTGGGATGGGGAAGGTCGGGGCAGAGGAGGTCGGGGCGGGGGAGGTCGGGGCGTTGGGGGATGGACGACAAAAGTTAACATTAGTTTAGGATGCGGATGGACGACAACTAGCACAAGGAGCACAAGTGAGAATTGGCGAAGAAGTCGGAGGCAATAGAGCATATTCCAAAAAAGAGAGAAGCATAAGTAATATCACAATATCTAAGAGTGGCATAAGTGATAAAATCCCTAATATAAATGGTCGAGACTCTACATAATACCGTTCTTTTTTATGCCTTCTCCCCATTTTTTTCCATCCCTATTTAATACGAAGGCTCATAAGTTCATTACATTGAACTTCTGTTTGACAGCATCCAGCTTGTATTGACGCCAAATTTTCACGTGTCGTTTGGTCCAACATATTTATTCCTCTATGCTTTAGGTAAAGGACCCTACTTCCTAAGTAATGTGGATTCTCTTCCATTCTTTGATCTTCTGTTTGGTCCTTTTCAATTTTAGCATATATGAGTCAATTCTTTGGGTCCAAGTATTATGAATGAATTCACTAAAACCCTTATACATATATCGGATGTTATCATAAGTAGAAGCATGGGATTATGATCCAAGAAGCTTTGAGGAATTTCAACCATAAACTAAAGTTGACAATGAGTTTGAGGAGAAGCTGTTGGGTGGTTGTTATCCGTCCCAAATATTTGGGGGTTATTTCTAGCAAATAAACCAAAAGTTGTTGAGGAGATGAGGTTTGCATGGGACATGCATGTTGGAGACTCCTGTTCAGAGTAGGAGTAGAAGAGAGAGAGGCGGTGGGAGTCCATATAAAACGGACCCCATGCATGGCTTGAAGAGCATTCTAAGGCAAGCATCTCTCTCTCCTTCTCTAGGTTCTCTCTCTCTCCCCGCGTAAGGCGTGAAGAGCAGTCCACAGAGGCGTAAAGAGTAGCCCGCACAAGGCGCAAAGAGCAGCCCGAAGGGGTGCGAGGAGCAGCCACAGGAGGGGTCCGTTCCCCCTCGTTCATAGGAGCACAAGAGGTGTGAGGTACGCATGTACGAAGAAGAATCGTGCACGAGAGGGGTCAATTCGTAACGAGGAGAAGCAACGGTATCGTGCACTCTAAGTGTAAAGTGGTGGTTATCTGATTTTATTCTTTTAATTGAGCCTCAGTTTTGTTGGACTAAAAAATTGAGAAGACATTGTGCCTTCTCTTTTTCAACCTAATAGATTTGCTGTGGGTCGTCGTGTCACATGGATTTTTTCCTCTATCACATCGAGGAAGGTTTTGCCACGTAAAATTTCTCGTACGATTATCACAGTACAATTATTGTGCTTAGTTCTCATATAGAAAATGTTACGTTGTCGATCATCCTTTGTAGGACAGGCTAAGGGAACCCTGCGATTTCCCTACAAGTGGTATCCGAGTTCACGTCGTCGAGATGCGAAAGGATGACGAAGGCACGATGATCAGGTCGATGAGCACTAATTGGCAAATCTGGATGGACAAGATGGATGACTTCTTATATTGCAAGGACCTCCGTGATTCGGTGGAAAGAGAAACAGCCAAACCCAAGAGCATGTCTACAGGCGATTGGATGAAGCTGAACAAAAGAGCAGTCGACACCATCCGAAGGTAGCTGGACTTGTCTGTATCCCAACATGTCGCAGAAGAGACAGATGCAAAGAAACTGTGGGAGAAACTGACAGAGCTTTATGAACAGAAGAAGACCACAAAAAGGCGTTCTTGATTTGAAAGTTAGTGAATCTGAAATACAAGGATGTGATGAAGGTTGTTGAGCACTTTAATGAGTTCCAGAATCTCATCAATCAACTGAGTACCATGAACATGGACTAGATGATGAATAGTAGTCGCTTATTCTACTGGATTCCCTATCAGACAGTTGGGAAACTCTGGTGATTACTGTGAGAAAAATTGCTACAAACGGCAAGCTGACCATCCCCATGGTGAAGAGAAGTCTTCTGAATAAAGAAATCAGATGACGATCAACAGGAGGGTCTACTTCTTTACATGAGTACGCAGTTGAAAGAAAAGACAAGCCCATCAGCAGGGGAAAATCATGAGAGAGACTCCGGGAGAAGTCCAAGGATAGAGGAAAGTTCCATCAATGTAATAAGACTAGTCGCTGGAAGAGAGACTATAGAGTCTGGAAAAGAGAGAAATCAGAAGCCAAAAAGAATCACTAGAAAGATGAAGATGAGAACGTTGGTACAACAGTAGATGATGATGATGAGGATGAGGATCAATTTGGTTCTCACTATTTAATAGTAGTGTCTATATATATGGGTTGTCTCTGAGTGGACCGTTGACACGATCGCCTTCTACCACGTGATTCCACACAGGAAGTTCTTCACATCCTATACAGGATGAGATTTTGTGAGAGTGATGATGGGGAACAATAGTTACTCCAAGATCCTTGGCGCGAGCACCATCTCAGTTCAGACTAATATTGGATGTGCAATAACTCTGCAGGATGTCAGACACATTCCTAACTTGCAACTTAGCCTCATATCTGGTTCTCAACTGGATAGGATAGGCTACCATTTGAAGTTTGACAACAGCATGTGCAAGATCAACAAGGGCTCTCTTATCATGGTCAGAGGCAGGTTGTGCATCACGCTCTACAAGACACGGGTGAAGGTCATGGATGGCAATCTACAAGCTAGAGAGGTCGATACATTAGAACTTTGGCATCTATGAATCGGGCGCATAAGACAAAAGGGCTTACATATTTTGAGCAGGAAGGAGTTGATTCCATGTCACATTGACATCACACTATCACCTTGTGATTCATGTAAGGTTGGAAAGAATAGGTGTGGACCTTTCAAGGCCAAATAAAAGGTGAAGGAAGACCTCCTACAGTTGATTCACTCTAGTTTGTGTGGTCCCATGTACACATCATCTTCTGAAAGAAACAAGTATTTTCTGACCTTCATTGATGATGAATCGAGGAAGATGTGGGTCTATATGTTTAGGATGAAGGATCAAGTCTTCGATTTACTTCAGGAAATTTCATGCCATGGTGGAGCATGAGACGGACAAAGTGTTGAAGTATCTGTGGACAGACAATAGAGGGGAGTACATCTCTCACAACTTCCAGAGCTACTATGCATAGCACAAGATCAAGCATGAAAGGACAAAGCTCAGCAATCCCCAGCACATTGGTGTCACTGAACGGATGAATATGACCATTATGGGGAGAGTTCGCTGCATGATGAAGATAACGAAGCTGCCCAAGACCGCCTGCTACTTGATTAATTGATCTCCATCTATTCCATTGAATTTTCAGGTCCTTGAGCGCATTTGGTCTGGGAAAGATCCCTTATATGCTCACATGAGAGTGTTCGCATGCAAAGCTTATGCATTTATACCAAAGGAATAGAGGAAGAAGCTTGATGACAAGGCAGTGCCCTACTTTTTTGTTGGTTATGGAGATTAGGAGTTAGATACCAATTTTGGGATCCAAGGAAGAAGACCATCACCAAGAATAGAAATGTGATTTTCTATGAGAACCAGACTTTGGATGAGAATGACAATGGTGATGGTGACTCAGATGGGATTGCTATGGATGATGACATCGATGGGGACTCAGATTCTTCTCCAATACATGGTACATATGGAGAAGATGCACAATCAGAATAGCATGAGTCAAATGCAGACCTTGCTGATGCAGGTCCAAGGGATCTTGGGTAGGGGGATCAGCCTCATCAACAACCAAATGCAACATAGCCTCACATCGGGAGATCTAGGAGGGCATATCAGCAATCATCTCTCTATCCTAGTTCTCAATATGTTATGTTGAATGATCATGACAAGACATGCACTTTTTAGGAGACACGAGAGCATAAGGAGAGAGATCAATGGTGCAATGCAATAAATGAAGAGACACAATCACTGAATAAAAATGATACATATGATCTTCTTGAGATTCCTACATGCAAGATAGCAGTGAAGAACAAGTGGGTCTACAAGCTGAAGTCGGATGATGGAGGCAAGCAATGAAAGTACAAAGCTAGATTGGCTGTAGAGAGAGATTCAACGAGAAAGAGGGTGTGTATTATGATGAGATCTTCTCACCAGTTGTGGTTCTAGGCCTTGTTGCAATCCTAGACCTTGAGTTAGAGCATATGGACGTGAAGACAACTTTTCTTCACAGGTGACCTAAAGTAAGAGATCTACATGGAGTAGCCATAGGGATACCAGGAGAAGGGGACATATGGTTTGCAGAATGAGGAAGAGTCTCTATGGCTTGAAGCAAGCCCCTAGATTGTGGTACTTGAAATTTGATTCCTTCATGACGAAGCAGAACTTCAAGAGGACTACAGTGGATCCATGTATGTACATTCGACATCTTCCCAATGGCAGGTTCATTATCTTGTTGATTTATGTGGATGACATGATGATAGTTGGTCATGATCTCGGGTTGACTACAAAGTTCAAAAGAGAACTCTCCAGGGAATTTGAGAGGAAGGATTTGGGCAAGGCAAGCAACATGCTTGGGATACAGATCACTTACGATAGGAAGAAGCACAGGTTGTGGTTGTCACAAGAGAAGTATGTTGAATGCATTTCATATCGGTTCAACATAGGGAATACGAAGCCTATCAGCATGCCCTTGCTGCTCATTTCAAGTTGACAAAAGAGACATGTCTGTCTACTTATGAGGAGAAAGCTGAGATGACCAAGATTCCTTAATAGTCCATAGTAGGTAGCCTTATGTATGCCATGGATTGCACCAGCCGAAACATTGCTTACCATGGATGTAGTGAGTAGATTCATGTCGAATCCAGGGAAGGATCACTAGGAAGCCGTGAATTGGATTCTGAGATAGTGGAGAGGGACCTCAAGTATATCTCTGCAGAGGTCAGATCCCAAACTCTGTGGATACATAGATGCTGACATGGCAGGAGATGTAGATCAGAGAAATCCGACTTCCGGGTACATTTTTACTTTTACAGGGAGAGCAATTTTGTGTCAATCCAAGTTGTAGAAATGCATTGCATTCTAAAGGACTGAAGAGGAGTACATTGCAGCAACAGGAAAATAAGTGATGTGGTTACAATGATTCCTTGGTGAACTTGGATGTGAAGACAATGAGCCAATTGTCTTCTGTGATAGCTAGAGTGCCATTGATATGAGAAAAGGCATGTTGTACCATGCTCGTACAAAATACATAGATGTGCACTATAATTAGCTGAGAGATGAAATTGACAAGAAGCATATCATTCTGAAGAAGGCCCACACAGATGAAAATCCATCAGATATGCTGACGAAGTCTATGACTCGTGACAAGATGCAGCTTTGCAGAGAGCTGAGCAATGTCGGCTCTATTAGTGATCATCTTCTTGGTGACACTTCCCTATTGGGACTGGAGGGGGAGGTTGTTGGGGCTATTATTCGCCTAAATGTTTGGGGGTTATTTTTACCAAATATCCCAAAAGTTCTTGAGGAGATGAGATGTGCATGGGACATGCACATTGGAGGACTCCAATTTGGAGTAGGAGTAAGAGAGAGAGAGAGAAAGGTAGAGAGTCCATATAAAAAGGACCCCATGCATGGCTTCGAAGAGCATCCCAAGCTGAGCGTCTCTCTCTCTCCCCCCTTTTTGTGATTCTCTCTCGCCCCATACAATGCGCAAAGAGCAGTCCACATGGGCACAAAGAGTAGAACGCACAAGGTACGAAGAGTATCCTGAAGGGGCGCGAGGAGCAGCTGCAGAATGGTTCCATTCTCCCTCGTCCATACTGATGAATAGGATTTTACGGAGGTCTTGTCAATCCACAAGGTGGATCAGCAGTCATCGAAGTGACCTCACACGAAACTCTAATTCAATCAATAATTAACCCACAATATGTATAAAGCAATGAAAAGCAAAATATGTGGAGTTAAAATTTATGATAACTCCATAATGTATGTGTATAGGTGTAAGTACTCTAGATGTCAAATATAGGGAGAAAATGAGAGAATCGTGGAAATAAAATCGCAAGATTATGTGCTTCTTGCTCTATTTGTTTGTGGGTTTTTAATTATATATTTTTTGTATTTATATCTTTATTTTTTATAGATATTTATATTTATTTTCTCTTTATATTTTCTGATTTTTAATTTTTTTATTTATAAAAGCTATATAATGATATAAGGATATATATTCCATATAGGATAATATATATGGATACAACTAAAACTAAAAAAATATAGAAAAAACTATTTTGGGGTTTTTAATATTTTTTACTATTTTGTGATTTTTTAAGGATTTTTGCTAATTTTTAAGGATTTTGAAGTCAAAAATATCCCAAATCAAGGATAAATAAAATAATTGAAATTAAAATGAAGATTAAAAATAATAAATAATGTCAAAAAATCTTCAAATTAATTTTAATAGAGAATATAATTTTAAAGGAATTTATAAAATAGAAAAAAAGAAGTTTTTTGGAATTTTTGAGATTTATATAAAGGATTTTAGGTCTTTCTAATTTTTATGTATTTTTTGTATTTTTAGTGATTTTTGGTATGAAAGATCAAAATACTTAAATAAATAAAATATACATATTTTTGGAATTTTTCAAAACATTTTTATATTTTTGGTATTTTTAAATCTAAATAAGGAATATATATGATCTTTTTTATTGTTAATAAATATTAAAAAGTTCTGAATTGTAAATATAAAATTATAGCATGAAAATATAATGTAACAAAAACGTAACGCTATTTTTCCAAAATAAAGTTCTGAATTGCTATTTTTGTCATTTTTGGAGCATGGATACTATATTTATTAAATTGAATAAATGCATAAAGAATCAATGAACTGGCAGAGGCATATATGTAATTAAGGGCCTTTTTACAATTTTTCCAAAATTACATAACTGGAAAAAATATTTCTTGTATCAAAACAAAATAACGAAAGTCGCTAGGGCCCAAGCGTGAAATTCCTACCTCATGTGGTACGACATATGATGTGAGCTAGCATGGACTCAAGTACAAATAATAAAAATGCGAGGGTCTTTTTGCAATTTTATAAAACTAATTAAATTGCATATGAATGATTTAGTACTAATATTTAAATACAAAAACTACGAGGAAAGGAATGCAAAATACCCCTACCAATGTATGATCGGACAACGGCTAGGTAGACACTTATGCACATGTCAGCTTGAGAACGTGCGATACCGCTTCACGCAACAACGGTCGGGATAAAATCATAGGGGAGGATCTGAGGTGAAGGCTTGACATGATCTGATAGTGGCTGTAGTGCACGAAGAACAAGGCCTGAATTCTATGATGAAAGCAATGAGATCAAATTCATCCTTTAAATTCTCTACGAAGTCTGCCCTCTGCTCAAAGGTGTCAATCTGTAAATCTCGCAAAGGTCATCAATGCAACACCAATAACAAGAAGAGGGAACTCCAAGGTCCATGCTTTATGAATCTTCCTCCCTATGGTGGAATTCTTGGGTTTCATCATTGATCATAAAGTAAACCTCTCTGATATCAACAAACAGGTCATAGGATTTGGGGTCGACTAAGTTTGGTGTAGCCATATCAGATGCTGGTCTCCGATCGGTAGTAGGTGTAGTGATAACCATAACACTCTAATCATCAGGACAGAAGCGTATTTCTGATCCGTGATCAATAATGACTCTCGCAGGGGCGAGAAAGGGTTGTCCTAGGATGATTGGATAGTGCTCCCTAGTGGTAGGGTCTCCATGGGAAATACGATAAAGTCAACAATATAAATCATGCTCTAAATCTAAATAACAACATTCTCTAAAATACCCTTCGACCACTTTATCGGTCCATCAGTAAATTGAACGATCATCCTAGTCTTTCTGAGAGGCCCTAAGTGAATAGATTGTACAAACGAGAGGGGGGTATGCTAATTGAAGAACTGCCATCATGGAGAGTGTGATCCCATGAATAGTAGGAGATGATGCATCTAATGAATAGTGTAGATGTTCTCTTTCCTAAAAGAAGGGTGATGGGTGATGGCATGGGTAGTGGCCATGGTCAAGATATGTCTCAGGTCTACTCCTTCACTTTCTCTTCTTGCGTTGAGGAACAGATAAATGGGTCATGACCTAGCAAAGTGGGGCATCAATGATTTCATGAATAGCAGCCACTACTTCGTGTTCAGATAACATTTTCTTGATATTTTGAATTTCCTCCATACAAGGGAGGAGATCAGAGTCAACATGTATACAAGGATGCTAAGAGCACCCTGTACAGTGTCATCCTTGGGGTCAAAGATGGGACATGGGGCGAGTGAATGTGTCGTCAAGTGATCTACCATGGGTGCCCTCTCCTCACAGTCTAAATCAACAAGGTATCTCTTGAAAATTTTTTGTATTTTTGTATTTTTCTTATTTTTTGTATTTTTGGTGATTGCAAGCTCTCATAAAAATACTTAAATGAACCCATATCATCAAATGGTGAAGCAGCATTGTGGCTCTTATTTATACTAGTGAGGTTGTCTAGGTGGGGTGGAGGAAAATGTGAGGGTAGTGGTGGTGGGTAAATGTTCAAGGCCTGAAACTGTGGTTGAGGTGGATATGTATAAAAAGAAAAATCAGGAGCAAAGCCCTCCTAATAAAATGGAGATGGGCCGGCTGGAGAGTACGAGGGATCTGTAAAGGTCAGATAAAAATTTCCCCAATCAGCCATCTCTAAAATAAAAGGAAAATGATTGGGAGGACACGAAGTCAAATCAAGAGATTTCAGAAAAAGGCGCAAATGCATAGTGAAGATCGAGTATATACACAAGCAAACACAAACAAGTATACACAAATCAAATCCCCTCAATTCAGCTACTCAACATGATGAAGACCATGAAAACTCGATCTTTTTATCTTGTCAATTTTATAGTTAGGTGAGAAGACAAAAATTGTACAAGCACTTAGGAGGCCTTGGTGGACTAACCTCTGTGTGTACATGAGAAAATAAAAATAAATATAATGAGGGAGCTACTCTCCCCAGGATAAATATTTTTCCTTTTTATTTATTTTAGGGTTGAGTAATATTAGCAGACCCAGTTTTATTAATTATAACTTTTTTGTATTTTTAATAGAAATGTATGGGCCTAACGAGGAGTCAATTCTTTTTAGCACCTAAGTGATCAAAATCAAAGGGAGAGAATAGAAAAGCAATACGAGGCAAAAAATGATTAATATTAAATAACAGTGCTTACCTTGCCTCTAGTTCTCTTCATGCAAGGATGCTAAGCAGAATTGAAACCTATCTGTATGCAAATGCAAGGCCGATGAAATCGCCCTAAATGAAAATCTACTATTAGCATGAAGAACTATATGTCAATCACCCAGAGAGGAACGAAAGGGTCCGATCTTGGAGCCTCCTCGGTGCCCACCACAGTGGGTCCTCCAAGCGCTGTTTGGAGGCTCTCGCGACATGAGGTTCCAAAACTAAGTGAAGAGTAATTCAAAATTTGACTAAATCCAAACGAGACTATAGGTTCATGCAATAATAGTTAAATGTTAGGCCTTAATCTATTGGCAAGTAGATTCTACAACTAGGGCTCAACCATACAATTGAAATAAAAATAAATAGTGAAACAAAATAAAAAAGAAAAGCGAGAAAAATGTGACAAATGCGATGAGGCCCTGAAGGAAACAATCCCCCGGGTAATGGACCTTGTGAAGTGTGAAGGGTCCAATAGCATCCTGAATATTACAATTTCATATTTCTCTCTCACTTAAATTACAAATTAAATACAATAAAAAAGTGGCTCTGTCTTCAAAAGTTCCTCTAAGTCTTCTTTGGTGCTAGCTCAGAAAATTGAACATGTTTCACGTGGGTGCACGTGCGATCCTAGAAGAGCTCCTCCCTCAATCTGCGGTACCTTGTAGCAAAGTCAACAAATAAGAGGGTGGTTAGACAATCCCAAAATATAATTTAAAGAAAAAAAATAACTAAATAAAAATATATACAATCAAGAAGATACGGGTAAGAATCCAATCTACATGATATTGCTCCCCGACAACAGCGCCATTTGATGAATAGGATTTTGCGGATGTCTTGTCAATCCATAAGCCAGATCAGCATTCATCAAAGTGACCTCACACGAAACCCTGATTTAATCAACAATTAACCCACAATATGTATAAAGCAATGAGAATAAAAATATTTATAGTCAAAATTTATTATAACTCTACAATGTAAGTGTATAGGTATAAGTACTGTAGAGGTCGAACAAAAAGAGAAAACGAGAGAATGGTGCAAATAAATGAGCAACAGGATATTCCGGAGGTTTGGTTTTATATTTATTTTTGAGGGTTTTTAATTATATATATATATATATATATTATTTTTTATTTTTTATTTGTTTTGATATATATTTTTATTTTCTTTTTATATTTCTATTTTTAATTTCTTTTCTTTTTATAAAATATATATAATGATTTACAGATATATATATATATATATACATAAGAGATTGATGGGGCTGCCCCCGCACCATTTTCGGTGCTTTTTTTATATTCATCCCAATATCCATCCTACGTGCCATTCGAATTTCGTCGGAAACAGAGACTCCTACGGCCTCCATCCAGGCAGTCATTTTTTAACGGTAACAGGATTTTTTTAAATCTACACCATCTCAATGGAGGCCGTAGGAGTCTCTGTTTCTGACGAAATTAGAATGGCATATAGGAGGGATATATGGATGAATATACATGGTTTTATTTTTCAAAAATAAATAAAAAAATGCCGAAAATAGGGGGCGGGGCAGCCTCATTAAATCTTATATATAATATAGGATAATATTTATAAATACAACTAAAAATAAATTAAATACAAAAAATAAGATGTTTTCGGGTTTTAAACAATTTTTTACTATTTGTGTGATTTTCTAAGGATTTTTGATAATTTTTATGGATTTTTAAAGTAAAACATATCCTAAACCAAGGATTAATAAATAAGTTGAATTGAAATGAAGATTAAAAATAACAAATGTTGTCAAAAATTCTTTAAATCAATTTTAATAGAGAAATAATAATATAAAGAAAATTATAAAATACAAAATCACATTTTTGGATTTTTTAGAAATATATGAAGTATTTTGAAACTTTTTAATTTTTATGCATTTTCCTTTATATTTTAGTGATTTTTGTTCTAAAAGCTCAAAATACTTAAATAAATAAAATATATCTTTTTGGGGACTTTTCCCAAATGTTTTTATAATTTTTGGTTTTTTTAAAGCTGAACATGTAATATTTGTGCTCTTTTTTATTTTTAATTAATATTGAAAAGTCCTAAATGCAAATCTAAATAAAAGTGGAAGTTTTCACCTTCACGGAGGTGGAACAGAAAGGCGTCGAATATATTTCAAAAGAACTCACTATATATTTGGGGCAGTCTCAAGACCAGAGTTGATGTCTATTTTGACTCCATGTTACAACGTGAAAATATAATGCAATAAGAGCTTAAACCTATTTTTTGGTAATTTTTTGAGCACATACATTATATATAATAAATATAATACATGTACAAAATTAATGAACTAACATAGGCATATATGTAATTAAAAATAAAGTCCAGGGCCTTTCTACAATTTTATCAAAATTATATAACTGGAATAAATATTTATTAAATCATAATGAAATAACAAAAGCAGCGAGGGCTCAAGTGCAAAATGCCCACCTCATGTAGGACAACACGGGAGGTGAGATAGCATGGACTCAACTGTAAATAATGAAAATGTGAGGGTATTTTTGCAGATTTTACAGAACTAATTAAACTATAGATTAATGATTTAATGCTAATATTTAAATACAAAAACTGCATGGGAAGGAATGCAAAATTCCCCCGCTTAAGTACGATCGGACGACAGCTAGAGAGCCACTTATCAACGTATCAGCTTGAGAATGCGCAAATACCGCTTCACACTGCAATAGTCGAGATCATATCCAATACTGCTTCATACTGCAATGATTGGAATCAGATCATAGGGGAGGATCTGATGATGAAGGATCAACGTAATATGACGACATTTGTAGCGCACGAACAAGATGGCCCGCTCCAACTATAGAGGGAGGCTATAGATGAACAGGGAAGAAGCTCCGATGATGCGACCTCCTTCTGGCATGATCTTCCCCCTTCATCGTCCTTTGCTTCTCCAAAGTGGCCCATATGCTCCTGGCAGGGTCCTCTGTCCGATGGAAGCTTAAAAAGGCATGAGGCACACTGTAGCTCTCCCAAATAGTCGGAGAAGGTGAAGAGCCCCAAGTGCCTCCAACCATGCTCAAAATGCTCCAACCAGGCCTTTTTGGTCTTCAAACACCTAGAAAAAGGGTTACTGGGTTGAGGGCAAATTGCCTCAACCCTCAAGCAGTGGAGTGGAGTCGGGAATGGAGCAGATGGAAGCGCTCCAGTGATGTGTTGGAGGTGGAGCACTCAGATCCAGCTCCAGGGAGGAGCAGGTTGGATGGAGTGGACGAGGGAATGAAGAAACATTTGGGAAAGAAGGTGGCAATGGATGGTACGGTGGAAAATAAGTGGTGTACGGTGGAGGGTTCGCTAGAGATCGAGCTCTGGCGAACTACGAAGAGGCTTAATTACACTAAACCAAGTGAGTAAAACTAAAATAAATGTAAAGGATAAAACCTAGGGCTAAAACTGAGCTACAGAGCAAGTAAACATACCTCAACGGAGCTAGGCCATAAGATAAGGACCTCAAGTTGGTGAGCGACAAGGATCTAGAATCAATCTTAGAGCCACTCCTTTGATCAACCTAAAAGTAGGCGAGAATGCTATCGTCATCCTCAAAACATGGAGCGTAAAATAGGCAGGGAAAGAGTGGCTAGAAGGGATTCAAAAATTGGAAGAATGCTCGGATGGAGGTTATGTATAGGTTGTGATGGGGTAATGCTCGAGGAGGAATCACATGTGAATCAATGTGATTCAACTCTAAGCAAGGGGTCATCAAAAATCAAGGACGTACAGGGGGAAAATCCTATGAAGAGACCTATTGCTCTCGAGTCGTGTATCAATGGCCAAAAATCTGAGAAGGAAGGTGGGCCCTAGGTTCTGTCAGAGGCTAAGGCTAGGTCACCCATTTGACCGAACTCAACAAGCGGAGCCACCTGGTCGGTCCACGTGGAACAACCAGGAAAAACTTGGCCCAAAAATTATTAAAAAATCAATAATAAATATTAAATGAATATATTAATTTTAAGTTATAAAATAAAAAATGCTCATTATTTTCTATTGTATTTTAAAATGATTTTTGTTTATATTTTAAGGTTATTAGTTACAAATTATTTTTAACTATATATTTATAGGTATATTTGTCTATGTTTTAAGTATTTTATTTTATTTTGTATTTTGTATTTTGTATTTTATCATTATATTCTCCTATTTTATAAAATTATAGCTTATATTTATATACTAAATATATTATATTGTATTTTTATATATATTATTTACACTTAAATAAATAGGGGTGTATATTATACATGTATAAGTATAGGTATTTTATCTATGTATTTTGTATACACATTTTACTTTAATGATTGATTTGTTGTTTTATTGTGTTTTAAATATGTATGCATACTATAAATACTATTTACAAAATTATGAAAATATATAATTATAAAAATAATAAAGAATAAGAAAATGAATATTTTATATATGTAAACTATGCAATAGGAGTCCAAAACCTAACTTTCACACCGTAACTCCAAAAAATATGAAACTACCTTCATTAAATAGCTTATTAAAAGTTATATACAGTTAAAGGTGTTTTTGATGAATTTTACATTTTTATTTAGGATATATGGGCTTGGAAAGTTGAGATTTTGTGTTCTTATTTAGAGTATAAAATGTACATTATGTACTATTTTTGTATGAAATCAATTATATATTTTTAATTGTATTTTTATCTACAACTTCATGTAAAAAGTTTCTTTATTTGAGATATATAAAAAATAGAAAATAAAATAGGTCGTAAAAATGGAATATTGATGAATTAAAGAATGGAATTTAATGGATTTGTTGGCCTTATATTCCCCTATTCTATTCCTTGTCGATCTAGTCAACAAGATGCCTAGGTCTCAGGGTTTAGGATCTTAAAATAACTTTGGTGTTTTATTCTTTTTCATTTCTTTTATAATTTTGGCATTAAAAATAGTATTATTCACATAATAGATGGAATAAATGATGAATGCTAATTTGTACAAAATAATGTTATATACATGCATTAGCTAGGGTTTTTAAGTCCAAAATGAAAGAATAAAAGTGATGAAATGTATGTTCATCACGTACGCGCACATGAGGTGTGAGGTACATCCACACGAGGAAGAATCACGCATGAGGAGGGACGACTCGTAATGAGGAGAAGCAACAATATCATGTTCTCCAAGTACAAGGTGACAGTTATCTGATTTTATTCTCGCAACTGGACCTCAGATTTGTTGGGCAACAAAACTAAGAAGACATTGTGCCCTCTCTTTTTCGACCTAGTGGATTTGTTGCGGGTCATTGTGCCCCTTGGGTTTTCCCCTCTGACATCGAGGAAATTTTTCCCATGTAAAATTTCTCATCTCTCTATGGTTGCTTGATTATCGTGCTACGATTAGTGTTCTTAGTTAATGTGAGGGGAATGTTCCACTGTGGTCATCCTTCGTAGGACATGTTAAGGGAACCCTGCGATGTCCCTAGAGAAGCAGCGGTCGAGTTTGGCTCTAGAGGGCAGGTCTCCACTGTTTGTCCCTGAGTACTTTATATTTGATGGTTTTATTTCATGGAGTTCAAAAAATCTAATTTATAAATTAAGAATTTCCCAAATTGTTTATTAATCATCATTAACACTTATCAGAGATTTTGGAAAGTGATGTCAATATCACCTCAGAACATAATATTCCTAAATCTTGTACACAAGGTGTGGATTTCATCTATGAAAGAATCTTACTCAAGCAGGATTGGACCATATATATATATGGCAACAGAAAATGTACTTTGAGATCGAAGATCGATATCATACCGAACTCAAAGCTGAAGCTAGTCAAAAGATTAGTTGTGTCTGAGTTCAACAAGGTGGTGACCGTGACTTTTTCCTTGAGCCTCTTTGCAACAAAAGGACCTACCATCTGAAAGATTGTTGGTAAGATACTATAGAGGGTGGGCGAACTTTAGCCTCTTGGATGAAAATGATGTCTAAGGAGTGTTTCCTTAGTATGTGTAAAAGCTTATTAATGGCAGATTTGCATTCATCATCCTACTATTGCAAGAGAGTATATTTTTTCCATTAATCGTTCAAGGAATCAATAAACCACATCAATAGGAATAAAATAGATTTAAAAATAGGTCGATTAATTTGAGGAAGAAATCCATTAATAATATTGTTTTGCAGTGCATATATTGAAGACCATGTCATGCAAGAAAGAATCATTTAAAGAATGCCAAATCAAAGCATGGTTAATAATTTGTGTCTTTGCAGTCGATGGTGAATGAACTTCCTTCAAGTCCCCAGAGTGGGTGCCTTGACTGTTATATCTACTGCTGGAATATTTGATCCCATCGACAGCTGACAGGAAATTATCGGAGCCTTAGACTTGATTAGAGTTTCTACTTTGGTAATATCCTTTGTATAAACCATCGTGATGGGTTTTAGGGGTATGATTTTGGAGCCCAAGACTTCATTTGCACCCCCATACTACAAATCAATAGAGAGGATTCACACCTCTTCTTAAGTTAGAATCCTTCCTCCCTAAGTGTCGAAAGTATTTATTCTTCGAATAGAAGAAGTTTTCTACCGGGGTTTGTCTTTAATTCTATGAAGGAGGGAATGACTTCAAGCACCTCTGTGAAGGAGAAAGTTGGTAGGGGTTCTCTATCGGGGACAGAGGAGACATCTAACTAATAATTTCTGAAAAGAGATCGTGGCATTTTTCACAATCTAGAAGTTCAATATATAGACGTACATATGACATACCAGTGCCATGCACATATAGACACTACAAGTCAAGAAGTGTACCAAAACCTTTTACAAAGAGTCCAAAGAGTGGCTCAACTCGCATGTGAAGCAAGATCACATATGCACGAAGATAAATGTGTGGAATCTCGTGCTTTGCAGCAATGCCTACTTTAGGTGTAGGATTAAGTGGTTGTTGTAGTTCTAGTCATACCGGTGTTTACAACCCACTTGGACCTTCATTTTGAAAATTTTGGATGTTATAATTCTCGAAGAAAACCACAATATACAGATTTTTTTAGAAAAAAAAAATTTGTAAGCTGCATCGCTATGGGTTGCCGAGATGATTTGTGTGTTGTGGGTTTGGGAGATACTTTCTTCTTGGTGTATAAGATGTCATTAAGGTGCTGAGTAATGTATGATAGGTTGGTCTTTTGTAAATATATATTACTATTATCATCATCATCATTAGTAGTAGTATATTATTTAAAGGTTGGTTTATGATGTGAAAGGATGCATCCCATTAAAGGGTTGCCTTTGACATTGTGGTTACTTTAATGGAGAGGCAACCATTAATGTATATAAATACATGATAAGGGATCCCCTCTCTCTCAACCAAGTTTGTGTGAGGATCCATTACTCAAGCATCTTAAGATAGGTTGGTAAGGAGAAGGAAACTCCATTTACCCCGCTTCCGTTTCACTTCGAGTCTTCGTCTCACCGTGATGACCTCTAATTATTACTTTAATTATTTAGTATAGATATATATCTATGATTAGTATTATAAATCTATCAGTTGGTATCAGAGATACAATTAGTGATGATGAGATCTTTCATATTATTATTATTTATGATTGAAGTTCTTTCGTGTTATACTAATTTTCGTCATTGGCTTGTTGTATCATTTTGATTATTTTATCCGTTGTTTATTCCAAAACTATACGCAATACCAATAAAGTAATAAAATTTAATATATATTATTGCTTATATTTTATACATTTTATGCTTATATCAACTTATTATGATCGTTTGGTGTTTTACTTTTATAATCTCATTTAGTTTGTTCTGTCATCACCATTGAGTTTAGTATACCACTCAATGCCCACAAGACAAATACTTTGAATACGTTTCTGCCAGCAAGCAACATTGCATGCTCCGTTTTCTAATCATAGTAGCTTTCAAATTTCACGAAATTTCGACGAAATTTCGGTGAAATTTCAGTTTCTACAGCCAACCAATTGAAATCGAAATCTCGGTATATGCCTTTCTTCACAAATCTAGGCCGATTTTAGCTGAGTTCGACGAAATTTCATCGAATTTTTGAAATTATCTCGTTTTTTTCAGCATCTCGAAATGAAATCGAAATCAAGATTTAAAACCTTGGTAGCACCACTTAATAAAAATAAATTTTATTATTAATTGGAAATAACATATGGATGATGCTTAATTCATCATTATGATGTTTTATTTTTAATTAAATTTGATCTATATTACTTGAAATCAATTTATTTGATGTGTATAATCGAATTGGAAGGATTACCCACATCATATGATCTCTTCGTATTAGAGATATTAATTTTTGATAATGGGTAATTATTGGTTAATTATCCAATAGTGGCCACAACCTCTAGGATTACACTGTCAATAATTACATTAAGTAGCAGAATTAATTGAGTATCTAAATTGCATCTACATCAATTTGTGATCCATTGATGCCATTTGTCATAATGTGTATATTGGATCGGGAGGAATAGCCACATCATTCAACCGATGTCTATACATCCTTTCACTTAAGTGAGTAATCATTGTCCAGTTTATCCTAAAGTAGTCACAACATTTAGGAATATAATGTCAATGATTACATTAAGTGGTGAAGTTAATTAAACAACTCAAATGACATCTATGCATCTATTTTTATTTAATGAGAAAATAAATTTTTCGTTAGGTATTCTAAATGTCCACGGGTTCGGAATATCGAATGATATTTTGGGAATTTATCTTTCTCATTAATTAAGGAAATCAAATATATGTTACAATTCTTTAGCCACAACAAGTCTTGTAATGATAGTACATTGATTTTTTCAAAATGTTAAACAAATTAATGTTTTGACTTAAGTTATATGCTTGAATTATTGCTTGAAAATGGTAGTATTATTCAATGAAATTAATATTGAAGATAGTTCTACTTTCATTTCTACTCAATTCAATATCGTGAATTCTGTTTTGATTCTCAATGGAAATAAATTTTTCAGATTGGAAAGAGAAGATTCTTCTTACATTAGGATGTATGGATCTTGACTATGCGCTTTGCATTGAGAAACTAGCAAACTCTACATAGGATAGTAGTCAAGGCATAAAGGATTTGCATGAATTATCGGAGAATTCCAACCAATTAAGTATGATGATCATGTAAACAATCATAGCCAAAAATATTTGAGGCTCTATTCCTGAATGTAAGACAACATAAATTTTTTTGGAAGCTGTTGAAAAATAATTTCAAACTTCAGAAAAAAATATGGCCAACATACTCCTTACCAAGTTATCTTCTATGAGTTACAATGGTAACACTAGGATACGAGAACATAAAATGGATATGAGCAATATTGTTGCTCAACTCAAGGTGCTTAAACTTGATATTACTAAGCCATTACTTATCCATTTAATTATCAATACTTTACCTTCACAATATGGGCCATTCAAGATTTTCTACAACACACATAAGGATCAATGTACTTCAAACGAGTTATTTATGATATGTGTACGAGAAGAAAATAGGCTCAAGCAAGATAAAGTTGAGAGTGTCCATTTGACCACTCGAGGTAAATGGAATGGAAAAGGGAGGTAAAGCATTCAGAAAAGAAGCATGCTAACTTTAAGAAAGAAAAATGCTTCTTTTGCAAGAAACCTAGACATGCCGAGAAGGAATGTATCAAGTTTAAGAAATGGCTCGTCAAGAAAGGTATACATCAATATCATGTACATTATGAATCTAATTTCATTGACGTCCCTTTTAATACATGGTGGATTGACTTTGGTACTTCAATCCATATTTCCAACTCCATGCAGGGTTTTCTAAGCACAAGGATGTCATTAAAAAATGAGCAAAATGTCTATATGGGAAATCACATGTCCTCACAAGTTGAAGCAATTGGGATGCAAATGCTCATTTTGGAATTGGCCATGTACTTGATTTGAAAAATGTCTTTTATGTACCCAAGTGTTGTATAAATTTAATATCAATATTTAGACTTGTAATCTTAGATACAAGTTTTCGTCTGAAAGTACATCTTTCCAAATGTTTAAGAATGACATGTTGATTTTCACATGTGGCTTATTAGATTATTTATACAAATTGCATTTAGATCTGCATTTTGAAAATAATCTTCTTGTTTGCAATGTAGCTGGTAAAAAAATACAATAGTGATCGATCATCAACGTTTTGACATAAAATATTAGCTCACATCTCTGTTAAAAGGATCATGGAATTAGTAAATGATGGAGTAATTGATTCTCTAGATTTTACTGACTCTAGTATTTGTTTGATATGTACTAAGGTAGAACATACCAATAAACACAATAAAAGGTCAACGAGAAGTACTAATCTTTTAGAAATTATATTTCCTATAAAATATTGTAGTGGTAAAAAATACTTTGTTACCTTCATAGATGATTTTTTATGTTACATGTATCTTTACCTATTATTTGAAATCAGAAGCTTTAAATGTTTTTAAGGATTATCAAATGAAGGTCGAAAGATCAATAGAAAAGAAAATCAAATTGTGAGATCATATAAAGGTGGTGAGTATTATGGTAGGTAAGTTGGAGGAGAACAAAAGCTTGGATCATTTGCGTGATTTCTTAAGGATGAGGCATTGAACATCAATTTTCAATGCCAGGTGAACAAGATAAAAACGATATAGCCAAAAGACGAAATCACACATTAATGGATATGATTCAAAGTATGATGAGTAACTTCACATTGCCATTAACTTTATGGAGTGAAGCTCTAAAGACAACCATGTATATATTGAATAGAGTCCAATAAAAGTGATTTCATCTACTCCATTTGAGCTTTGGAAGGATAGAAATCAAGGTTGGAGCATATACACGTTTGGGGTCGTCAAGCTAAGATTAGAATCTATCATTCACATGAGAAAAAACTGGACATGAAGACTGCAAGTGGATACTTTACTGGTTATCCAGAAGGCTCTAAAGGTTATAGATTATAATGTACAAATAGGAAACCGAGTATTGTAGAATCAAGGAATGTCATATTTTCAGAAAATGACGAGAATAGTGGGAGAAGTATGATATCTAAAGACATCATATTTGAAGAATTACTGGATGTTGTTGTACCACTAAAAAGGGAGGAGCAACATATTCAGCACAATATCTTGGATGAACCACACCATCAAGACATTATTGTTCCTCAAGTAAAAGATATCCCTTTGGTTGAACCAATTACGAATTCTCCACTACATGAGAATCAAGTTGAAATATCACCAAGTATTCAATAAGATGTTATTACGACTTGATCTGATCGGATAGTAAAATCTACTATCTCATCAGAATTTATAACATACTTACAAGAATGTGAATATGACATGGGAATTTTAGAGGATCCAACATCATTTTCACAAGCCATTAATTGCATAAACTGTTTTCATTGGTACAATGCTATAACGGAGGTGATGAAATCTATGAGTGCAAACCAAGTATAGTACTTGGTTGAGATACCCAAAGGAGCAAAACTTATTGATTGCAAATGGGTCTTTAAAACTAAGAAATACTCATTAGGTAACATTGAGAGATATAAAGCCAGACTTATGCCTAATGATTTCACTCAAAGGAGGGCATATATTAAAACTTTATATCCGGTATCACAAAAGAACTCGTTAAGAATAGTCATGGCATTGGTAACTCATTTTGACCTCAAGTTACATCAAATGAAGGTGAAAATGGCCTTTCATAGTGGATATTTGGATGAGCATTTTTATATGCGACAACCTGAGGGGTTCACATAAAGGTAAGCATTTACTTTGCAATTATATATATGGACAAAAACAAGCATCTCGTCAATGGTACATTAAGTTCAACAATGTTATAACTTCATTCGATTTTGTTTACAATGTTGTCGCTAAATCCATTTACCATAAGACGTGTGGGAGTAAATATGCTTTTCTAGTCTTATATGTGGATGATATTTTTCTTGCTTGTAATGACCTCGTGATGATATATGATACAAAGATGTTTCTTTCTAATAATTTTGAAATGAAGGATATGGGCAATGGAAAATATGTCATTAGCATAGAGTTTTGTAGGGACAGATTCAAGAGAGTAATTGGATTGTCTCAAAAGGTTTATATCGAAAATATATTAGAAAGGTTTGGTATGAAATATTTCTCTCCACCTCCAATACCTATGGTATAAGGAGATAAATTTTCTCAAATAAATGTCCTCAAAATAATTTGGAAAAGGAACATATGAAAGGCATCTCATATACATCTATCATTGGAAGTCCAATGTATGCTCAAACATGCATTAAACCAGATATATATTTTGCAGTTGGGATGCTTCGAAGATATCAAAATAATCTAGGGATGAACCATTGGATAGCGACAAAGAAGGCCTTGAAATATCTACAAAGAACTAAGCATTTTATGCTAATCTACTAACATTCAAATTCCTTAGAATTCATTGTCTATTCGGTTTCGGATTACGCAGGTAGTAAGGAGTATAGAAAGTCTACCTTCGGATACATCTTTCTACGTATGGGAGGTGCTATTTCATAGAGAAGTGTGAAACAAATACTTGTTACTTCAAGTACCATGGAAGATGAATTTTGGCATGTCATGAGGCTACTACATAAGCACTTTGGTTAAAGAATTTCAATGAAGGTCTGGAGATAGTGAATTCAATCTCAAGACCGTTAAAGATTCATTGTGATAATTATGTAGACATATTTGTTTGCAAATAACAACAAGTATACATATGCTGGAATGAGAATTGACATTAAGTATCTTGTTTTTAAAGAGAAAGTAAGAGATCATCTAATATTGATTGAACATATAGATAGTAGGAACATGATTGCATATCCCATGACGAAGGGATTGTCGCCTAGTGTATTCATTAATCATGCAAGTGAAATGAGCCTATCAAGTACCTTGTAATAAATATCAATACATCCAGGTGTGTACACTTTAAGTTTGGGTATGATGATCTATTTCTTTTATTGTAATTTACCTTTAGTTGCATGCACTTCATTAACAGACATAAAGTAAGGACCCAAGTTGATATTTGGATATTGACACATGAAGATTTTTTGTTAAATTAAGCAAGCCAATAGTAGTGTAATTCTTATAAGGAAATTTTCAGTTTAAAATGTTTTGACCACCAAGATTCATGCTAGTGGAACTTAAGTTAACAAATGAAAGGCAACAAATCTGTCACATGAACCAAGTGGGAGAATGTTGGGTTTCCATAAAAATATATATATTATTATCATTATCATTAATATTATATTATTTAAAGGGTGGCTCATTATGTGAAAAGATGCATCTCATTAAAGGGTTGCCTTTGACATGATGGTTACTTTAATGGAGAGGCAACCATTCATGTGTATAAATACATGACAAGGGGTCCCCTCTCCCTCAACCAAGTGTATGTGAGGATCCATTACTCAAGCATCTTAATAAAGGTGGACAAGGAGAAGGAAACCCCATTCGCTCCACTTTTGTTCTGCTTCGAGTTTTCGTCTCACTGTGATGGCCTTCGGTTAGTACTTTAATTATTTAGTAAAGATTTATATCTACGATTAGTATTATAGAATTATCATGATGATGATAAACTTGTTGTTCTCAATGTCATATTTACACTTAATGAAAAAGTCTGGCAGGCATGTTCTAGTCCTAGTATTGTAGCATGGTATATGAGAGAAGGTGGGAGAATGGGATGAGGAGTTGGATTAGGTGAGAAGACATACCTGAATAAGCGTTATTGGAAGACAATGTCGAGGGATGGAGAGGGTTGAGGGATGAAAGGTTGGTTGATGACCCGAAACCCGAGCGACTAAGGGTAAAATATGTCACTGGTCGTTGCGACCTCAACCACTCGGATCGGAGTCAATCAAGAAACAAGGAAGACCACCAATCAAAATATCAAACAAATCAGGTCAAAAACAACGGTCTCGCTATTTTATTTTACCTGGTATAGCAACCAGGATCGAACATAAGGAGTCCGGTTTGGAAAAACCTACGAAGTAGTCAAGATACAAAAACAATTATTTTTGGTGGATTTTTAAGTTTTTAAATTTTTTTTGATTTTTCAATATTAGGAAAATGTAAAAGAAGGCAAAAAGGACACAAACAACTATTTATTTAACACACCAAAATAGATCACAAAATTAAAATAAAAAAATTTTGGTTTTTATAAACTTTCAAGTGTTTTGGTATTTTCTTAGATTTTTCTGATTTTTAGTTGATTTTATAAAAATGGAACAAGGTGAAAAATGAAAACTATTGTGCATCCAGAATAAAAAGGCTATTTAAAATATCTAAATAGACTATAAAACTCCAACAATAATTTTATTGTAAACTAGAAATAAAACATTAACTACAGAAACTAAAATTGCATTTTTTTTATTTTTAAGATTTTTTTAAAGATTTTTCTTAGTTTTTTTGTGTTTTAATTTTTAAGGTTTTTATAAATCCAAAAGCAACGAAACTTCGAGAAAAGCAAAAGCACAAAAAAAACAAACACACATCAATTTTTCATTTTTTTAGAGATTTTTAATATTTTTAATATTTTTAATGGATTTTTAAAACTGGACAGAAGTAATTTTTTGGGTTTTTGAATTTTTAAAAATAACAAATGAAAACAAAAATGGCCCATTGTTTCCAAATTTCATGAAGTTTGGATGAGAATTGCTATTTTATTCAACCAATCAAACACACATAGCACACAGGGACCTACTTGCAATTATGAGAAAGTATTCAACCAAACAATAACATGTGGAAGAAGTATAGAGTTGAAAATGCAAAATGCCCAAGGCCGCACGAGGTCGGTACATGAAACACACTAGCAGGGGTATAAATGCAATTTCTATTTATAAAAGTTCAAACAGTAACTTCAATAAAGCTCAGGGGTTGATGTGCAAATAATCCAGATAACACGTGACAGCCCACGTGAAACACATAGAGGGACTATTTTGCAACTAAACGAAGTACGAGATCCTGAATGCAAATTATCCAAAATAAAAACGACTAAACATATTTACAGAAATAAACTGAAATGTAAAAAATGCGAAGGGCCTAAGAGTAAATTACCCTTTATTACAGATCCAACGGTCGAGGGGTCTTCACAAAAGATTGAACGGCTGAGCGCGGGCGATACCCCTTCGACGATGAACGGCTCTGATCTGATCCTCAGATGGATCAAGTGGTCGAGATCCTTGGATAGTGGACGGTTGAGATTAGAACTGGCGATGAGGCTCGATCCAACGGCTGGGACGCTCCTTGGAAGAATGCCGATGAACTCGCCTCCAACGAGTTTTGATCGGCCCCTACGCATGACTGGGAGGTCCTCCGAGGCTGCTAGGATGGGGAAAATGAATCCGATGACGGTCCACAGTGACTAGTCTGCTCCGATGGGGCCGAGGACACTTGGAGTGCCCCAGTGACAGTCGGCACCTGGAGCGGTTGTGAGTGGTGCTTGGACCTCCAGATGAGATCCTCTGGCATTCGAATTTGCACCGAAAGACTGCTGGGTCGAGGGAAAATTGCCTCGATCCGGTTACGGGCGAAATGGGTGAATAGGCGAGGTGGAGCAGGGCCCTCCGGCGATGCGACGGTGGAGGAGGGTCGAGCTCCTGTTCCTAGGCGAACCAGGGGGAGCGAAGGGGCGGAGAAGACGGAGCGAGGACTCATGAAGGTGATGGGGTGGTCGGAGCAACAAATCGATGGTCCGATGATGCACGATAGTCCGATGAAACTCAAAGGATCGGATTCGAAAAGATCAGAATTAAAACAAGCTAAATGGTTTCTAAGTTTCCTGATGGATGATTGATGAATCTGTGATTCATCACTCTAAAAGTTGAAAATAGAGCTTTGTTTCGGAGTAATTATAGGCATATTTCTACTTATATTGCATAATTAGCATTCATGCATGCATTGATAACATTTGCATTTTAGCATTCATATTTGCATTAAATAAGAAGCCAATTTCACTTGTAAATATCCACCTGTATATTAGCTAAAATACCCTATTTGTATATATTTTACACTAACTCCAAATCCAATAAAACCAACTCTATTTTGTATATATTACTAACACTAAGTAAAGAAAAATATCAAAAAAATACTAACTTGTAAAATTGACCAATAAAACCGCAATCCAAGTTTGAAGTTGTGAACCTTAAAATGCACATATCTCTCTCATACAGTTTCCGATTGAGGTCTATGCACTTTCAAAGTAATATACTTTCAAAGACCTTCGAAACAAGACCAATTTCATTAAAATCGGAGCTCGTATGCAAAACTTGGGTTTTGGGCCCCTTTTGTATATTGTACATATTGACCGTTTTGCCCTTGTATTTTACCATTTTATTTTCTTAATTATTAAAAATCTAAAAAAATAGATTAAGTTGTAAATATTCTTCTCATATTTTTTTTCTATTTTTATTTTAATTTTTCTCTCTGTTAAAAATGACAAAAAAATTACAAAAGATAAAATGTGGTATTTTATACCTAGAAGGTACCACCCAAAAATACATTTTGTACAGATGATCTCATTTAATTTTTGGCCCTTCACGAAAGTTGTATATCTCGTCGAGACGAGCAACTTTTGTGTTGACCACTTTTTGATTTAATCCCTTTTGTTATTTCTTTTTGGTTTTGTTTATATTTAATCTTTGAATTTTCTGGGAGCGACATGTGGCCGCTCCTGGAGCCGCCACATGTCGCCCCATTTTCTTCATTTTCGAATTTATTTTATTATTTTCGGATTTATTATTATTAGTATTTTATTATTACTATTTTAATTATTTTTAGTAGCCTACTATATTAATTATTTATTTAATCTCCCTTTTACGACTTCTCCCCATTCTTTTCTTCCACTCCAAGCTAATAACCCCCCACTACCCCACTCTCTCCATCCTTCTCCAACCTCCTCCTCCTCCTCTTAATATTCTCTTCCACTCCTCCCTTCATCTTCATCCACCGTTCTTGAGAGAAAGAGAGCCCCGAGCCCTCTTTGATGTGTCATTGGTGACAGCTTTGGCGCAGTAGGTCGAGCGACGACAAGGCTTAGGTGAGATCCGTGGAGCACCAGCCACGTAGCAGCAGCTTCTCCAAAATCGCTGCCAAGCTTCGGAGACCGCCATCTCCTCGAGGCCACGACGGAAGCCGTATAACGCAGCTCCACTTTCGGCAATCCACAATTAAGTATTCTTATCTTAACTTTCTCATTTTTATCTAACATCTCCTCATTTTTGTCTTGATCACCATTACAAACACTACACAAATACCACAACCACCACAATCACAATCATCTCTTTCATCAACATCAACCATTGCCACCAATATCATCACAATCCACTTGCCAATCACATTTTATTTCCTGTTCATACAAAGAAAATATAAAAAAACACAAAAAACAAAAAAAAATAAAAACAAAAACAAAAAACAAAGTTGCAGGTCCTGCCGGCGCCGCCCACCTCCAAGGACCTTCCTCTGTCTGTCCCGCGCACTCCTCCGCCATCGCGACCCCGCCTCCCTCCAACGTGCAGCCCCCTTCCACGCGCGTCGTCACCTCTGGACCTCCAGCGCGCAGCCGTGCGCCACGGTCGGCTGCTGAAGCCGCCCCGTCGCCCTCCACATCTCACCGTCAAGAGCTCTTCGCCCACGCGTGGCCGCCTGCCATACGCGAGCGCGCCTCCCTCCGCTCCGCGCGCGCCCGACCTCCATCAGCACCACCGCGCCACGCGCACAGGCCGGCGCCGCCCCTCGCTCCGCCGCGAACCTCGCGCGTGGCTGACGCCAAGCCGCACCACCGTCTGCCTCCTGGTGCGCCGCGCACCGCCCAGGCGCCCTCGCGCGCGATGCACCTCCATTGCGCGCCACCGCGTCCACCATCTCGCTACGCCGCGCCGCCGTGCGCGCCGCCCACCGCCTTCGTTCGCCACACGACCAGCGCGCAGCCGCGCGCCGCTGCGTCGCCCGCTGACCGCCCCATCGCGACCTCCGCGCCACCGACGCGTGCCGCCGCCTCGCCGTTCGCCGCCCCTCCGTGCGGCGCGCCGCGTCCGACGCCGCCACTCCCTTGCCTTGTGCCCTTGCGTGGGCTAGGGCTAAAGAAGGTCTTTTTATTTATTTTGTAATTTTTGCAAATTCTTCCCAGTACATTTTTATAATTGCAGAAGTGCCCTTGTGCATATTTTAAGTTGTTTATTTCAATTTTTGTATTGCAAAAAGACCCTTGACTTTGAGCGTTAATTTGAACAGTCATTTAGCATCTTTTTATTCAATCAAAAATAGCATCTTGTAGAGAAACAAAATCTTTATCCTCTGGCTATTTAATTTCATTTTTGTGAGCATCAGATGATTTATTAAAAATCAGATATTGTAAATCACAGATATTTTGCCAATTTAAGCTCTGAAATTTGCACATAGTTATTTATTACTCCAAAAATTGCGAAAAAATTGTGAATGATGCCTCTAAGTGTGCTTTAATTACAGTCCAAATTTTGTCTAATTAGGAGTTGTCGTTTGCAAAAATAAATTATAGAGTGGTTTCTTTAAATGATTTTTAATTAATTCCACAAATAATATTTTTGAGAAATTTCAACTCTCTTGTATTCCTTATTACAATATCTATCTGAGATAAATAGACCTTTGGATGATTTGATTTTGTGGATTAATTAGGAATTAAATACCCGTAATCACTCTGTTTTCAGTAAAAAATTCATAAAAAATCAAAATGTGTCAGAAAATTCCAGAAATATTAGTTAGCTTCATTTCATCATGTTTATCTTTCACTAATTTTTCATAATTTTTGCATGACATTTGCATGAAAAATTGCATGAAAACCCTAAAAAATTGCATTTTCTATTTGTGCATTTTAAACCCCAAAATTCCAAAAAAATCCATTTTGCATTAATCATTGAATTAGGTTTATAGAAAAAATACAATTTGTCATTTTGGATTAATTTCATATTAAAATTAAATTTGGCTAATTTGTTTATTTTCTTAATAACCTAGTTCATTCATATTCTGCATTTGGCATTTTTTATTGCATAAAAAAATCACAAAAAAATCCTACTTGGAAAACCGTAATTTAGTCACTCTAATCTGATCCCGAGTTGTTCCTTTGCCTCCTTGAGTCGACCCTGGGGCGTGCCCAGGCTAAATAAACATAAAACCGCGCGTTAATTCATTCGACGATTTATTCGATTTGTGCGATTATTTTTGATCGACGCCGCTCTATCCGACTGCAACGCACTAGTCAATCCGCAACATTAACAAGGGTAGGTCATCTGTGCTCGTCAAATGGTGCTGTTGCCGGGGAGGCAAACGGCTTAGGATCAATTTAGAAAGTTAGGTTTACGTTTTCCATTTACTCGGGTAACCTGACCCTCGAGCCATCTTGTAATTATCCATTTTTTTCTTCTTTAATTATTTTTCTAACCACTTTTGTATATATCTCTTTTTGACATAATTTCTATCTTTTTGTGCGAGGGCCCGGTGGACTTGGAGCTGCTTTTTTGAAGTCGACGCATCTCGAAGTGCATCGGAGGCTGGCGATTCTTGGATCAAGTCGGTTGTTGGACGTCAAAAAGATTTTTGTAAATTAAAAATAAAAAAAAGTGTCTGCATTTACAGCGGTTCCCGGTTGGGTTCTCGCACGTGTAAACATAGTAGCACCGTGTCCCTGTCTACTGTGTGGTTGAATTTCTAAACTAAACTTGCACTAGTGGCTCCTCGAGCCACTCTAGGATTTGCTTGTGCTCGTAATTTTCTAGGACCACACATCACTTAAAAGACGCACCTAGACCGCAGATCTAGTCAAATTGAACTTGTGCTTCACTCGCTAATATAACTGCATGTCTAGGAGCGGCTTTTCATCGCTTGCACTGCATTTAGTGTAAAAATTTCAATTCGGTCTTGCATCCCGCATTGTAGAGAGCTGGAGGCACTGTAAGTATTCTTACTCGAGCATTCATTATCGTTTCTCGATTGCATCGGCTTTTTCCGATTCTCTCTCTCTCTCGGTTCTCTAACCTAGGATAAAGGAATTGGGGCTGGACGGTAGACGTGATTGCTTGCGTGGATTAATATCAGTGACAACTAATCTTTAAAATCGGGACTGCTAATTGAATTTGACCAAAAAATTGACTAAAATTAACCCTTGTTTGCGGGAGATTAACCCCAACCTTGTTTTCAGGCTGAGTGAGGGTACTTGAGTGTGTGTGAACACCTTAAGGCAGAGCCCAAATCCCCGCCTTCCATATCACAGGCCAACTGATCCTAGCAAATATCACGAGTTGGATATTTTTAGATTCACTGACCAATACTAAGTAGCCTCCGCCTGTTCGCGGGTAGTCAGGGGCGAACCAGCGGTACTTCGCGACAAGGCCTAGCTTTGTCAGCCTCCGCCTGCTGGCAGGTAGATAGGGGCACGGTCTTTGAGTCCCCAACTCCGGATAGGAGCGAAGAAAGGAAGGACCGGCGGTATCTTAGACGACAGGTTAAACAGGGAAGACGCATCCGGCTCTGAGCCGACTTCCCTATAGGACACGTAACTCCTTGCTATCTTGCTTGAAAAATCACACTTAAAATTGAGAAGATAAATTGGACTCGGTTTCGGGTCCTTCACCATGTTAAGTATGAACTCAGGGTTTGCTCTTGCATTTGTCTTCGTGTCTATCCGTGTGTGTTGTCCTGTGTAATTGCACATTTTCTACCTCATTCTGCTTACATCATCTCCTCCTCAAGATGTCGGGATATTGGTCCCCATACACCTCTGGTCTTTCCTCCTCGACCATATACCGTTCATCTTCACCTTCTCCCTCTTCCATGTATCCTCTGCCATCCACGGGAGACCCGTACCCGTGGTCGGTTCCACCTCAATCCGATTATGAAGTCAGAACTTCGACTGACTTCTCCACTTCTTCGCATTTCTGACCTACTCCATATTCTAACACTCCGGATCTACTTCCACCTTGGGCTGACTGTCCTTATGCTCGAGAGCTTGCAGGAATCAAAGAATCGATGAAGAGCAAGCCACTGCTGAGATAGATGATTGGCAAAATTATATGCCCCCATTCTCACATCAAGTATGGATCAGACAACAATTTACATATACAAATCCCGACTTGACCTTGGGGCACAACATGGTCGATCGAACATACCAAAAGGAGAGGCCTGCACATCCTGATTTCCCAGACTTGATTGACTTTAGTGATCAAGCCTCCATTAACCAGCCTTCATTTGGAGAGCCTATACATTCACAAGATTGGACTCATGACCTAGACTTATCAGTCCCTGTTTCATTGACTCCATCATATGAGGTTCCGACCAATATTTGCCATTTGGATAGTCCATACTCAACCCAGCATTACATGCCAGAGTCTAGGTATGTTGAGTATGAGATCCCAATATCTCAGCAGTATCCTCCAACTGATCAGAACTCTCCCATGATTTGTCATGAGAATTTTGTGGAGGATGACATCTCTAGACTTATCAAGAAAAATGAATCATTTGGTAACGAGTTGAGAGATGTCATGGGAATATTACACTCAATTTCTGCCAGCCTGGGTATAAAAGTAAAAAAGACGAGTAGTTTTAAGGTTGAAAACAAAGCAAACATCAGGGAACCCATACCGTTTGTACAGCTGGAGTCCATTCTATCTCCCTCTTATACTAACCACTTACCCTCCAATCCAGAGTCTGATCATTCATACATCAAAAACACCAAAAAAATTGAAAAACCAAAAACTCACATAAAAATTGAAAATGAAAAAGACCTAAAAAATTGGATCTTGTCATAGGGGAAGCACTCGATGAAGAATTGATTTTCAAACTTCCCTTAATAAAGGCCATATATCACTTTCCCGACCTCAAGAGATTTGTAAAGAGTAAATTGATGCCCAAGAGGTCGGGTACTAAGAGAACCAGTACTGAAAGACACATAGTGTCTATGGCCACCTCCTTGATGATGGGACGAAAGACTAAGAGCCGCAGAGTGAAGCGGTTGCCTAGGGTTGAATGTGAAATCAAAGACACTATCTTTACCCATGCAAGAATCGATGATGACTCTCCAATAAATATCCTCCCGACCTTTGTGTTTGACAAGCTTAAACTCAGGCCAATCAGAAAGTCGAGAGAGATCGTTCAGCTGGCTGATCGATCCATCAAACGGTCTAGAGGAAATATTTCAGTCATCGTTACTTTCCAAGGTGCTCTACTCCAGGTGGACTTCACGATCATTGACATCGAGCACCGAGGAGAGTTTACCCAGTCTCCGATTATTCTCGGGAAGCCGCTCTTAGCCTCAGCTAAAGCGTCTTTAGATTGCGAGACTCGGGAGATCGATTTCTCAGCATTGGGAGCACTCCGACCTCACCATTCTTTGATACACTTTACTCTAAGGTAACCCGCACATCCGCTGACAGTCGTGACCATCGAGAGGTAGATGAGTCCTACCTCTCTACTACACCTGAGAGACCGACTGCCCGGACGACCGTTGGTTCTGAGACTCCCCACACCTCCACTTCATCAACTGCTTGCACCGCCACCATGACAGCTTCTAAGAAGGACTCACGACCAGAGGCTACCATTAAGTCGGACATGACCTTTGTTGATTACCTTAACCATTTTGATGATCCGACATAAGAGGACAATAATGCCAAGCCAATTGAGACCACTAGCACCTTCCGAGACATGTGTTGACCCTTCAGGAATATTATAATCTATATAGTGACTCGTCTGATGAGGAACCCATGGTCAGCACCACACCACGTCCCGGACCTTCAAAGGAAGCAACCAAGATTAAATTGACTCCACATAAAAAAACGGTTGCTCCCTCTTCTAGTCGGCTATTTAGTGAGAGGAAGTCGAGAATTAATTCCTCGAGGAGTTCCCCCGAACCTCTCAAGGCGCGTCTCTCTCATCTCCCTCTCAATGATTTAGGATCTAGAAAACCGACTAAGAAAGTTTCCTTCAACACACCGGAGAAGGAATTTTCTGAGGTGTCCTCATCTGTCCCGGACAAGGTAATTTATATGAGTGAGCTTAGTTCGGTTGTTCTCAAGCCTTATCTAAGCAAGCAGTCGTGTGTCGACCCTCGTTGGACGATCCCTACACCTCACTATTATTCATCTGAGGATGATTCCGACAGCGACACATATGTATATTATCCACCTCCTCGCGTCCGCAAGAAGGTTCGTCACAAACCTTCTTAATCCTTGTACATTCTCACTCTTTCTTGTATATACTTTTTCTCCCTCCCTCCTCAGTGATTCGAATCACTCGCCCCGACTCATTTCATTTTAAGACTATACTTAGGATAATCAGATCCTAAGTATAGGGGGGAGAGTGACCCGCATCCATTCATTGTACATCCTCCAGATCACATCGGTCCTCATACTCACTCTTGTCTTATACTTAGGCTGACCAGAGCCTAAGTATAGGGGGGACCGATGCCCGCCTTGTATATACTCAACCATTTTTTCCTCTTGCCCTCGTCCGCCCTATTTTTTGATCTTCTTCTACACTTAGGCTGTCAAGAGCCTAAGTATAGGGGGGCGGTGAGACTTCTATACGATTTTTGTAATTTTAGCTCTCCTACGCTTAGCCCGAGCTATGTCTTTTTAGTCACTTTTCATGCTCTGAGGACATAGCACACGCTAACTATAGGGGGCGTGTATATATTACATATATACTTTACCCAAAGCTCGTACTTTCGCGTATTTTCGCGTATTTTCTGTATATATTATGCAATAATTACGGGATGGGTAAAAATTGAAAAGAAAAAATTTTTCTGTATAATACTTGTATAAAAGTTGTAAATTATGGTAAAACATACTCATGTAAAATTTGTTGTAAAATAAGATGTAACCCCAAAAAATGTGTGTGTTGTATACTATGTATATTATGTGTAAATTAAAAACTTGTTGTAAATAATAAAATTTGTTGTATAATAGAAAATAAAATGAAAATGTCAAAAATAAAGGCTTCTTATTTACTCTTGCATATCATCCTTGCATTTCAAAAAAAAAGTCTTGCATTTCATACATAGCATGTCATCTACCTCTCATCTGCATATGCAAGGTGAAAAGCTAGTGGGTTCTGAACCGAGTTATGAGTAGAGATTGAGGATGGATTTGATTTGACCTTAATCCACCTAATTTCAGATGAACCTTATAGGAACTGGAGTTAAGATTTCTCAGGTCAAGTGAATTAATTCTTTGAGTCTGCAAGTCTATGTTCACATGTCACCTTGATTAGTCTAAGTAGAATATCTCGTGCACACGCATGGTTCTTTTAGATAGTGACCTGACTTGGACAAGCACAATGCACGTAGCTCTTCAATGACGAGGTGGTGAGGAGGTAGAATCCTTTAGCTTGGAGTAGCACACGGGTGGAAACATCCGTCCTCCTCTAGGGAGGGTAGTGCATCTCAACCTAGTCTGGTGGTGTTGAAGTCGAAGGACAGGACGTTGTGGGTTGCAATAATGATTCAAAAGAGGGGTAGTCTACTGGCTCAAGAGGAAAAACTCATGATGTACATGCTGCACCTTGTATATAGTTCCAAAAAAAAGAGAGAAAAAAAAGAAAAAAATGCAAGAACTCCAAAAAATAGACAGGCCAAAAAAAATTGCTTCTCGGAATATGTATATTAGTAAGAAGTTTGCATCTGGATGACTTGGCTACACTGGTCAGGCATCCCGGGATAGGTAGCTACACTGGCTACCATCCATTCTTTCTCCACCCCCTCCTCTTGTGCCGATCGCACTTGAACTTAAAGGGAATACCCCGCTCCAAGAGGAAAGAGTTGTTGGACCGGGTTATTGAGTCACCTTGTTAGAGGAGGCTGGTTCTGACTCATTTCTGATGTGGAGAGCTATTTATCACTTACACAGTACAAGTAAGAATCATAGTCATCAGAAAATTGCGTTTGAGGATTTGTTCTGACCTGACTGTTGAGGCGTCTTGAATAAAAGACTTGTGGAACTTGAAGTCTGTTAGGTCTTAAATTCAGATCCCAATAAGGTTCCACCACACAATTAATCCAAAGGTAGAGTCAAGACCCATTTTCAACTTTTGTTCATGACCTTGGTATGGAACCCAAAATCATTTCACTCTTGCATTCTATTTTAGTTCCTCGTGGACGAGCAAGGTTTAAGTATAGGGGGTTGATGAATCTGTGATTCATCACTCTAAAAGTTGAAAATAGAGCTTTGTTCCGGAGTAATTAGAGGCATATTTCTACTTATATTGCATAATTAGCATTCATGCATGCATTGATAACATTTGCATTTTAGCATTCATATTTGCATTAAATAAGAAGCCAATTTCACTTGTAAATATCCACCTATATATTAGCGAAAATACCCTATTTGTATATATTTTACACTAACTCCAAATACAATAAAACCAACTCTATTTTGTATATATTACTAACACTAAGTAAAGAAGAATATCAAAAAAAATACTAACTTGTAAAATTGACCAATAAAACCCCAATCCAAGTTTGAAGCTGTGAACCTTAAAATGCACATATCTCTCTCATACAGTTTCCGATTGAGGTCTACTCACTTTTAAAGTAATATACTTTCAAAGACCTTCAAAACAAGACCAATTTCATTAAAATCGGACCTCATATGCAAAACTTGGGTTTTGAGCCCCTTTTGTATATTGTACATATTGATCGTTTTGCCCTTGTATTTTACCATTTTATTTTCTTAATTATTAAAAATCCAAAAAAAATAGATTAAGTTGTAAATATTCTTCTCATATTTTTTCTATTTTTATTTTAATTTTTTTATCTTTTATAAATGACAAAAAATTACAAAAGATAAAATGTGGTATTTTATACCTATAAGGTACCACCCAAAAATACATTTTGTACAGATGATCTCATTTGATTTTCGACCCTTCACAAAAGTTGTAGATCTCGTCGAGACGAGCAACTTTCGTGTTGACCAATTTTTGATTTAATCCATTTTGTTATTTCTTTTTGATTTTATTTATATTTAATCTTTGAATTTTCTGGGAGCGACATGTGGCAGCTCCTGGAGCCGCCACATGTCGCCTCATTTTCTTTATTTCGAATTTATTTTATTATTTTCGGATTTATTATTATTAGTATTTTATTATTACTATTTTAATTATTTTTAGTAGCCTACTATATTAATTATTTATTTAATCTCCCATTTACCACTTCTCCCCATTCTTTTCTTCCACTCCAAGCCAATAACCCCCCACTACCCCACTCTCTCCATCCTTCTCCAACCTCCTCTTTATATTCTCTTCCACTCCTCCCTTCATCTTCATCCACCGTTCTTGAGAGGAAGAGAGCCCCGAGCCCCCTTTGATGTGTCATTGGTGACAGCTTTGGCGCAGTAGGTCGAGCGACGACAAGGCTTAGGTGAGATCCGTGGAGCACCACCCACGTAGCAGCAGTTTCTCCAAAACCGCTGCCAAACTTCGGAGACCGCCATCTCCTCGAGGCCACGACGGAAGCCGTACAACGTGGCTCCACTTTCGGCAATCCACAGGTAAGTATTCTTATCTTAACTTTCTCATTTTTTATCTAACATCTCCTCATTTTTGTCTTGATCACCATTACAAACGCTACACAAATACCACAACCACCACAATCACAATCATCTCTTTCATCAACATCAACCATTGTCACAATATCATCACAATCCACTTGCCCAATCACATTTTATTTCCTGTTCATACAAAGAAAATATAAAAAACAAAAAAAATAAAAAAACAAAGTTGCAGGTCCTGTCGGCGCCGCCTACCTCCAAGGACCTGCCTCTGGCTGTCCCGCGCCCTCCTCCGCCATCACGACCTCCGCCTCCCTCCAAGGTGCAGCCCCCTTCCACGCGCGCCGTCGCCTCTGGACCTCCAGCGCGCAGCCGTGCACCGCCGTCGGCTGCCGAAGCCGCCCCGTCACCCTCCACATCTCGCTGTCAAGAGCTATCCGCCCGCGCGTGGCCGCCTGCCACCCGCGAGCGCGCCTCCCTCCGCTCCGCGCACGCCCGACCTCCATCAGCTACACCGCGTCGCGCGCACAGTTGGCGCCGCCCCTCGCTCCACCGCGAACCTCGCGCGTGGCCGACGCCTAGCCGCACCGCCGTCCGCCTCCTGGTGCGCCGCGCACCGCCCAGGCGCCCTCGCGCGCGGCGCACCTCCATTGCGCGCCACCGCGTCCACCATCCCGCTACGTCGCACCGCCGTGCGCGCCACCCACCGCTTTTGTTCGCTACACCACCAGCACGCAGCCGCGCGCCGCTGCGCCGCCTGCTGACCGCCCCATCGCGACCTCCGCGCCGCCGACGCGCATCGCCTCCTCGCCGTTCGCCGCCCCTCCGCGCGGTGCGCCGCGTTCGACGCTGCCACTCCCTTGCCTTGTGCCCTTGCGTGGGCTAGGGCTAAAGAAGGTCTTTTTATTTATTTTGTAAGTTTTGCAAATTCTTCCCAGTACGTTTTTATAATTGCAGAAGTACCCTTGTGTATATTTTAAGTTGTTAATTTCAATTTCTGTATTGCAAAACGACCCTTGACTTTGAGCGTTAATTTGAACAGTCATTTAGCATCTTTTTATTCAGTCAAAAATAGCATCTTGTAGGGAAATAAAATCTTTATCCTCTGGCTATTTAATTTCATTTTTGTGAGCATCAGATGATTTATTAAAAATCAGAGATTGTAAATCACATATATTTTTCCTATTTAAGCTCTGAAATTCGCACATAGTTATTTATTACTCCAAAAATTGCGAAAAAATTGTGAATGATGCCTCTATATGTGCTTTAATTACAGTCCAAATTTCATCCAATTAGGAGTTGTCGTTTGCACAAAATAAATTATAGGGTAATTTTTTTAAATGATTTTTAATTAATTCCAAAAATAACATTTTTAAAAAATTTCAACTCTGTTGTATTCCTTATTACAATATCTATCAGAGATAAATAGACCTTTGGATGATTTAATTTTGTGGATTAATTAGGAATTAAATACCCGTAATCACTCTGTTTTCAGTAAAAAATTCATAAAAAAATCAAAAAGTGTCAGAAAATTCCAAAAATATTACTGTAGCTTCAATTCATCATTTTTATCTTTTAGTACATTTTTCATAATTTTTGCATGACATTTGCATGAAAAATTGCATAAAAACCCTAAAAAAAATTGCATTTTCCATTTGTACATTTTAAACCCAAAAATTCCAAAAAAACCATTTTGCATTAATCATTGAATTAAGTTTATAAAAAAATACAATTTGGTCATTTTAGATTAATTTCATATTAAAATTAAATTTGGCTAATTTGTTGATTTTCTTAATAACTTAGTTCATTCATATTCTGCATCTGGCATTTTTTATTGCATAAAAAAATCATAAAAGAAATCTCACGTGGAAAACCGTAATTTAATCACTCTAATCTGATCCGAGTTGTTCCTTTGCCTCCTTGAGTCGACCCTAGGGCTTGCTCAGGCTAAATAAACATAAAACCGCGCGTTAATTCATTCGACGATTTATTCGATTTGTGTGATTATTTTTGATCGACGCGGATCAATCCGACTGCAACGCACTAGTCAATCCGACAACATTAACAAGGGTAGGTCATCTGTGCTCATCAAATGACATCAGAAAAAAGTGCATCTAAAAAGAAAAGAAAAAAAGTCTTGCATTTCATACATAGCATGTCATCTACCTCTCATCTGCATATGCAAGGTGAAAAGCTAGTGGGTTCTGAACCAAGTTATGATTTGAGATTGAGGATGGACTTGATTTGACCTTAATCCACCTAATTTTAGAGGAACCTTATAGGAACTGGAGTTAAGATTTCTCAGGTCAACTGACTAAAATCTTTGAGTCCGCAAGTTTATGTTCACATGTCATCTTGATCAGTCTAAGTAGAATATCTCGTGCATACGCAGGATTCTTTTAGATAATGACCTAACTTGGACAAGCACTATGCACGTAGCTCTTTATTGATGAGGTGATGAGGAGGTAGAATCCTTTAGCTTGGAGTAGCACTCGGGTGGAAACATCCATCCTCCTCTAGGGAGGGTAGTGCATCTCAACCTAGGCTGGTGGTGTTGACATCTAAGGACGGGATGCTATGGGTTGCAATAATGCTTCAAAAGAGGGATATTCTACTGACTCAAGAGGAAAAACTCGTGATGTACATGCTGCACATTGTATGAGTTTGAAAAAAAAATCAGACAGGTCCAAGAGAAAATAGAATACCTGTCGGAGTCTGTATATTAGTAAAGAAATGCAACTGGATGACTTGGCTACACTGGTCAGGCATTCCGGGATAGGTAGCTATACTGGCTACCGTCCATTCTTTTATCTACCCCCTCCTCTTGAGTTGGTCGCACTTGAACTTAGAAGGGAATACCCCTCTCCTCGAGGAAAGAGTTGCTGGACCGGGTTAATTAGTTACCTTGTTAGAGGAGGCTGGTTCCGAGTCATTTCTGATATGGAGAGCTATATCTCACTTACACAGTACAAGTAAGAATCATAGTCATCAGAAACTTGCGTTTGAGGATTTGTTCTGACCTGACTATTGAGGCGTCTTGAATAGAAGACTTGTGGAACTTGAAGTCTGTTAGGTCTTAAGTTCAGGTCCAAATAAGGTTCCGCCACACAATTAATCCAAAGGTTGAGTCAAGTCCCATTTTCAACTTTTGTTCATGACCTTGGTATGGAACACAAAATCATTTCACTCTTGCATTTCATTTAGTTGCTCGGGGACGAGCAAGGTTTAAGTATAGGGGGTTGATGAATCTGTGATTCATCACTCCAAAAGTTAAAAATAGAGCCTTGTTCCCGAGAAAATAGAGGCATATTACCCTTTATATTGCATAAATAGCATTCATGCATGCATACATAAAACATGCATTTTATCACTCCATTTGCATTTAAATAAGAAGCCAAAATCTCTTGTAAAATATCCACTTATGAAAATAACCTCTTCCTTATAATATGTACTTCCTAGTTAATAATATAGGGAAGAAAGCCAGAAATCCCCCTTGTAAAATAACCAATAAAGCCCTAGAACCCCTAGACCATAAAATTCCCATAGATCCTTCATACCAACTCCAAAATAGGTCTACTCACTTTTAGAATAATACACATTAAAAGACCTTTAAAATGAGACTAATTTCATCCAATTTGGAGCTCATATGAAAAAGTTGGGTTTTTGGGTCTCTTTGTATAATACATGTATGTATATTTGTATCTTTGTATTTATGTATCATATTTGACCTCATTTCTGTCTTTGATCAACATGAAACTTGTAGACCTCATCGAGATCTACAACTTTCATGTTTTGAGTTTTTCCAAATTCGGTCCCCTCTTCTCTCTACCCTTATTTCTTTGTCCAGCCAACCACATCAGGCCACGTGGCGCCATCTGGTTACGCCACGCGACCCGCTCCCCTTGCCCAAGCCGCCTCTGCTCTCGGCCGTTGGATGACACTTTCAATCCAACGGCCACTGGATGACCATGTATGCCTTTCATCTCAATCGCCAGATCAAATCCTCCGCCTCATCTCAATCGCCCGTTCGCGCCTCTTCCTCAGCGCGCCACGTGGCGCTTGTTGCGCCCTTGGATGATGCACTCCATCCCTCCATCTCAACCGATCAGCCCGTTGTGCATCACAGCCCTTCGATCTTCCTCCGATCTGATCCCCGCCGCTCGTCAGCGCCCTCTCCTGTGCACGACACCTGGCGCCATCACGACCTTTGGATTAGGCCACTCCTGATGCAATCCACACCGCTCGCGTGTACTTTGCCCCCCATCGTGCCACGTGGAGGACTCCTGATCCTCAGATCGTTTCGCCCGGATCTAATCTTAACCGCTCCATCCCGCTTCGATCATCACCGTTGGATCACAAGATCCAACGATGGAGACATCATCTTCCACCTCCAAGCGCCCCTCTCTCCCACATTCTCCGCCTTGCGGGAGGGGCACCCCCTTCCTATTCTTGGTCGTGCCTCCACCACCGTCGACGACCACCATCACCTCCACGTCCTTCCCCACTCATCCCTCATCCTCGCCAGCCACTTCATTTCCCACGTCGACCGTCAGCTACGCCCCACTACCTCCATGAACTTCGCTCCATCACCAGGCCGGTCTTCTACTTCACCCTTTAAATACTCCACCACCGGCCATCGTCACACCCATCCACCACCCCTGAGAGACACCCCGAGCTCGGAGCCTCTGATTAGTGACAGTAATCGCACGATTCCTTGAGCGAAGACGGACGTCTTCTCCGGCGAGATCCTCGACGCACCGCCGTGTCGCAGCCCTCCTCTCCGAGCCGCTGCTTGAGCTCAGGGACTCACCGCTCCTTCGAGCGACAACCTGGACCTCGATCTCGAGCTCCAAATCCCAGGTGAACACCTCCATCCCCGATTGATCTTCATTTTGATTTTGCTTCATTTTTCTCGCATTTTATTCGACGTCTCCGCCCACCTTCTCGCCTCGATTCCACTCCACCGAGCTCCGCGTCGGAGCTCTCATCCTCGCGGTCACCTCTACGCCCGCCAACGCTTCATCTCACCATCCATCGAATCCAGCTCCGCCACTTGGCCGGAGCACCATCACCAGACCACCTCCCTCCGCCTTAGGCCTCGCTAACCATCCTCCCACCTCCACGATTGCACGCACGAGCTTCGGCTCCTCCTCTAACACTTGCAGGTACTACTTCTTCACTAATCGGAACTTCACCGGAGTTCTTTTGGAGCTTCACCGCTAGCAACCTCCGACGGCCATCTCCAGCTCCTGAGACCACCAGCATCTTCGCCATATCACAACGCTGCTTCTGGGATATCTCCGACACCTCGGAGAGCTTCACCGATACCTATAGGGAAGGGCGGAGCAAAGGCCCCATCACCGGAGCTCCACCATCTCCTCTGCAGGCGGCGGAGGGCCATTGAAGGAGAAGCCCCAGATACCGTTCGATCGTCTCGATCGAACAGTCGACGTCACGCCACGTCATCATCTTCAGCCTCCATTAACCACCGTTGGATCAGCTTTGATCTAACAGGTGTTGAGCATCCATGTCGATGTAAGCTGGAGCCACAGCGACCGTCGATCTTCGCCTAGATCGCACGGTTGTGATCGCGCCACGCGCCCGCCACCGATAACCGTGGGATTGATCTTGATCCAACGGTTGTCATCGTGCCACGCAGAAGAGGTTCGAGCCTCTTCCCCAACCCTAGGCTTGGACCACCCGAGGCTAAGCCGAACCTCCAACCGAACCTCCAGGAGCATCCGAGCCGAGCCCCGAGCCTCGTACGCCGCCCGAGCCTAGGCCGACACGTGAGGAGCATGTGCGGCCTAGGAATTTTACACAGAGGCCCTCGGGACTTTCTGAAATTACAAAAGGTCCCTGTGAAGCAGACCACACGTGAGGAGCACGTGCCTATGGAGAATTTGCACATCTTCCCTCAGCATTATAGGTAATTGCATTTGAGTCCCTGTCAGCATATTTCTTTTATGTAACTTTGTTTTCTGTATTGCAACTACACCCCTGTCTTTGCACACATCTCTAGGTGTCCTTTTGCATCATTTTGAAATTCTAAAAATTGCATTTTGTTGAGCAACTTGTCCTCTATCTGTTGTGACACTTGTCACATTTTTGTAATTGCAGTAGAATTTTCAATGAATTAATTGGTTGATTTGTGTAATATTTTGCCCAGTGAGACCTTTTAAATTCTAATTAATTTTCTGTGATTCCAAAAATTCTCAAAAATTCGCAGTAGCTCTAGGATAGTGAACTCAACATTGCATAAAAATGTCATGTCATTTGCACACATATCGAGGCCTGAATAAATTGTTTAGTATTTTTCTTATTCTAATTTTAATAGGATGATTTCACATTAAAATTTAGGTCTGTCAATTCCCCTAGATTCCTTATCATTAGATCTATCTAGGATAATTTTTGTTCCTGAAGAAGATGTGATTTGATATTTATTAAAAATAAATTAGTAAAAATCACCCTGTCAGTAGGTTTAATTCACTGTAAATTCGTTTAGTGTTTAAAAATTCCAGAAAAAATTTGGGTAGCTTAGTTTCATCATTATCCATCATCTGGCCAATTTTCATAATTTTTGGACTTCATTTGATATCTTAAATTGATTTAACTTTAAATTGGCTTGATTTTGCATGTGTCTTGCATAAAAAACCGAAAAAGACTAAAAAATAATTCCCCGAAAATCACACACTTGAACTTTGCTAAAAATCTACCTGAGGAGACAGATGTCTCCTTGAGTTCGACCTTGGACTTCACCAAGTAAAAAAATTGCCGCTTGAAATTAACTCGAATCTAATTAAAGTAGTTTTTGACATTCCCTCTCGTATCCGACTGCAACGAATACTTATAATTAATTTGGACATTAATCTGACCGAATTAACTAAGGGTGCGGGAGCGATTATCAATGATATCGTATGTGTTGGAGGTCAGCTACCTCCTAGAGTCTTCGCCTCGATGGAACGACGCGTCAAGAGGCTCGGGCACACCTTGCGCAGAGAACGGTGAGAGGGCTCTAACCTAGGGCTAAAAGCCTCAAAACCTCGCTACAACACTCCCACTCGCTCACTGTCACTCAAGGAGGAGAATGAAGCTCACTGGGGATGAAGGCAATGGCCGAAGATACCGAAAAAGAATGTGGCTCCCCAAAGCTATATACGATGCAGGGTCCGAGAAGATGGGAGCTTGGGCGCGCGGATCGAGGAATTGATACCTAAGGGAATCGACAAGTGAGGGTCATGGATATTTCCTTAATAATCGGAGCGTCTAATCGAGAGGAATGGTGAACGGATCAAGTCAGGAAAATTTGGAGAAAACGGGGAAAATCGGATCCGCTAAGAAGATCGGTCCAGGGGGAAGTTGACCGAGGTCAACAGTCCCCCGTGGACCAATCGAAAAATACGATATCTAAATTATTTGTAAATTAATTTAAAAATAAAAAATGATTTTATTTAAAAATGTTCAACATGAAAAATGTTCTTTATTTTCCAAACTATTTTTAGTGATTTTTATTAATTTTTTTGAAAAAAATTAAAGCATATACATTTTATTACATTATGTGCATATATATAATATTTATTTATTTTGATTTTAATTTTTAGTTTGTTTATTTTAGTAAAAATACCCTAATTTTATATTTTATTTATTTACAACATAAAATTTGGAGTATAAAATAATTTTTATTTTATTTTATGAGTTATTTACAAATATTAAATAAATAGGAATATATACATATATACATGGTATGTACAAGGTGGAGAGAGAAAAAATTTGTTTTTATTTTAATTTAATTTTTCTCATTTTATTTTATTTTTAGAAATATATACGAGGGATTAGAAACTCATTTTTCTTTTATTTTTGTGAAAATCAAATTTATATATATATATATACATATAAGGGATATGTACAGGGATAAGTGACCCTATCTCTCTCTACTGATTTTATTTGGCAATCAGGCCCATGTTGGGCCCACTCTTGGGTTCATGTCACTCAATATTTATTCTAAATATTTCCCTCTTTTTCTTTTATTCTTTATTCTTTTATTTTTGCACAAATGCATGCTAATTATTGAGTATTAACACATGCATGCTTTTTGATTACTTATTGTATTTACAATTATATACATGGTATTTTGCCAAAAAATCTAGCTAAAATAAAATAATAAAGAGTGATGTATGGGGATTCATCATCGGTTAGAGAGGATCGGATTGAGGGATAAGATTGTTGGGTTGAGGGATTGCACATTCCCTCTAACAATTGTGATGGAAATCAAGTGCGGCCATGGATTGTACATTCGCTCTCTGTAAATTATCATTTTTAATATAATAATTATGGATAACAAAATTGATAGGATTATATAGATTTTATAAGAAAAAATAGTTGAAAAGTTAATTGCATGCAATAATCTCACTCCCTATGGCATGAGATCTTATCTTCACCAAGGTAAAGTTTCCTCATCCAAAATAGATGAATACATTTCCCTCTCATACTCAATACATCTATATAGTTTCTCTTCCCCCATCTCGATGAAATCCTAAAAAATACCTGTCATGAGTGACACCAACTTTTGTTGATCTTTAGAGCATTGAGCTCTCCTCTCCCTTGCGTCAGCATCCTTGCACCACTGAGCTCTCCATCACCTCCGTTGTGACATCATCACCACCTCTGCATCTCCATGCCTTTGCTTCACCTCCACATTGCCTCTTGTACACCACCACACTGATGTGTCCATTATCTTAACCTTTGTCACATCCATTATCGTTACTGCCCCATTCACATCCTTCATCACATGCACCACCTTCATGAAGCTCTTCAGAAGAAACTCTAAACAAGGTATTTCCAGTTACATTGTACTCTTCCAATTCTTTCTCATTTGTAAAATCGACATTTCTGAGGGTGAGGATTGGCTCAAGTTTCGGAGTTTGGTTTGCACGATCAGAACCACAAACTCTTAGGAATCATCCGACTAGGGGGCTACCCCCTATTTGGGTGGTTATCCTCCAAAACCTATGTTGCGGGGTCTTCTCTCTCTCTTAATACATTAAATAAATCATTTTCTTTCGTCCATTCAACCAAAAATTGATATATTATACCATCATATCATCTAAAAACTATAAAATATTCAACTTCAACTCCTTCTAAATGTCAATACAATCGTATCATAATACCTACTCACTTTTCTAAACTCCATTGCAATCATATCACAACAAATCCTCTCAACCTGAAACCCTTTATCCAAATACTAAAATACAAAAATGAGTTGTCCTTTTCCAGATAACCCTCCAATCAAACGCACCCTTACAGAGACTACGATTTTTTCTTTCATGTAAAATAATTTTTTCTTTCATGTACCTAATGGACTTAACATTTGAGAGTCGTGATCTTTCGATAGATGATCCCCATTAGAGAAGGTGGTTTTGTAACCGTGCATATCTTTTAGATGTAATAGAATACATAGTTTTTATTATAATTTACACGTGCAAGTATTTAATTTCTATAAGTTTGGAAATAATTCCATTTAAACATAATTTAAAAGGCTAATAATCATCATAATCTAGAATATAATAGAGCAATTACATGTCATAAGATATCAAAAAGGATAAAACAATATTATAAGTGAAGTTATATGTGTTACCATATTAAGATGCAATCGGATACGAATGTGTGAGTGTTGGGGGTGTGGGTGAGTGTGTGTGTGTGGGGGGTGCTAGGTGTGCACATGTGTGTGTTTGCGTGCATGGATGTGTTGTATGCGTGTACGTATACTATCTTGTCCATATCTATGGATTTATTGATATGTATTTCCAATTTGGGCAGATTTGGAGACAAACAAGATATGAGATTTTCTTTTCTAGGATATGGATATAGTTACATTTATCGTTTTTACTTTTTCAAGGATATGGATATGAACATGATTTTTCAGATATAAACATGGATATACATGGTTCAAATCCCTCTTGAGAGGGGTTGCGTTAGGTTGTCGATAATCAGCATAAAACATAATCGGATTTTTCAACATGGATTTGAAAAAAAAATATCCGATCCTACTTAATGTGAGAGGAAGCATTGCCATTTACTTATATGGATTTTTACATATATAACCCAACATACTTTCGATATTACATACATAGCCCACATAATCGCGAGTTAAACCCAGAACCTTGTATAGTGCTCATTTCTTAAGCTAATCATACACCCATAACCCTCCTTCCGCAAAATCATATAAGGTTATGGGCATAAAAATCCTTGAGAGGTAAGAACTATTTAGGGATCCGGGTGTAGTTCGCGATTATGGAGTGTTATTGAAAGTACATAGGGTTATAAGTGTAAAAATCCCTTATTTATATAATAGACATGAATATCCATAATATTGAATCTATGCATGTAAATTGTATAGATATATATCAATCGGTATATGTTATGTAATTTGTTGTATTTGGATATAAAGTAGATACATTTCAAATATGCGTGAGTATAAATCACATAAATACTTTTTGGACCAACTTATATATATACAATCATTTAGATATGCTACATTTATTTCATAAAAAATATATCAAATATAATGAAAAATGGTATAAATGTTTGCTCCCTATAGTTATAAATAAATCTTGAACTACATTTTAAGATGAGTGTTCAAATATGAACACACACATATTGAATTGACAATTCCAACATTTTCAAGTTGAAAATCAATACAAATATAGATATAAATATCAAAATATGTATTAATATGATTCGGCTGGAAATAAGATACGAAAATACGTGCACACACACATACACATCTGTATTCATATACACCATACATATTTGTATTTATATACACAAAGCAATGTGTTATATCTCTTACTTAAAAGTGTTAAATTGATGGCATTACTTAACACCACAATAATGAAGTGTAATTTTGTAAAAAATGTTGTATGGTTAGTTATACAATTTTGTATAAATATTTATATAAAATCATAAGTTTACATGAGTGTTTTTGGAAAGTTCTTTATAAATTCTAGTGATAATTATTTAGATTCATCGTAAATTCAAAAAAAAAATATAAGAGGGAAAATAGGAAGGTGAGCTTCCTCCCCACCTTCCTTATTTCCTTTCTATATATTGTCTTCCAAACCCAACATCAAGGCTTCTCTTTTTCTCCAACTTATTCTCCATTCCAACGTTAATAGACCTCCCTCTTCTATTACTTTCTAGCCGTTCTTCTTAAATCTCCCCACAACATTTCCCCCTTGCTTCCTTTCTACTCTCTCTCAAGTTCCAATGAGAGGAAACTCCAGCCTCTCCTTTGCTAAACCTTCCAATTCTGTTGCATGCCTTTCCATTTCTTCAAATGTGAAGATCTAATTTGAGGTACAATCCTACCTTCTTTTGCTGCCATGCATGTGCACAATACTTCTCTCTTTGCTGAGTGAGCGATTTTTTCATATATATTCTGTTACAATCTCTAATTATTAAATTTGTAAAATTCCATTAAAGGTGTTGTTCTCCTCCTGTATTTACAACTTGGAAGAAATAAGGTCTGATGACACAAGCGAGTGGTTCATATATGAGATTTTGTTGGTGTCATTAATTATGGACTGCATGTGATAGTATTTGCCATGACTAATACCAATTAACAAATTCCTTCAGAAATCTGAGATCTATCCCAGATTATTAGCATCTGATTGAAAAAAAAAATGTGTGCAATAAACTGTCTCATCTTAATCGAAGACTCAGAAAATATGTATATATAATAAAATCTGATAGAAACCAAAATAAATAACTTCGGAGGACGCTTAGACTTAGTTTCTGGTTGCTGGAAACTACCTTGAACCTTAAATTTGGGCATGAATTGATTGGTTATATTGGTAAAGAAGTTCCATCAGATTGTTTGGTTATATTTGGCCAAGAAGTTTTATAGAAACTGGATGGTAAGAATACATCTTGTTGATCTCAAGAAGGTTGTTAAATGCCTTGTAAGTCTATTTTCCCTTGTAGTTTCTATTTTTATATCATCATCCAAATTCTCTGTGAATATATGTTCTTTCCTTGGGTCTCTTATGAGACATTTGTTTTGAGTTATTGATGGGGAGTTGCTGGTATATCGACAATTTCTTGGCCGGAGGCTTCCCAATGGGTTGAGAATGATAATCTTGGAGTGTTTCATTCGAATTAAATAAACAATTCTCTGCTGGTCAAATAGATGATGTGCATCTGGGGTAGTAATGATGACCTGCTAAGGTTGTTGAGGAACATTTGTGCAGCAACCTTGGTCTATTGAGCATTCAGGGAGTTGTCTAGTTTACATAGACCTTTTCAAAGTGACTTTGCATTATTTTCATGAGATCAGCACACATCAAAACATAAGTCAGGAGATGCGGGGACTTTTGATTATTGGATCGGTGATTAGATTGGGATCACTCTCTGCATCGCTATTCATGTTTGTCTACTTTGACGACATATGATGGAACGAGCATGGAGCACATGTTTTTATTCTGGTCTATCCAAATAAAGAGTACCAATGTCCTTAGAGATGCTACCTCTCTTGAGAACAGTGAATGGACTGTTCATAAGGATGGATGCATGAATATAGAATTATGATGAAATTTTTCTAAAAAAACATATGCGGCCCTATCTGCATCTGGGACTCTCAACCGAGGTATCTATGCACATGATTATAAAATAAGTTGAAGATGAAAGTCCACTATCATTCAATTTATGATAAGGGGTCATCTATATAAGCCATTAATCATATCAAAGATATAAATAACACCATCCCCACTAAGTATTTTATAAAGACCACCAATGTGTAGGCACGTATACGTTAGCTTGTTGAAATCTCTATATCCATCTATCATAATTACTGCCCAAACAAAGATTCCTTCTTGCAAAAACAAGTCATTTTATGTTTAGAAGCATTCATCAATATATGGTCGGTGGCAATATATTCCTGATGCTTGATTTGGATATATGATCGGATTGGGACTAATTTACATAACATGAGTTAGAATTTAAATTCTGAATCAAGGACGACTAATAATAGTGCCGGTCATGGTGACTTCTACACCTGACCTTGCGAGGGTGTGGTGATCCTTAACTGGACGGGAGATAGGAAGCTCAGTTTGGGCAGCGACTGCCAAGTTTGCGGGTCTAGGATCCCAATCCTTTCATGGTTTTTACACGAGCTCGCAGTGTTTTTACGTCTTATTGGGATCCCAACTTTTGACCAGTTCCTCTGATCCTTTGTTTTAAGATACCCATGTGGGGGATCCTCGGTTTTAGTTTTTCATATGAGCTCGTTTGCCCGTTACCGGTCGGTCTATTTTTTTAGAGTGACTTTTCCAGAGAGTCTCTCTCACCTGTCTCTGGGGTGTAGTTCTTGAGTAGACTTTTCCCTTTATTGAACCACACTTCCAATTAGAGGGCGAGATAGAAGAGCCTTTTTGTAGGCTACCTCACCGTTTGAGTTTTGTTTACTTTCACCAGCATACTTGACGATTGTACATCCAAATCATCCATGTCTACATCTAAGTCATCTAGAGTTGTACCTAAGACAGTTGCAGTTAAGGTTTGGAGGAGTTATAATCAAAGTTGATTTGGTTGGAAGTAACTACAATAAAATTTGATTCGAAATCCCTATAATCTAGTGGACGTGTTGAGAACTTAGTTAGGATGCACTATACAACATCGCATGTCTACGAAAGTACCCCAACCCTCAAGCATTACCCACATCTTAGAGTCATAGTGTGAGGTTGCACATTAACAAAGACCACTGACTATCAACTAAACTTAAGAATTAAATAAATCATTAAATCTTTCCCATCTCACCTTTCCCATTGTCAAAATCCACAAACATGATATCTAAACAAAATGAGAATATATACATACACACATATATTTATGAACAATCAATTACAATATAAATATTTGGGATTTTATCACTTGTGCCCCTCCACGAGATGTTGCAATATCAGTTATGCCCCTATCTTTTTCGTAATATCAGTTGTGCCCCCTCAAAACTTGCTATTTTATCACTTGTGCCCCTCGGGTTAGTGACCGTCCATCTACAGTGCAAACGGACGTTAACTTTGAGGGACATAAGCGGAATTATTTTTTTTAAAGGTTATATGGTCATTCTTCCTCCTCTTCCCCAACCTCTTCTTCTTCCTCCTCTTCCCATCTTCTTCCTCCTCCTCCGACCTCCTCCTCCTCCCTCTCCGCCCCGAGCTCCCCGCAGCCCCTACCCTCCCCGGCGCCGCACCTCCTCCCCCCCGCACCTCCTTCCAGCCCGCCCGCCCCCTCCCCTCCCCTGCGCCGCCCCCTCCCCTCCCCGACATACGTGGTGCTCTCCCTCTCCTCCCGAATCGCGGGCACTAGCAGAGCCACGACCAACGTGGTTCTCTCCCCTCTTTCCATTCACGTCGTCCTCAGCCTCCTTGCGGCGGGTCGGAGACGTCGGAGAAGGAGCTGCTCTCCTTTCTCGGGGCGAGCAGCGTCGGGGAGGCGCAGGGCCTCATCTCCGAGGTCATAGCGCCGCTGCTCGCCGACGAATGGGCAGAGGGAGGGCCCACGATCAAGTTCGCCAACGGATCTGGTTGGACAAAACCACCTCTCTCAAGCCTTCCTTCTTGCCTTTGCTGGATCAGATCACCTCTGTGGAGATCCAACATGTGGATTTCATCGATAAGGTAAAGCCGCCCCCTTCTTTATCGATTACTATCGACTCTCTGATGTCTTCTCCGTATGGAAACTGGGTTGATGAGTTCGAACGAGAGACGACACGTTCCTTCTACTGATGTCTTGGCTCCTTCTACTGATGGGTGAGGGGAGGGGGCGGCGCCGGGAGGGGAGGGGGCGGCGGGCTGGAAGGAGGTGCGGGGGGAGGAGGTGCGGCGCCGGGGAAGGTAGGGGCTGCGGGGTGTCGCCAGGGAGGGGAGGGGAGCTCGGGGCGGCGTCGGGGAGGGGAGGGGAGCTCGGGGCGGAGCTCAGGCCGGAGAGGGAGGAGGAGGAGGTTGGAGGAGGAAGAAGAGGTCCCTGGACAATAATACCCCTCTTAATGCACCAAGGTTTGAAAAAACCATGGTTAAGTCAATTCATTGACGGTCAACCTGACGGAAGGGCACAACTGATAACGGAGAAACTTTTGAGGGGCACAACTGATATTACGAAAAAGATAGGGGCATAACTGATATTGCAACGTCTCGGAGGGGAACAAGTGATAAAATCCCTAAATATTTTGTATATGAGAAACGTTTGAAATAATGGGTGATCATGGAAGGTGCTCACAAACAACTTGAAAATCTTTTTACATACACAAGTAGAAATAAATTTAGATGTTTCTGTCTTTCTATTTGCTTGCTTTTGAACATATTAAATGCATGCTTATTTATAATATGATTATGGGAAGTACTAGCAACTGCCGACACATCTTCTTTCTAACATGCTTTGACAGACAAAGAGCCTGCAATATTGTAGTAGCTGTTGATGACTTCTGCTGACTGTGTATATACAGACGGTATGTTTCTTTTGCTTCAATTTTAGGTCAGTTTACGATGTAATATGCCTCCTCCTCTTCAGTCATATATTTTGAGATCTACATATACATTGTAATACATCCTTTTTTTTACATGTAATATTATATAAAAATGAATGAATGTTGGTAACATTCCTTTTTCTTGTTCTGTGGTGATACAATAAATGTAACTGTCATATATAACAGCACCAAACACAAAAAAAATTTCCATGTTTTCAATATTTTTTACGATCAATGTGAATGTAATGGTGCGAACGTGCATAAATGGATACACGGATCCGAGAGGGTTCATAGTTAACACTAAAAACTAAAATGATTTACGGTGGCGAAATATAAGCAAATAATGTCTCAATAGTCACCCCTCAAGTTGAAATTCCTGGGTTCTTTGTCTCTGCTCTTTACTATCAATGGAGGCTTATCTGGAAAAAAAATGTCTTTATCACTTCTTTATTTGCTCTAATTAATTTAACTATCAATTTAAGAAGAAAGGAAATAGAATGAAGCCAATAAAAAATCAGATTATCTAAATACTAAAAACAAAAGTCGGCAGCTTTCTTAGATCTTGGTCGTCTACTCTTAACCCAGTCACTTGCACGGTGTACAAACCAAGTCTAGAGAAGCTTGGAAAGGACAACAAAACCGAGCATAGGAATAAAAAGGCACAAAGAACGTTGATATAATAAAAATGAATCAACAAATCAATCAATCAGGACCTCCCACCCTAAGAACAAACAGATAAACACACAATTTCTCTTGCAATGCTCCAATCCTCTGTTCTATCAAGCTATAAGAAGCCTTGGCTTCTTGACTGCCAAGGGGCTCTGCACCTCATCCTCCTCCACGCACCTCCACAGCGCAGGAAACGCCGGCAGATTCAGATCAAATCCCGTACCCGACGACGACGTTGCAGCAGCGGAGGAGCCTGCACGGCCATCGTAGTGGCACCTCTTGTGACCCCCGAGCGCCTGCCCGGTAGGGAACGTCCTCTGGCATATCGAGCACCGGTGCCGCCAGTTAGAACTGGACGAGGAGATCACATCGCCCTCCGGTTCAGGTGCGGAGGCGGTGGGGCGGCTGTGGCTGGCCTTGTGGCCACCGAGGGCCTGGTACGAGGGGAAGGTCTTGTGGCAGACGGAGCACCTGTGTGCCGGTTGTTGTGGTTGGAGGCGGTGGTGGTCGTTGGACAGCATGAGGAGGCAGAGGGCGAGGTATTCTTCTTCGGTGCGGGGGGTGTACGCCTCGAGGGCGCGGGGGCGCTTGGAGCGCTTGCGCTTCGTCCATGTGTCGGGGGTTGGGAGGGCTTCGAGGGCCATGAGCAATGGGGCGGAGGAGTAAGGGTGTAGGGAGATGATGGGAGTGGGAGGACGCTTACTTGTGCATATATATGTAGAGATCGGGTGGTCAAAGAAAGGGTGCCGAGGAAGGACAAAGGCAAGAGCGAAGTGGAGAGTGCCACTACGAATGTGGAAACATAGATGAGTCGATGTGCGTGCGTCAGTAGTGGGTTTGTGCGCTGGTTTTGTTTCGTATAGAATCTGAGTGGTGTGCGGAAGTTTCTTGGAGAGAGGGTTTGGGTTCTGGCAGAATTGGGTGCTTAGCACGTGGGGCTATTTTGAACCTTCGCAATTTGACGCTGTCGTCATACGAGGCTGACGTGGCTCGCCGCCTGCGCTGCAGTGCACGCAACCTTGAAGGCCAAGAAACATCCGCGTGTCCACAATGGCTTCTAGAAGGTTTAGCTTCCCCGATGCATCATCACTTTATATAATATAATATTATTCAGTGTCATCAATCTATCTATTTTGTTGGGTAATTTATACGTTGTATCCTCGTCTATACATCCAATCCTAATACGAGTCTTAATCTTTGCAATGTAACGAAATAAGTTCTGACTTCGTTTTCTAAACGATACCATTAGAAACAAAAGAGAGATGGTATGTTGTATATGAAGTACTTATGTGTAGGGGTGGGCACTATATGAGTCCATCCATATAACTAAATCAAATTGTTGAAAATACGTCAAAATGATTTGAATCATTTAGGTTATGGATCTGGTTGGACTCAAATCATATTCTTTCAATGGGTATTGGTGGGTATAATGTCTTCAACCCAACGCATTCAAATAACCCAAACTATTTCTTTGTATGATAAAAGATTTAATCCCATCCAACACAATAAATATATATTTAATAATATCAAGAATTTTAACTCATATATATTTCTAATGTATAACGCAGATTCCTGAATCTAAGTTATCAATTTGTTAACAACCGTGTCTCAATAAACATTATTTCAATTATTATTATGTATTGTACTCGATGTATTTTTTACTCTATCATCCTTAATATGATCATTACATACTATAAACAGCTGAGAGCATGCCTTATTATCACATAATCATGCTCTAATCTCTATCCACTTCAGATGAGATAAATTATTCATGAAAGTCTCATAATCTTAACTGAATAACTCCTTATCAACTTGAATATATCCCAACCTTCTTCATCCATGTTGAACATATTCCTCCAACCTTCTTCTCTATTGAGCTTAAAACATGCTTACTTTGACATCTTTTTTATACGTCAATGATCCCATCATTACTTGACCTTCGATTAACAAGATTTTCGATAAGGTTAGTTTGATTTTCACCCAACCCAATCGGCCTAAATTCGATCACCTAAACATCTCAACTCAATCTGATTTGGTTGGGTGATGGATGTCATTTTTGCAATCCAAACTGAATAACCCAGATCCATTCAAACCAGTCAAATACCCACCCCTACTTATGTGGTGATGACATTATGTATTATGTTTCTACGTGTTGTATTTATCTTGTCATTATCTTTCAAACCAACCAAACACGAATAAGTGATCAACCGTAGTTATCCTTTATCTCACATTATAACGAACAATCATGTGCCTAAAAGTTAAATTTCATTGCTATTGTGCAATACGACGATCAGCAAATTTCAAATAAAATTTTGTAATATAAAGGCCCATAATTACCCTATAAATGCATCTAGTTGGATATTGGATCTCCTTTCAACTTTCGCAGCACCTCAATTATATAGATAAATGCCACTCTAGTGAAAGAAACAAAAGCTTATCTACCTCGTAAGTTCAACATTCGTTGCTATTGATTAGATCTTTAATATCCATGCCTCGATTTTAATCAAATTAACCATCAATGTGCATAATATTGCGCTATGCACAATCCAAAAGTGCCTCCAATATAGGAATATCACTAATGAGTCCCTCCGTAATGATGGGAGATCTTAAAAAAAATATCATCCAAAGACTAATTCATTTGACATTTGATTTTTGAAAATAATTTAAGGGAATCTAGCCACAGTGGGATGACTATGTCTTTCGAGAAAAATATCTATTTGATCTATTAATTAATGACTAATCTTGACCTACTAATATTTAAATTGTATTGTAATATTTTTAGTCCTATTTATCGTATTTGAGGTTTATATTCCATACAACCACAAACATATATAATCATTCGACATGCACCACATGCAGTCATACATAGAGTACAAATCGATCCATTAACATGTCACGCCACTACATTTTTTTACATACCATTATGATGAATGATCACACGAATCTCATAATCATCATCATGAGAATATGTTCATCAATCACAAGGCAAAGAATAAATCCGATCATGTCCTGTACAAAAGAATGCGTGAGCAGATCCTCTGCGGTACTGCAAAGGTCTGCTGTGAATCTGTGATGCATCCGAGCGACTTGATCTTAATCAAGCGATTCACACGAATTTTCATTACAAAGACCTACAAAAATAGAAATTTCGTGTGAACTGCTCGTTCAAAATCGAGCGGTTCAGATGCTCCATGAATTCACAGCAGTCTCTTCGAGGATCTGCTCGCAAAAGAATGCAGTGTCGTTTCAATGCCTTAATTACTTTGTGAGTGGGACGAACTAAGTACTAGTACTTAATCGTATATAATATGTTTGAATGTGTCGCAATTCATAAAGTTTTATAAAAAAAAACACTTTGTTTGAAAATCAATCAGACTAACTTTTAAGAGAAAAAAGGGACAAAATCGACGTTTATAAACGTTGAATATATGTTATGTAGATGTATATATGCCTCGAAAATTAGTGCCCATTCTCACCCGTCAAAATAGATAATATTGGATGTACAAGCTTTTACGTCGACTCTAGTTAGATTAGATAAAACAAACGTCAAAGATATTACCAAAATTAACGTGTAAATGTCGATTTACATAATTAAGTTCGACGTATGCATGCCGATTATATCGTCTTATTTAATTCGACATCCATTGGTTTAAACATCGAATATATGATAGTGAATCGATGTATAGTCTATATGAAGCTATCTATTGGCAAAAGCTATCTATAGTTCTCATTGTTTTCTAAAAGTTCTTGCTGAGCAACAAATCACAAGAAATTTGAACCGTAGAAACTCAATTATACAGATATGTACACATACTACAAGAAACTGAATCGAAGGCAACGAATAATTTGAATATTCCTTGCCATATCTTCCAATATTAAAGATATAACAATGAATATTATTCGTTGCCAAATTATCTTTTGTACTTGTAATTAGCAACGAATATCATATTTGTTGTTAAAGGTGTATATAATGATGATTTTTTCGTTGAATTATTCATTAAAATCCACGCTAATCGTTGCCAAATTTAGTAACGATTAAAAACTAATGACAACGAATAATCATTGTTATATGATTCGTTGTAAGGAATATAGCAATGAATACCATTATTCATTGTGAAATTGAAGAAGTAAGCAACGAATAATATTCGTTGTTATATATTTAACTACGGAAGATATGTCAACGAATATTAAATCATTCATTGCCTTAGATCACTTTTCTTGTAGGCAACATTACATTGGGGAGATTTAACATATCTTTTAGAAAACAACTATATTGAGGAGATCTAATATTTCATCTACAAAATATCTACATTGAGGAGATATGAATATTTTACCTGCAAAATATATATCCGCACATATTGGTTATGAAGTTGGTGCAAAATTGCAATGGCAGATAAATGTTTACTTGTTGAGGCAATGCCCTAAGGCCGGTAAGAAACTTATCAATTCCGTAATAATGGAAGCCAATATCTGCTTCAAAAATAACCAAGCATTTGCACAACTTGAGGAATCTATGATAGACCCCTTTGATGTATGAAACGTCATCATCAATAAGTTGCTGAAAATATCGTCTAGATTCCTTTTCAGAAAGCTTCCCTTGATGAACCTATGGTTATTAACAAAGATGTCAAATATGAGAAATCAGAATTGTAAAAAACACATGTTTGAATAGCACAATCAACATGATGGTGGCATTCGAACAGTTTCATGAAGTTGCCATACTAATTCGTCAAATGGTTGACCTCCTATTATGAATTCAAGGATAATATAAATCATTCTTCTGCTTGCTAAACCCTAAAAAATAAACAATGGCATACAAGCATCATTAAAAAGGAAAAAAATCCCATGTAAGCCTATCAAATTTTCATAGAATCAAATTTGTATATAATTTCTTTAATCATGTGATAACAATAGCTACATTAGTAACAAAAGGAAGTATAAATATATAGATGTACCAGTCGAAAATGGAACCCGGGTTTGTACCGTGTCAAGGTACCATTCTATCACTAAACCACTCATGCTTTTGTGCACTAACTTGTGCATTTTTTTAAAAAAGTTATAAAATATAATTGGAGTAATAAGAATTCATACCAAGAGGTGGGGCACCTAGGTGATCATTGCAAAGTTGTCTTGACATCAAAAAGATAAAGTTCCTTGTAGAACCTTCCTCATTACGCCACTTCTCCTCTTGATAAAGATAACACTGACCATTGAAAGCTATTGATTCTAAAATGTAGTTGTTTCCAGTTACCATGTATGTGATCCAACTATAGTCATTGTTGTGAGCTATTTACCTTCAAAAGTCCACCTTGTTGATATCACTATACGTGGATTAATTTGGAGAGTGAAGAGTTTCTTTTATCCTCTCTACTGAAATCATTCTCTTTCCAACTATAACATTTCATCTATGTATATTTCTCAAAACAAGGCATTGTTTAGTGAGAAACTGTACTGTAAAAAGACATGCCCATGTATCACAAAAGTACAATGTAAATCAAAGCATTATTTATTAACTTATTAATAGTAAAGTTTTTTGCAAGTTTAGTCATTTCTAATATCGCGTTGAGCTTAAGCTGCCTGGATAATTCTTCCAAGATTGAAAAAACATCATTGGACAAGAGATGCAACCTCTTGTTAACATGACTATTAAGGCATACATTAAAAAGTAATTTCCACGATCAATACAAATCAATGCATTACAGACTAACAGTATTATAATCATGCATATCCGATTTATATAGCAATAAGAAGATGCACATAAGAACCAATCAAACCATTATACATCATTTTAGGGCGAGATTTAAGAAAGATAAAGCAATAAATAAATTAGAGCAAATAAGATAGAAAATAGGCTAGATTAGAGATAATTGAAGCGTCCATTACAAACTATCCTTAGAGAAGATGTCGCCCCCCCACAATACCGGTGCATACGGTACTGGCAGTCCACTCTTAGGATACGATGGGACATGATTGTCGTCCACACACACCGATGAGATCATTCTCGCAAGTACCTCAGAGAACTGCAATCAAGAGAAGAAGAAATCTCATGTCGCAGTTATGGTGGAACAACATAGAGCAAAAGATGGTGAGAGTTTTCTTGCGGGTGAAGAAAACAACGTCTAGGGGAAGGGTATATAAAGACTTAGAGCATAATTTTTCATATTATAAAAATGTCCCCAACAGGCACCTCTTAGGATCCTGAAATGATGACTAAATTAGAGCCGTTAGAGTCAAGTCGAATTCCCTCGTTGCGATCGAATCACAATTAATCTGTAGAATTAATTTATTCAACATGTGATGAATCCCTGATTCACATCCTTTATTCTTTATTTTAGCAAACTCCATATGAAAAATCCCTATAAATATGTATCGAGCACAATAAATTACCATCATGCATGCATTTGTTAATATTGTGTAATTAACATTCTTTTTGACCAAAATAAAAGAATAAACAAGAAAAGAAAAAGAATAAATTAAGCATGTATTTATGCAATAAGTATAGTCTGACCCGAACCCTGAGAGAAGGTCAATTATTGAACTGATTGACGAGGAAAAAAGTAGGGAGAAGTAGGATCATTATTCATCACCATTCTTCCTATATATATATAGATATTTATTTATTTATTTATTTTATATATAACTTTTATATATTGTCTTTTTAAATACTTGTATATATTCCTAATAATAATATCAAATTAAAATAAAATCATATAGTACAAAATAAATTTAAAAGAAAATAAAATTCTCATTGAACAAAGTGTCACACGTATACATATTGTACAAAATAACTATTTATTTAACACATATATTTATTTTGTAAAAATCATATAAAAATGCTTTATATTCTTCTAATTATTTTTTAAATAAAAAATATAAAATATAATGTACTTTTTTATAAAATTAATATAATAAAAATTATTTGTACATAATATATAGGTATATTATACATGTACGTAACATAATATATTGTATATATCATAATAAATTTATTAATAAAATAATTTAAAATCATAGAAAAAAGTTTCAAAAATAACAAACATTTTTTTTATTTTAGTCATTTTTTATTTTAACATCATTTAATATTTCTTATTCATTATTCTTGGATTTATGGGAATAGAATTCTCTAATTGGTCGACTCAGCTTTGTTTCCCCCAAGTCGGGTTAGACCTGACTCCCTTCGTTGGAGCCAATTTCTCGATATTTTTCCATCCAGCTCCAATCGATTCTTGTCTTGGATTGTAGACCTCTCGATTCTCTACAGACTAGGGATCCTCGCAGATCCCTAGATGGGTCCGAATCACCCTAGGGTTTCGCGCTACCAATTGATCTTTCCTGACCATCGAGTTGCCTATAAAATCACACCTCTACCTCCACACCTCCACATCTTGTCCATCGCACCTCCTTTCCCCCACTGGCACCTCCAGGCAGTGACAGGGTCCTTAGGATTCCTTTAAATGCTTGGATTGATACTTGGTTGATCGACGCTCATACGTGGACGGAGTAGCTTTGCCGCATTCAGCCTCTCTTGCCTGTCGTAGCAGGATTGAGGCAAGGACCTGATGAATCCCCATTCATAACTCTTTATTCTTTTATTTTAGATAAATATCTTGGCAAAACATTATGTACATAGTTGTAAATATAATAAGTTACCAATGAGCATGCATTTGTTAAATATTAATAATTAGCATGTATTTCTGCAAAAATAAAAGAATAAAGAGTAAAAGAAAATAGGGAAATATCTATAATAAATATTGTGTGACCTAATCCCAAGAGAGGGCCCAATATGGGCATGATCGCTAAATAAAATAAGTAGAGAGAGATAGGGCCACTATACCTTGTACATATCCCCTCCCATGTATATATATTATTTTCACAAAAATAAAAATAAAAATATGTTTTCACTCCCTTGTATATAATTCTAAAAATAAAACAAAAATTAGAAAAATAAAAATAAAAATAAAATAATTTCTCACACTACAACCTTGTACATATTGCATGTATATATGTATCATATCCATATTTTTTCATACTTGTAAATAACCAATAAAAACTAAATAAAAATTATTTTATACTCTAAATTTTATGTTGTAAATAAATAAAAAATAAAAATGGGGTATTTATAAAAAAATAATAAAACTAAAATTAAAATAAATAAGTATTTTATACATGTATATAAGGTAATATAATGTATATATTTTAATTTATTTTTCCTAAAAATAAATATAAATCACTAAAAAATAGTTTGAAAAATAATAAACATTTTTCATTTTGAACATATTTTAAAATGAATTCGTTTTCTATTTTTAAATTATTTTACAAATAATTCGGACCTAGCTAATTTCTGTTTGGTCCAGGGGGAAAGTTGACCTCGGTCAACTGCCCCCTTTGGACCTCATTCCTTCACGGATCCGGTTTTCGCCCGACCTTCTCCGATTTTTCTTGAACCGATCCATCCACCATTCCCCTCGATAGATGGTCTGATTATCGAGGAATGATCCACGATACTTGCCCGATGTCACAATTAGGGATCCGTTCCTCGGATTGCGCGCCCTTTCTCCCATCTTCTCGGATCTCGCTGGGTATATAATCTCCTGGAGCCGCACCTCCTTCCGTATCTTTGGCCCTTTCCCTCGTTTCCTGGAAGCTCGATCTTCCTCCTTGAGTAACAGCAAGTGAGGGAGAGCGTTGTAGTGAGGTTTCGAGGTGTATAGCCCTAGGTTTGGTGAACTTCTCGCCGTGCTCCGCCTCAAAGTGGGCTCCAGCCTCTGGACGAGTCAACCCATTGAGGCAAAGACCCCCGAAGGTCCCAGACCTTCAGCCCAGACGATTGCATCCATTAGGTAACACCGATTCCTCCTCGTTTGTGTTTAATTCAATATTTTGGAGGTCGGTCAGATTGTGTTCATCGGCTTGATTTCACTGTGATCGAATTATCTATTAGCCATTCCGACGATCCTAGCACGTCCATCAGACTCCTCCCCCATCTTCTACACCCATTCGCTCCCCTCGTTCGCCCAGGAATGGGGATTGAGCCCTCATCGGAGCATAGCAACAGCTGTGGATCGTCACCAGCTTCATTTTCCCCATCATAGTAGCCTCAGAGGACGCCTCAGTCGCATGTAACAACCGATCGAAGCTCACCGGAGGCGAGTTCTTCGTCGTTCTTTAAGGAGGTGTCTCCGCCGTTGTATCGAGGCCCCTGCCTATTCTAATATCCGACATTCATTATTCAGGGATCATCGATCGTTGGATCCATCTGAGGATCAGATCTCACACGTCCATCGTCGAACCGGTATCGCCCTTGCACAGTCGTCCGATCATAACTGGACCTGTTCAGCTGTTGGATATGTAATAAGAAGGGTAATTTGCACTTAGGCGCTCTTACCTGTTTACATTTCCACTTTAGTCCTGTAAATATTTTTCGTAGTTATTTTTAGATTGGACATTTTGCACTTAGGACCTTATGCTTTCAGAATTTGCATTTTAGTCCCTCTGTTTAAGCAACACGTGGTCTGTCACATGTTATCTGGGTTATTTTCATATTTCTACCAGAGCATTATTGTTGTTACTAATTGAATTTTTACAAATAGAAATTGCACTTATACCCCTGCTTGCCTGTTTCACATGCTGCCCACGGGCGGATCTAGACTTTTTGCATATTTAGCCCTGTACTCTTTCCACATGTTGTTGTTTGGCCGGATAATTTTCCATAATCGCATTTGGGTCCCTATGTGCTGTGTGCCTTATGTTATTTTGAATAAATAGCAAACTTTGTCCGAAATTTATGAAACTTCGATACATGGTCCTGCCATGGTGTAGGAATTTCTATAAATTTTGGTTGCATTTTGGATCCATTTAGTATTTTTAAAAATTCAAAAACCTTAAAAAGTGTTACTGTTTGTCTTCGAAAATCCACTAAAAATATTAAAAACCCTTGAAAAATTCTAAAAATATTCATATGAGTTTGTGTCGATTTGCTCTTGCTTCAGTCCAATTTTTACCGCATTTGCGCTTATAAAACCCATAAAAATTGATAAAAATTAAAAATCATTAAAAATTCAGAAAAAAATAAAAAAATGTTTTCTTCTTCTGTAGTTACTTTTTAGTTTATAGTTTTACATAAAATTGATATTGGAATTTTAAAGTCATTTTAAGTATTCTTAACTTGCCTTTAGATCCCAGCTGTACATTGTTTAGCATTTTTTGACCTTGTTTCATTTTTAGAAAATCAATTAAAAATCAGAAAAAAATTCAAGAAAATTAATAAATACATCTAAATATTTCTAAAACCTAAGAAATTTTTTAAATTTTCTGAGCATTTTTATGTGTTAAATAATTGTTGGTTTGTGAGTGTTTTTCTACTTTTTCCTTATATTAAAAATTCCAAAAAAAATGAAAAACAAAAAGTCCATCATTTTTTATCATCTTGGATTTCTGACTACTTTGTAGCCTAGGCATACCGTGCTCCTTGTGTTCGACCCTGGTAGCTATACCAGGTAAAATAAATAGCTAGACCGTTATTTTTTGCTTGATTTGTTGATTTTTATCATTGGTGGTCTCCCTTTTTTCTTGATTGACTTAGCCTCGCGGTTCGGGTTGCAACGACCTTATTTACACCTTAACCCGAGTAGCCGAGGTTTGGGTCATCAGGACCTCACCTCCACCTCTGCCTCGCTTTGCCATCCACCATAGCATACTCAGGTACCTTTTATTTCACTTCATTTTTAGTGTTCACTTTGATTTCAGTCGCCAACTATCGCTTCCCATTTTAGCTCCGACCACCAAATCGGAGCTCCGTTCCACACATCTGACCGCTTCGATCTGACCTTCGCTCATCCCTCACCTCTTACTCAACCTCTACCTCTTCAATTTCACTCATCAGAGCGAGACTAGGATCAATCTCCTCAACTCACTTTCGTCAGAGACCAACTTAACATCCCTCGTCGCTTCTCTTATTATCTTTGCAATAAACCTAGGCCGAGGTGTCGTCTTCGAGCCAGGCTACTCCATGTAGGCACATGAGCGTAAAAGGAGAAGAGATTGACCCCCCACTTGCTCAGGCGGAGCAGCTCCAAGAGGGCCCCTTTCACCGCATACATCTGACCGTCCTACGCTCCATCGGAGCACCTCAGTCGACATGCACCACTCTTAGCGATGTGTTGAGACTCTTGGCAAGCCGATCAGAGTCGAGGAGCACCAGATCCATCTGATCGAAGCTCGCCCAGCGCCATGTTCTTCCAGACCCCTTCACGTCTGTCCGATGAGGAGCCATCCGTCTAAACTTGATCAGAGTCGTTCATCCATGCCCTTTTCTGTGACATCTGATCAGCTTTTCAGGAGATATGCATCACACGTTAGCCCAGTTTTTCAAAGCCTTCAGATTCAGCTTCTAACAATCATCAGGACCGTACGTCAGAGAAGCTCCACACGTATGTCACGTATCCCTATGAAGGGTATATTTCTCTCTTACCCTCATCTTTTGTTTTATTTCACTCCAGACTATTGAATGTAATAAATAGTTAAAAATATTTTGCAGTTTGGACCCTATATTTTTAATTTTTGCATTTTAATCCACTTGAGTCTGATTCTTGTACGTCTACTTGTATTTTTGTGCGATATTGGCATACTTTGCCTCAAACTTTTAACTGGTTAATGAAATAGTCGATTTTTTTATTAATTACATTTATACCCCTATGATTGCCTGTCACGTGTAATGCACATTTCTGTCTGGATTATTTATGCTAAGGTCCTTGAACTTCCATTATGTGTTATCTTTAGGTCCTATAGCTTAAAATATTTGCAGAAAGGTTCCTACTTCACTATTTTTAATTTGAGTATAGTATTAGTTATAATAGTGTTTTGGGCTTAAAAATCCCCCCAAAATAAATATTGTCTCATTCTGGTGTCTATTTTAGGAGGTATTTTTGGTGTCCCAAATTTCTTTAATTTTCTATTATTAAAAAATCAATAATAGTAGAAGAAGTCCCTGTTTGAAATAGAAAAATCACACAAATTCGAAATTTGTCTTAAAACTTCCAAAAATTAGAGTAATTATCTTTTGATTTATTTGATTTTTGACCAAGTTTCATTCATTATCTTCTATAAAAACCTAAACATTCGCAAAACACTAAAGAAGTATAAAAATCATATAAAATCAACCAAAAATCCAAAAAATATATTTTCAATCTTTGTATGTAGATATTTCCTTATAGTTTTTTTAATAAAATTAGTTTCTAGGATTTTGAGCCTTTCTTATAATTTTATTTGCAAAATTCTTCTAACTGTGCATTGTTTGTTCATTTTCTTAGTTTTTGAAATTCAAAAAAAATGCAAAACATTTGAAAAATTATTTAAAAATCCTAATAAAAAATATAAAGCATATAAAAACTAAAAATATTTTTATTTTATTTTTCTGAGCATTTTTACCATATTTTAAAAAAAAATCCAAAAATAGTTATTATTCATGTCTTCTTCATAATTTTTATTTCTCTTATTTCGAACATTTTTAAAAATGAAAATGAAAAACCACTAAAAATAGAATAAAAATCCTTTGATTTTTGAATTGCCTACATAGTTTAGAATAACACTCATTGGGTTCGAACATGGTCGCTGATGAATCTCCATTTCGTCATCTTTATTATATCATTTTAGCCTTAAAAACCCTAGTAAATGCATGTAAATACCCTTAATTCATGCAAATTAGCATGCATGCATTATTGCGTAATTATTATATAAAATGTTGTTTTAATGCTAAAATTATAGAATAATGAAAAGAAAAAGAATAAAATATCAAAGATATATTATGATCTGAAACTCTGAGATACTAGGCATCTCGATGAGAGCTTAATTTGGACCCTTTCCATTTTAGTGCAGATGGAACCTTTTTGGAAATCGAATTTGAAATCCAACAACCTTTGATAATCCCAAAACTTTGCTCGTCTCCTCAATTGCTAGGCCAGAATACTTTGACTCATACACAAACCCTTATGACTATGAATCTGACTCGCACATTGTATGTGATAGTGCCTCCCCTCATCTGAAATGACAAAGAGACTGACTTCTCTAGCATGATAACTTAGTGATTTCCCAATCCAGCAACTCTGTCCTCGAGGAGCAAGGTATTCTCTTCTAAGTTCAAGCAACAACCAGCTCAAAAGGAGGGGTAAAGAGAAGAATTGATGGTATACAGTGTAGCTACCTATCCTCGGATGCAAGACCAGTGTAGTCAAGTCATCCAGTTGTAGGCTCATATGATTTGACTTTGAAGATCAAGCTTGCTTACTGACTATAGAAATATAAACACTCCGACAGGCATTTTATTTTCAATTAGACATGCCCACTTTTTTGGAGTTTTCACTCTCTTTTTTTTTTTTGAAATACTATATATAGCATCATTTACATAAGGAGTTTTTCCTCTTGAGCTAGTAGCTATCCATATTTTGAATCATTATTGCAACCCACACCCTACTGTCTTTAGAGATCAATGCTACTAGATGGGTTGGGGTGCACTTCCCTCCCTAAACGAGGACAAATATTTCCACTTGTATGTGTCTCATACAACAAATCCAATCCCCTCACCACTCCAACTGACTTGAGCCAAGTGAAAGGTGTAGGTATCCAAGTTAGCTCATTATCAGCAAGAGCCATGAGTTTGCTAAAAAGTACTCTACTTTAGCAGTCAAGAATCCATTGAACCGAGCCTCGTTATTCTTAAAGAATTAAGACAACTAGACCTAAAGTACCTCAATTCCAGTTCCTATAAAGTTTTTGATATTATGTAGATTTAAGGTCTAATCAAGCTCCAATCTTCGGGTTTTACTCAAACTTGTTCACTTATCAAACTCAATCTGAAAAATGCTAGTGCTATGCATATACAATGCAAAAAATATTTTTGTTATGCAATTTTCAAAGATTTTGAACTTTTTATGGATTTTTGAAAAGATGATGCATATCCATTTATTGTATTTTTTGAAAATATTTTTCAAATGTTTTTGGTACTTTTTAGTTTTTGCAAATGTTTTTGGGAACTTTTGAAAATAAAAGATTTTGGTTAAAAACTAGGTACAAATATTTACAAGGGGATGCATCTTATATTTACAAGAATTGGGTTTGTGAGAATTTACAAGGGATATGTGATCAATTTTATAGATATGTGTATACAGTTCATAATAAAAAATTTTTAGGGTGATTTATATATTCCTCAAACTTATTTGAAAAAGGTTTTACAAACAATGTCATAAAACTATAGTCCAAAATAATTTTTACAAAGAGTTTTTACAAAAATTTACACACATTTGCAAAGGTTTCTCAAACAATATATATAGGTGTTTCAAATATATTTGCAACAAATTTTCAAACCATTTGCAAATCGTTTCTCAAACCTTTTTATTTCAAACAAAGAAAATAAATGTTCAAAACAAAAGAGTTTTTCAAAGGTTGAAAATATTTAACAAAACATTTTCCAAATAATTTTCAAAAGGTTTTTTAAAAGGATTTTCAAACTATTTTTCAAACATTTTGCAAAAAAATATTTTTACCTGATTTATTAATTAATAAATACAAAAGAATTCGAGGAATATTATGAATCTTCTTATTAAGTGTTTTTACTGAATTTAATATGTTTTTATACAGAATTTTAGCCATAATTATTATCAAAAATATGAAGTACGAGTTATGGCTAAAGTATATACAGAGTATATACGACTACCCTATACCTAGCTTGAGCTATGTCATCATAGATTAGAGAGAGAAAGAGAAAACATAACTCGTACTGAGTATAGAAAAGTCTAGAGAATAAATGAATAGAGAATGAATGAACGAATAAGAAGTTGACCCCCTCCCCTGCCCCCACACTTAGTATCAAATAATCCCAAGTATAGCAGATTGTACACAAAGCAGGGAGGGTCAACGATGGGAATGAACGGATCATACTCAGACCGTCTCCCCCTATAATTAGGATAAGATATCCCTAAGTATAGACAAGAAGAGGAGACAATGGAGAGGACCAAAGAATGAAAGAAATTGGGGTGTACACCCCCTATACTTTTGACAAAGTACGTCCTAAGTATAGAAGACCGACAGAAAAGGGCGATGCCTTTTTCGGTAGAAAAAGAAAATAGAAAAGGAAAAGAATAAAAGATGAAAAGAAAAAAAGAGAGATGAAGATGGAAGAAGATAGAAAAGGATGTACACATCAGTCTCCCTATACTTAGGGTTAAAATAGGCCCTAAGTATAGGAAACGACAGGAGTGATGAAACAGAATGAAGAACACTTAGCTCGTCCATCCCCTTACACTTAGGAAAAAGTACGTCCTAAGCAAGGCATACAAGAAAATGGGGTGGTTGAGCAAAACGGTAGTTGGATGAAGTTATACAAAAGCAGATACACAACAAGGTGGATATGTAGAGGTCAAGAAGGTAGAAAGCGAACCTTCTTGCAGGACCATTAGATCTGATAAAGTGTATGTTGGTATCGGGGTCCACAATGGATGGAAGCCGATCAAGATCGACCTGGTGAAGATCCTCAACCGTTACAGAGTGAGGAGGCACAGACGGGTCAGTGGAAGTAGTATGGCTACGTCTGGCCTTAGATGACTCGTTGATATCAAAGTTAAATGGGACGAACTCATCATCAGAAGAAGTAAAGTCAAGTTCATCCTATGAGGTCTCTCCTAGGTCAAAACCAAAAGGAATGAACTCATCAGTGGAAGTAGTCGAATCATGTCCATCCTCAAGAGTCTCAACTATATCATCATTTCCATTAAATGGCCAGAATTCATGGATGAAAGCAACAAGATCAAGTTCGACCTTAGTCTCATCCATTTCTACCCTCCGCTCAATGGTATCAATTGTGTAAATCATGCGGATGTCATCAACACATCACCACACACTAGAAGAAGGAACTTTGAGGTCTATGCTTTTCGAGTCTTCCTCCTTGGAGACGAATTCTCTGGTCTCAGTCGAATCTAGCATATATAAAAAGTCTCTAATAATCGTATCAAGTTCACAGTCCTCAGCGTCAGCCAAGATAGGTGACATATCATCAGGTGTATTTCTCTGGTCAGTAGTGGGTACAGTGATGATCACCTCGCTCTCGTCAGCATGACGGAAGTGAATCTCTCCTGATCCGTAATCAATAATGACCCTTGCAGATGTGAGGAATGGTCATCCTGGGATGATTGGAGAGTGTTCTCTCGTGTAGGTCTCCATAGGAAATACGATAAAATCAATGGTGTAGCTCATGTCCTGAATCGAAATGACTGTATTTTCTAGAATACCGTTCAACCTCTTTATTGAACCATCAGCAAACTGAATGATCATCCTAGTTTTCTCAAGAGGCCTTAAGATAAGAGAATGTACCAATGAGAAGGGTAAGATGCTAATAAAAGCATTGCCGTCCAGGAGAGTGTGATCACATGTGTGGTCAGAGATGGTGCAACTAATGAAAGGTGTAGTCATGTTCCTTTTCCTAGAAATTGGGCGATGTGTGATGGCAACAGAACTATCCATGGTCAAGATATAAAGCTCAAATATGCTCCTCCGCTTTCTCTTCTTGGGTTGAAGAGCATATAATTGGGTCGTGTCATGGTGAAGTGGGGCTGTAATGATCTCACGAATGGTGACCACCACTTCGAGTTCAGTCAATATTATTTGAATTTTTGGTCTCCTCCATATAAGGGAGGAGATTAGAATCAGCGTCTACACAGAATGCCGAGAGTATTCTGTACAAAGACATCCTCAGGGTCAAAGGTGGGATAGGGTGTGAATGGATGTGTGGGCGAAAGATCTGACAGGTGGGCCCTCTCCTCATAATCCAAATCGACCAAGTGTCTCCTGAATTCTTTTTATATTTTTAATTTTTTTCTCATTTTTTTGTATTTTGGGTGATTGCAAGCTCTTATGGAAATCCTCAAGTGAACCCATATCATCAAATGGTGGAATATATGGTCTCTCTTATTGATACTAGTGAGGTCGTCAATCCTTTGTCTCATACTGGGTCAAGTACTCAAGGGTGGACTCCATGAGGGGTGACTCCATCAGGTCAGTCTCGGGTGGATATGAAGGTGTAAAGTATGAAGGAGGAGGCAGGTAAAAATCCAAGCCCTGATATTGTGGTTGAGGCAGATATGTACAAAAGTTAAGATCAAGGTCCTCCTAGAAAAGGGAGGTGGACCAGCTGGAATGTACGAGGAATCCGCAAAATCCGGACAAAAATAACTCCAGTCGACTATCTCGAATCAAAAGGAAAATATCAGGAAAGCACGAAGGTCAAATCAAGAGAAGTGAGAAAAAGGCGCAAATGTGCAGAATCAATCTAGTGCACCCAAACAAACATAAACAAACTCACATAATGCAAACCTCTCAATTCACATATTCAACTCGTATAGACTATGAAAGTTCGATCTTTTTATCTTGTCTATTTTAGAGTTAGTTGAGAATCACAAAATTGTAAAAACACTTAGGAGGCTGAATGGGATTTCGGCACTAGTCCTTAGTGTGTATGCAAAAAAAAGCGAAGACAATAAGGGGATTACTCGCCCCAATACAATGATTTTTTCTTTTTAATGTGTTTTAGGGTCAAGCAGTTTTAGTAGTCCCAATTTTATTGTTGTCACTTATTTTGGATTTTTAATGAGAATGCACGAACCTATCAATTAATTTTACTTAGAACCTAGGTGGTTAAAATCAGAGAGACAGAGTTGGAAAAGCAAAGCAAGCGTTAAATCAATGATGTATGCTAACGAGAAACGTTCACCTTTACTCCAGCACTCTACATGCAAAGATGCTCAACAAAGTTGAAACCTATACTATATGCAAATGCAATGGTTATTATGTGTTTGGACTTAATACTATCTTGAGATTCAGAAATTGTCATTATCGTGAAGAACCAATGCTAATGACTTAGAAGGAAACTAAGGGTCCGGTGTTGGAGTCTCCTCGGTGCCCACAATAATGGGTCCTACAAGCGTTGTATGGAGGACTCTCGTGACACGTGGTTCCAAAACTAACTGAGAATCGATTAAGATTTGAACGTATCATAGGTGCATGCAATGGTGATTATGTGTTTGGCCTTAATACTATCGACAAGAAAATACTAAAGCTAAGGGATCAATCATACAAAATAAAGAAAACAAAATCTGAAAACAAATAAAAAAAGGTGATGAAAATGTGGTAAAAACCGATGACGACCCCGGGCGAACAATCCCTGGGCACTGGACCTCGTGAGGTGTGAAGTCATGTCCTGAGAGTCCTATTTATTACAAATAGAATGGTCTCTCTCTCACTTTAAAATTACACAATAAATACAATAAAATTCTCAAAAGTCTTCCTAAGTTCTCCAATCCTCCTTAGATGCTAGGTCAGAAATCTCACACCGGCTTCATGTGGGTGCGTAGGTGCCTTGAATAAAGCACCTCCCTCGATCTGCGATACCTCATACAAAATCAACAAGAGAGGGTGATTGGGCAAGTCAAACAGTTATATCAAATAAATCAGAAAATAAATAAATAAAATATATAGACAACTAATCACAATCAAGAAAAAAGCCAATCTATGCACAATTGCTTCCCCAGCAACGACGCCATTTATTTAACCCCAAAATAAAGCGATTGTATGTTCTACACCAAGCACGGACATAGTCGTCGAGGTGACCAAAAAGAAATCCAGATTAAAACAACAGTTAACCCACAACAAATAATCAAGAAATGAAATAAAGGCGTGAGATAAAATTTATTTTATTTAACTCTACAACAAAGATGTGTATAGTGTGCAAGTATGTGTCGAATGTCAAACATAGGGAGTAAGCAGGAAAAATCGGGCAAAGAATGCAAAAATGTGATTGTGAAGTATTTGTCTATATGTTCTTTTTTGTGCGTTTCTGATTTTTATTTTTTTATATTTTTTATTTTATTTTTGATTTTATATATTTTTATTTTTATTTTTTGTATATGCATTTTATTTTATATTTTTTATATTTTAAAATCGTTTTTCTTTTAAATTATATATAAAGTTTCATATAGGATATATATACAATATAGGCTGGGATAGATATAAATAACAACAAAAATAGTCAAAATATGGTAGATAAAATATTTTTGGGTTTTAAATGAATTATTTATCATTTTTGTGATTTTTTAGATTTTTTTTCTAATTTTTATGTATTATAAAATAAAAAATACCCTAAATCAATGCTTAATGAAATATTCAAATTAAAATGGAGATAAAAAAATATTTATGTCAAAATTTCTCCAAATTAATTTTAATATATTGATAATAATATAGAGAAAAGCATGAAATAAAAAACACAATTTTTAGAATTTTTGGAAATTTTATATTTATTTATAAGTGTTTTAGGGGTTTTTCTATTTTTCTATAAATTTTAGTGATTTTTGGTCTATTGTTGTAAAATAACTAAATGAACACAAAATACAATTTTGTAATTTGTCAAAAAGATTTTATATTTTTATGGGTTTTATACTGTAAACATGGAGAATAGGGGTTTTTTTATTTTTAATAAATAATAAAAATGTCCAAAATTACAAAATAAAATATGTGCGTGAAAGTGTGTGCAATCGGGAGCATACACGTATCTTTGAGTATTTTTTACAGCACCGAAGCTATTTAAAATAAATACAAGAAACAAAGCGAAGCTACATTACTTGATGGGACATTTTTGTAAACAAAATAAAGTCCAGGTTCAATATGAAATTTCTCAAAAAATAATAAACGTTAAGTTCAATTTTTCGGATTAAAATTAAATACCAAAATTTTCAGGGGCACGCCTGCAAAATCGCCACCTCACGTGGGGGGTCACATAAGGTGGTGTGGCGTGGACCAAACTATAATTAACAAAAGTTTAGGGGCCTTACAGAAAATTTTACAAAAATATTTAACCGCCTATGAAAGTTTCAGTATTAATTAATAAATTACAAAAATACTTGGGTGAAAACTGCAAAATATCCAAAGTAAGGGCAGAGGCGGATGGCTCAAATCTGGTCACTCGTCGATGTGTCCTCCTCTCGCGCGATGATACTGTCTCTCTGCAGAACGAATGGGATTAAATCCAAGTGCTGGATCTGATGGTTGCAACGTGGTGAATCCAACGACGGTTGAACATCTAGAAGAATTGGCCCGAAATCGATGAAGGAAGAGGGTTGACAAAGAACAGGGAAGCGCCTCCAATGAGGCAAGCTTTCATGAGGTAGATCTCACCCTCCAATGCACAAATAAGCTTCAAAATGGGCCATGATGCTCTTGTAGAGGTCCTCTAATGGCAGGAAGAGTCAAAACGGTAGGAGGACACTGGAGTTTCTCCACCACGTCGGAGAAGAGAAGGACCTCCAGGTGCTTCCACTTCTACAAAATCGACTTTGGATGGAGTCCTTTGGTGCACGAGTCCTGCAAGTAAGGCTCAACACAAAAATGAAAGGGTTCTAGGGCTACCAAGGGTGGAATAGAGGCGTAGGGAGATGGGCGGAGCTGATTCGATGATGTTAATGGAGGTGCAGTAGCTGAGATCCTGGTTCAGGAGGGATCAGGTGGAGTGGAGGGTGTCGAGGTGGAGTAGAAGCGAAGGGAAAGTAAATGAGGTGGTCAAACAAGCCAGAGAATGGGCGGAGGATGGTGAGTGAGGTTCACCGGAGACTAGCTCTGGCGAACTAGGGGGGTTGATTTTAACGCTAAAACGATGGATGAAATACGAAATCAAGTTTGGGAAATTAACCTAGACCTAAATTAAAATAATAAAATGCAATAAAATTTACCTCAACCGACACGAGTCTAGGAGATAGGTACCTCGATGGTCAGGTGGCCGGAGGTGGCAGAGCCGACCTTCAACCAAGCTTAGCTCCTCCGCAATTGGGTAGGGGAGGAAGCTGTCAGCTTCCTCTATCCTTGGCATCAGAAGGGAGAGACTGAGTTGGTCCAAGGGGGTTCAAATTCGAATGGGAAGAGAGGAGGTGGTTTTGTACAACTGACTGAGAGCATCAAAGAACGAGGCGTAGGCTGCGATGCATTGATTCAATCCCCGAGGGAATCAGTGGGCGTGTAAGAGGAATCCACGAGGAGAAAAGGTGATGAAGACATTGATCACAAAAGATGTAACGAGGTGATATCCAAGAATCTAAGAAACGAGGCAAAAAATACAGGTCTGACAACCCGGAGACCTCGTCCAAAGAATTGACCAAGGTCAACGGGTGGGGCAAGTTGGTTCGTCCACAGGGACCAACCAGAAAAAACCCTGCCAATATTATTTAAAATTTCGATAAATAATAATAAAAGAATTTATTAATTTTAGGTTAGAAAATAACAAATGTTTATTATTTTCTAAATTATTTTATTATGATATTTATTTATTTTAGAGGTATTTAATTACAAGTTACCTTTTGGGGTTAATATTATAGGTATATTCATCTATATTTTTAAGTATTTTATTTTGTATTTTTGATTTCATTATTGAAGTTTATTATTTTATACAAATTATTTGCATATACTTAAATATATTTTTATTATATTTTTCAAAGATATTATATACACTTAAATAAATATGTTTATTAATTATATATGTATAACTATAGATAATTCATCTATATGTTTTCTTCACATATTTTATTTTAATGTTTTTTATGTTTTTATTCTAGTTTCAATATGTACATATATTATAAAAAATATTTACAAAATTATAAAAATAGAAAATTATAAAAATAATAAATAATAAATAAAATGAAAATTTTGATCGGGTAAACTATACTATGAGGATCTAAAAACCTAACTTTCACACCTTATCTCCAAGAAATATGAAACCCCTTCATTAAATATCTTATTGAAAATTATATACAATTAAAGTGGTTTTGGTATATTTTGAGTTTTTATTTGAGAGATATGGGTCTGGGAAGTTGGGATTTTGGATTCATATTTAGATAGTATATTTTATTTTGTGAATTATTTTTGTATAAACTCAATTTTATATTTTTCTATATTTTATTATATACAACTTTAATCTTCAAATTTTCTTTATTTGAGGTATAAAAGTGGAACTAATTATAGGTACCAAAAAAGAATAAATAATGAATAAAATAAAGTGTTTTTTATTGTATTGTGGATCCTTATCTCCCCGTACTTTATTCCTTGTCGATCTAGTCATAAACTTTGATTTTGTGAAGACAAGTTTGATAAGTAAACTTAATGCAATTTCTTTCTTTTTCTTTTCTTTTGTTTTTATTTGCTATATTATCGCATAAGTGTTTGCTAGGGACTAGCAAAGGCAAGTATAGGGGGAGATGAATCTCCATTTCATCTCCTTTATTCTATCATTTTGGCTTTAAAAACCCTAGTAAATGCATGTAAATTCACTTAATTTATGCAAATTACCATGCATGCATTGTTGTGTAATTATTATATAAAATGCCATTTTTAATGTCAAAAGTATAAAATAAAGAAAATAAAAGAAAACTAATAAAATATCAAAGATATTTTATGACTCTAAACCCCTAGAATTGGGCATCTCGATGACTAGGTCGACAAGGAATAAAGTAGGGGAGGATAAGGGTCCAAAATACAATAAAAACTTTATTTTATTCATTATTTATAAATTTTTGGGACCTATATTTAGTTCCAACTTTTATACATCAAATAAAGAAACTTTAAACATGAAAAAAGTAGATAATAAAATATAGAAAAAGACAAAATTGAGTTTACACAAGAAGAATATACAGAATAAAAGATACAATCTGAATAAGAATCCAAAATCCCAACTTCCCAGACCCATATCTCTTAAATAAAAAAATAAAAATATGTCAAAATCACTTTAATTGTATATAACTTTTAATAAGCTATTTAACGAAGGTGGATTCATATTTTTTGGAGTTAAGGTGTGAAAGTTAGGTCTTGGACCCTTATTGTATAATTTACACAATTAAAATATTAATTTTATTTTTATTTTTTATTTTTATAATTTTATATTTTTATAGTTTTGTAATTTTTTTTATAATATATGTACATATTAAAACTGGAATAAAAACATAAAGAAACAATTAAAATAAAATATGTAAAGAAACTATATAGATGAATTATCTATAGTTATATCTATACAATGAATACACCTATTTATTTAAGTATATATAATATATAATATATAATAAAATAATAATAAAAATATTTTTAAGTATATAAAAATAATTATTTAAAATAATAAATTCCAATAATAAAATAAAAAATACAAAATAAAAATACTTAAAAACATATATGAATATACATGTAATATTAACCCTAAAAGGTAACTTGTAATTAAATACCTCTAATAAATAATAATAATAATAATAAAGTAATCTAAAAAATAATAAACACTTTTTATTCTATAACCTAAAATTAATACATACATTTATTGTTATTTATCAAAATTTTAAATAATTTTGGCAGGATTTTCTGGTTGGTCCACGTCGACCAACCAACTTTCCCCGCCCGTTGACCTCGATCAACTCTCTGACCGAGGTCTCTTGGTTGTCAGACCTGTGTTTTTGCCTTGTTTGTCAGATTTTTGGAGATTGGCCCTTTACATCTTTTGTGATTAATGTCTTCATCACTTTTTATACTCGTGGCTTGCTCTTGCACGCCCACTAATTCCCTTGGGGATTGAATCAATGCATCGCAACCTATGCCTTGTTCTTTGATGTCACTCAGTTAGCTGAACAAAACTACCTCCTCTCTTCCCATTGGAATTTGAACCCCTTTGGACCAACTCAGCCTCTCTCTTTTGGCACCAAGGATAGAGGAAGGTGACAACTTCCTCCCCTACCTAATCGCAGAGGAGCTAAGATTGGTTTAAGGCTGGCTTTGCCATCTCCGACCACCTCACCATCGTAGTACTTATCTCCTAGACTCGTGCCAATTGAGGTAATTTTTATTTCATTTTCTTAGCTTAATTTAAGTCTAGGTTAATTTCTCACACTTTATTTCATATTTTATCCATCGTTTTAGTGTTAAAATCAACCCCCGTGGTTAGCCGGAGCTAAGTCTCTGTCAAACCTCACTCACCATCCTCGGCCCGTTCTCCGACCTGCCTGACCACTTCATTCACTTCCCCTTCTCTTCTACTCCACCCTGTCACCCTCCACTCCACCAGCTCCCTCATGGAGCAGGATCTCAGCTGCTCGACCTCCACCTCCATCGTCGGAGTAGCTCTGCCCATCTCCAAAGGCTTCCATTCCACCTCTGGTAGCCATGGGACCCTTTCCTTTTCGTGCTGAGATTTACTTGCTGGACCCAAGTGCCAAAAAACTACTTCTGGAGTCAATTTTGCAGAAGTGGAAGCACCTATAGATCCTTCTCTTCTCTGACGTGGTGGATGAACTCTGGTGTCCCCCCGCCCATTTTGACGCCTCCCACAATTAGAGGACCTCTACAGGAGCATCGTGGCCCATTTTGGAGTTTCAACGCGCATCGGAGGGCGAGATCTACCTAGTGGAAGCTCGCCTCGCTGGAGGAGCTTCCCTGTTCTTTATCAGCCCTCTTTCGTTGTCGATTTCGGGTCAGTTCTTCTAGATGTTCAACCACTGTTGGATTCGCTGCATTGCAACCATCAGATCCAGCGCTGGGATTTAATCCTAGCCTTCAACAGCAATGTGGTATTGTCGCGCGAGAGGAGTACATGTGGATGAGTGATCAGATCTGAGCCATCCGTCTCCGCCCTTTCTTTGGGTATTTTGCAGTAAACGTTTCCGTAAGGCCCCTAAACTTTTGTTAATTATAGTTATGTCCATGCTACGCCACCTCACGTGACCCCCCATGTGAGGTGGTGATTTTGCAGGCATGCCCCTATGGATTTAGTATTTAATTTTAATATAAAAATTGAACTTAACGTTTATTAAATTTGGAGAAATTGCAGATTGGCCTCAGTCATTATTTTTTTACAAAAATGTCCCTGTTAGTAATGTAGTTTCTCTTTATTTTTTGTATTTATTTTAAATAGCTACAGTGCTTTAAAAATCCACCAAAATACGTGTATGCTCTTGATTGCACACACATTAATGCATATGTTTTATTTTGCATTCTTGGACATTTGTACTATTTATAAAAAATAAAAAATATCCCTTTTTCTCTACGTTTACAGTATAAAACCCATAAAAAATATAAAATCTTTTTGAAAAATTATAAAAAAAATGTATTTTGGGTTTATTTCGTTATTTTACAACTTTGGACCAAAAATCACTAAAAATTATAGAAATAAACCCGAAAATTAAGAAAACCCTAAAAACACTTATAAAAATATATAAAATTAATAACAAATTCCAAAAAATTTGTTTTCTGTTTCATATTTTCCCTATATTATTATCTAAATATTAAAATTGATTTGGAGAAATTTTGATAATGATATCTATTTTTATCTCCATTTTAATTTCAAGTATTTAATCAAACCTTTATTTAGGGTAATTTTGACTTTAAAAATATATCAAAATTAGCAAAAATTCCTAAAAAATAAAAAATACAGTAAAAATAATTTAAAACCCAAAAATATTTTTTTCCATATTTTAATTATTTTTAATAATATTTATATATACCCTAGCCTATATTATATATATAATATATATAGCTTTATATATAATTTAAAAGGAAACAATTATGAAGATATAATAATATAAAATATAAAAAAGGAAAAATTAACAATCAAAATATAAAAAATATAATAAAAATTTTAAAATTTAAAAATTTAAAAATTAAAAACCCATAAAAAAGAGCATCACAATCACATTTTTACATTCTTTGCCCAATTTATCCTACTTGATCCCTGTGTTTGACACTTTAAACATACTTGCACATTATACACATCTTTCTTGTAGAGTTAAATAAAATAAATTTTAAATCCATGCCTTTATTTCATTTCTTGATTATTTGTTGTGGGTTAATTGTTATTTTAATCTATATTTCTTGTCGATCACCTCGACGATTGTGTTCTTGTCTTGTGTGGAACGTATGATCGCTCGATTTTGGGGTTACATAATCGCTATACTTGGTTGATAAAAGTAGCAACATCACTTGTGTGGTTTGTCTTATTTCTAAGTTGTTAAATAAATTTTCTTATTCATAGAGATTGGAACAATTACACGATTAATTATTTCCAACTGAATTAGGCAAAATCTTGTCTTCAACCTACTAATGAAACCTGTAGCAAAGTATTGAGATCCGAATTGACTCTCCCGAGCCGGAGACCGAGTAGAGCGTGCACACATGTGGTCCTCCATTCCACGTCTCTACTATTGCTACAAGAGCTTGGGTTGTGAACTCATATGTAAGCCCACCAAAAGTTTAAAACTACTAGATGTGATACTAAGCATCCACCCAAGACCCACCTTGTTTCAAATTTAGGAATTCCCAACTTTTCCTCCATTGTTATTTGGTTTCCTTATTGAAACCAAATTGTTTCCAAATGTTATTTCATAGGTATACTATATAAAACATAATTACATTAGCTTTAAGTACAAGAATCTCTCGCAAATTCATCAATTTGAAAGAGAGATTAAAAAAGAGTTGAAAGAGATCTTTCTGGTGTCATACTTTGCTTTCTATAAAGTTACTTTCCAGTTTGAACCTCTATCTGGGATTACTTCTTTCACATAACATGAACAAAGGGAACGATGTCTTGAACTTCAAACCTTAGTGTTAAAGTATGCGGTAGAAATAACCAAGTGTTGTTCTTGGTACAATCTTCAAGATTGGTGCTTGATGAATCTATTATTCCCCACTTTTATTCTTTTATTTTAGCCAAATCTTTTAGTAAAAACATATGTAAATATATGTAAATCTATTAAATTATCATCATGCATGCATTTGTTAATAATGTGTAACTAACACCTATTTATTCAAAATAAAAGAATAAAGAAGAAAAGAAAAAAAGAGAAGAAGGCTATAATTATGTAATAAGTACAAACTGATCCAAACCCCGAGAAAAGGTGAATTATTGTGTTGGTTGACAAGGAATAAAGTAGGGAGAGATAGGGTCCTTGTATATTCATCATCATGCATTCTATATACGCATCATTCCTCTATTTTATTCATCAATAAAAAGACCTCAAATTAAATTATTTTCTTAACAAAACTTGTAGATAACAATATTATCTAAATAACAGAAATAATTGCAAAAATAGAATTTAAAAGATCAATTTCGACTCCAAATGAACTCAAATTCTCTCAAACACCTTTATTGCACTCTAAATTCAATTAACCTTAAAATGATGGTGGTTTCATAATTTTTGGAGTCAATATGTAAAAGTTGGCTTTTTGTGTGTATTGTATAGCCATAAGTACCTATACCTGTAAATATATTTATGTATTTATTTTGTATATAATTTGTATATATTGTATTTTTAAAAACCTGTAAATATTTCCAATAATATTATAAAAATAAAATAAACATTATAAAACACAAAATAAATAGAAAATAAAATCAAAATTTCATTATAGACCAACTACACTTGTATATGTTGTATATAATGACTGTTTATTTAACATTTATATTTAACTTGTAGAAATCAAACAAAAAATTATTTTATATTCCTTAACATATTCTGAAAATAAATAAAATATAAAACATATTTATATAAAAACAATAAAATAAAAATAGAAGTAAAGGAATAAAATATATAGTTACACTATACATGTATATAATGCACTATACTGTATACACTATATATATGAATTTATAAAAATCAGTAAAAATCACAGAAAAATAGTTTGAAAAATATTTAAAAAAATTATTTTATTCATTTTTTATTTTAAATTCATTTAATATTTTTATTTAATATTCTTTGATTTATTAGCATCAAATTTTCTGTTTGGCTGACCTGGGTTTGTTGACCCGGTTCAACCCCTCCTCTCAGTCGGGTCGACCCGACTTTTGCTTATCGGAGTTCTCTTCTCGCCATTACCCAACCCAATTCCGACCTCCATTTTCCTTGATATTTGGACCCGAGATTCCTCGTAGATTCGAGATTCTCGTAGATCCCTAGAATGGCATGAATTTCCGTATGGTTTCGAGCATTCCTCTGATCTTTCTAGAAACTTAGGACACTCTATAAATACTCTCCTTCATTCACCCAGCTCTTTAGCTCATCCATCGCGCCACCATTGCTCCTTAGTCACCTCTAGAAGGGTGACAGGATCTTGGAGAACCCCTTAGGAGCAGGAGTAGGTTCTTGGTTGTACGCAACTCAATACATGGTCGAAGCTCTACTGCGTGTAGCATTTTCTACCCGACGCAGCAGGAGCAAGGATAGGACCTTGCCCCCATCCTTGACTCATCTTGTCGTTCACATTAGACCATTTAGGTGCACTTCATTTCCCCTCATCTCGGTTGTTCACTTTGATTTTGTCCATCATCCATCCTCCACCATTCTGGCTCCGACCGCCACCGTCAGAGCTTCATCCCTCATTCTATCCGCACAGATCTATTCGTCATTTCACTTCAATCCTTCTTGCATGACCGGACCCCCTGAATCTAGCTCATCGGAGCGAGATCAAGCTTGACATCCACTCCCATTTCCTTCAGACATCAACCTCCATCCCGCCATATCTTTCCTTCATTTTCACTTGCAATAACCGGACCGGAGCTACGCCTACAAGTCAGTCTACCCTTTGTAGGTTTAGGAGCATGTGAGGAGACCTGATTTGGGCCTCTTCAAGCCAGGCGGAGCTACTTCAGGAGGACCACCATCACCACACACATCCACCCATCCTTAGCTTCATCTGAGCCCCCAGTTCAATGCGGAGTACCTCTGGAGCGTGTTAGACCCATTAGTGAGTCGATCGGAGCAGTAGAGCAGCCTACACCTGCAATTGAAACTCGTCCGCTGGCCCCTTCTTCCCAGTTCTTGCAATGCCTTCTTCCACCGTTGGATAAAGGAGCCCAGCCCTAGATTATATCTGACCCGTCAGAGATGTCAGATCTTTTTATCCCACCAGCTGACCTCACATCTGCCACATTCTCTGAGCCATTAGATTTGCAGTCAACTGTCATCCAGGTCATACGTCAGATAAAGCTCCATGTGTGCGCCATGTATCCAACCGAGGGTATATTTCCTTTACCCATGTCCTTTTGATTTTGCTCTTTAGTCCTGTAAATAAAAGTTGTAGTGTAATTTAGTTTGGATAATTTGTAGTTCTGACCTTGTGCCTTATTTATTTGCATTTTAGTCTAGTTGAGTTGAAATCACGTGCATCCACACATGTTTTTGTGGGTTATTTACAGCTTCTGTCCTGAACTTTTCTTTGGTTAGTAAATGAGTCAAACTTTTTTGGTAATTACATTTATACCCCTATGAGTAATCGTTCACGCGCAACATGTGCTTTATCTGGACATTTTGCATTACAACCCTTGTAATTTAATTGTTTGTTATTATAGGTCCTAAAACTAAAAATAATTGCATATATGTCCCTCATTCACAGTATTTAAGTATTATCGATTATTCATAATAAATAGAATCTTGGTCTTAAAAATTCCCAAAAATTAACTTTATCTCGTGCTAACTTGATATATGCGTGGTAGTTTTTGCTTGCCATTGTCCTTTGTTTTTCTATTGTTAAAAATTCAAAAAATAGTAGAAAAAATCCTTGTTTGTCTTAGAAAATCTATAAAATTCGAAAAACCTTTGAAAAATTCCATAAACGTTACTATAGTGTTCTTTATACAATTTTATCTCCATATGAAGTTTGCTTGAAAGTACCCTAGAAAAAACAAAAAATTTGCAAAACAATCAAAATCTTATAAAAATCATATAAAATAAACAAAAATTCCAAAAATCACATTTTAAATTCATGTTTGTAGATATTTCTTCATAGTATTTGATAAAAATTCCTTCCAAGAGTTTTAACCATTTATTGTATTTCGGAATTGAAAAATATTTCTGGTTGTGCACTGTTTGCTTGTTTTCTCACTTTTTGATTTCTAGATAATTACAAAAACATCTGAAAAATCCCCAAAAATTGCCAAAAATACTATAAAATATGTAAAACCGAAATTATTTTTATCAGATTTTTCTAAGTATTTAGCATATTTAAAAAATCCAAAAAAGTACTTATGTGTACTTTTTCCCTTTGTCCTTATTCCCCTTATTTTGAAAACTAAATTTTTACAAAATTAAAAATCATTAAAAAGATAATAAAAATCATATGGTTTTAGATATCACCTACTTAGCTTATAATTGTGCTCCTTGAGTTTGACCCTGGAAGTTATATCAGGTTAATAAAAGTAGCTTTACCACTTATGTGAATGGCTTTATTTTCTTAGTGGTTGAAGTAAATTTTCTCGTTGATTGCATCAGTTGATTAGGGTCACGACAACAAGTTAATTAATCACTTAGACCTATTTAATCACTTAACCCTAGTTAGTTGTTGTGTCACCAGTTCTCTTAAAAGCCATTCTTATACTTTTTCATGAGTGTATTTAGGGAAGACCCTCTTCCTTTAATTGTCGCCCATGGTAACACTCACATAGGTTGTGATGCACTGCTAACATCCTACCCTCATGCTTGAACCTATTCAAAGCCTACGCTCTTCCTAAAGTTGTAGCTTAATTGACACTCATGCTTCTAGGGGTAAGACACTCATGCATACGCATTAAAATAAAAGTGTCAACTAGATTTTTAAACAACTTGCTATTACCACATTAAACCTACTTTGTGGGATCTCCACTTAGATAGGTTGGGTTGCTAATGTAAAGTAACTCTTAATGAGTTTCAGTCCCATACCAAGCATAGACTATAGGACTAAATATCTATCAAGTACCTTAGTCAACAGATCTGACGTGTTGTCTTTAGATCCAACAAAATCCACAACCAACACTCCTCGAGACACCAAATCCCTTAAGGTCTTAAGTTTGTTTTGTATTTATCTCCTTATTTTTTTGATTTAATCTCGAGCTTGAAAATTGTGGTCATGTTGTCACCGTGTACCAAGATCGCAGAAACTGGCTGACCTACCATGGGAATTTCATAAAGAAGTTCCCTTAGCCATTCAGAATCAATCCAAATGGTTTCCAAAGCACATAGCTCAGCCTCATAAGTAGACCAACCTAGAATAGTCTGCTTCACAAACCTCCAAGAGACTGCTTAGCTTCCAAGGGTAAAGACATACCTAGTAACACTATTACTCCCATACTCCTCTATTTTCCCAATCCAGCTTGCATCGTTATATCCTTCTAGCACAAGTGGAGGTCTACCATAATGCAGACTAAGGGAAATAGTGGATTACCAAATAATGTAAAGGAAAATTTATTTGTACCTTTTTATATTATACTCCTACTTAAGATCCTTGAGGTCAGTTCGCATCTCCCTCACCACATCCGAAATTTCAGATATATGGGACTCCATATCAAGTGGTCCCTCCCGATATACATGAAGAGGCTGTGAATAGTAGGGCTATTATTGAAGAGGATTTTGCGAAGGTCGTGATAATCCACAAGGCACATCAACAGTCCTTGAGATAACCTCACACGAAATCCAACTTTAGACAACAATTAACCCACAATGATAATTAAGCAATAAAAAGCTGTACGAAGTTAAAATTTATTATAACTCTACAACAAGGATGTGTATAGGTGCAAGTATGTAGAGGTCGAACACAAGGAACAAGCATGAAAGATTGAGCAATAATAGAACAAAAATGATTGTGATGTATGTGTCTATAAGAGATCTTTTGTGGTTTTTAAATTTTTTTATTTTTTGTTTTATTTTTGATTTTATATTTTTATTTGATTTTTTATTTTCTGATTTTGTATTTTCTTTTTATATTTTATGATTTCTTTTTCTTTTAATATCTATATAAAGCTATATAAAAGAAATATATACAATATAGGTTATAATAGATATAAATAGTAATAAAAATAATTGAAATAAGAGAATTAAGATATTGTTGGTTTTTAGATAATTTTACTTTTTTGTGATTTTTAAGTTTTTTACTATTTCTTATATATTTTTAAAGTCAAAAATACCTAAAATTAGGGTTCAAAGTAAATACCCGAAACTAAAATGGAGATGAAAAATATATAACAGTAGCAAAATTTCTCCAAACTAATTTTTATATATAGATAATAATATAGAGAAAAATATGAAATAGAAAATAGACTTTTTGGATTTTTTATGATTTTTTATATTTTATAAGGGTTTTTAGGTCTTTTCTATTTTTTATATTATTTTGTGATTTTGTATGAAAGTAAAAAATACTTAAATAAATAAAATATATTTTTTTGGAGTTTTTTTCAAAACAATTTTATATTTTTATGGTTTTTATAATGCAAAAAATTATAAAAAGGATTATTTTTTATTTTGAATAAATAATAAAAGGCTTCAAATTACAAGATAAAAATATGACTTGAAAGTAGATGCAACCAAGAGCTTAAATATTTTTTTTATTTTTTGGAGCAATGTAGATATATGAAATAAATACAATAAACAAAGTGAAACTACAATGCTAGTAAGGGCTTAAATGTAAATATCTAAAGTGATGTGGCCTACTTGCAATTTTCCCAAAAATACATAACTGAATAAAACATATTCTAAACTAAATGGTAATACAAATAACCCAGGGTCCCATTGCAAAATTCCCATCTTGCGTGGTCACTCACGTGAGGTAACGTGGCTAGGATCGGAATGCAAATACGAAGAGTTCATGGGCCTTCTTGTAAAATTACAAAATAAAATTAAATGGCAGAGGAATGTTTGAAGTATAAATAATAAATACACAAAATGGCTAGGGTTGAATGCAAAATACCACAACACAGGCGCGGATTGAATGGTCGAGTTGTGCCACTTATGCCACGTGTCGATGCTACACGCGCTGATACCTCTTCGCCAATGGATGGTTGAGATTAAAGGGCCCGGGAAGATATGATGGTGAAAGATCACGAAGATCCAATGGCGGAGAGATGATCTGGGAGCAAAGCTTGATCCAATGGACTTGGATCCCCCTCCAAGAACATGGAAGAACCAAGCAAAGCTCGAGCTTCGATCGCCGACGACGTGTAGCTCCGTTCGCCTCCTTCACTGCAAATGGGCTTCAACAATGCCTGGAAAAGTCCTTAACCGAACGACGGTGCCAAAATGCCCAGGAAATTATCGGTGCACCGCCGCTAGCTCAAGGAGCGATGGTGGCTCCAAGTATCTCGATGCTGCAAAAATCGACCCCTTGGGGGGTCCTTTCGCCTCCGAACCCTGCAGGGAAAGCTCCAACAAGAAAATAGGTGCTCGTAGCTATTAATGTTTAAGGTAATTGAGTGGGGGTGGCTCGGGAGGAGCTCTCCTGTGGATTGCGGTGGAGGGAGAGTAGGGAGATCGATCCAAATGGAGTCGAGATAAATGGAAGGTGCTTGGGTGCGAAGAAGCAACAGGGAAAGAAGAACGAGGTGGCCGGTGCGTCAGAGAACGGTATAGGACATGACGAAGGAGTTTGTCGGAGTTGGGCTCCGGTGAATTATGAAGAAAGGTTTACGGCTATATGCGAGCTCTTAATCGATAAAATATATGCAAGATTAGAGCTAAGACTAAACTAAGCCAAGAAAACATAGTGAAAAGTGGGTACCTCACCAGGGGAATCCTGGAAGAAGACTTTGATGGTTGATGTTGGTCGGAGATGATGGAACGCACCACTCGACTTCGCCGAAGAGTGCCTCAAGCAGCTAGAGGGGACCTGTCACCTCCCCAGTCCTGAGCACAACAAAAGGGAGTTTAAAGCTAGGTACAATGGGATTCTAATTCAAATGGGAAGAAGATGGAAGTTTTTGTACATGCTGGTCGAGGGGCTCCAAAGGACGAGGTGTATCCAGCGAATCGAAGACTCTCTGCCCTAAGAAAGGGCTCGGCGTGGATGTTGGATAAATGGGGCACAATTGTGCAGAACGAGTCGAAGCAGATTGGTGTGAGGAGCTGTTGGGAAAATGTTAAGAAGAGACAAAACACAGGTTGTCATAGGTTGTAGGATGGGTCAGAGAGTTGACCCGCAGTCAGCCCTCCCCACCACCTGGTTGGTTCACATGGACCAACCAGGAAAAAGCAACATGAAAAAGATTTAAAAATGAAAAGAATTAATAAGTAGTTTTATTCATTTTATATTGGAAAATAAAAAATGTTTCTTATTTTATGTAGAGTTTTTTCATGAATTTTGTTTATTTTTTAGAGCCTTATAATTACAAGTTACTTTTTAGGGGTTATTTATTGGTATATTCATATATGTATTTTGGTCTTTTATTTTTATTTTATATTTTTATTAATAATTTAATTTATTATTTTATATTATAACTTATTTTTATATACTTAAATATATTTTTATTATATTTTTTATATATTATATACCCTTAATTATTTAGATGTATTGATTATATAGGTATAATTATATGCATTTTACCTATGTATTTTCTATGAGTATTTTAGTTTAGTGTTTTCTTTCATTTTTTTCTTTTTTTATATGTAACATATGTTATAAATAATATTTACAAAATTATAAAATTATAAAAATAATGAATAAGAAATAAAATGATTATTTTAATAAGGTAAACTATACAATAGGGGTCCAAAACCTAAATTCACACCTTAACTCCAAAAAATATGAAATCACCTTCAATAAATAGATTATTAAAATTTATATATAATTAAAGTGATTGTGATATATTTTGAGTTTTTATTTAAGAGATATTGAAAAAAAAGTTACCCGATCATTTCTTTTTTCCTGCAAAAGAGATAGAAATTCGATTCGCGGTCGTTGTATCGACCAGGTGAGTTTTATCAGAAAAGATTAAGGATTAGTTAATCTTTTTATTTTATTTATACTCCTAAACTTAAGTGTATAGTGGTTAAGTACATGAATGTCGAACTTAGTGAGGCAAACTATTGATAACTAAGGTTAAACTATAGACAACCTGAGCTAAACGGTTTCTTAATTTTTATTTTGCTTTTAGGGAATTTTCTGAATTTTTATTTGATTTTAAAGAAATTTTTATTCTTTTTGTAATTTCTACATATTTTGTGATTTTTTTATTATTTTAGAAAAGTTTTGTAATTTTTATTTGATTTTTATTTCGTGATTTTTATGTTTTAATTTTTATATTATGTTTTATGGATTTTTAAGGGTTTTTAGGATTTTTATTGACTTTGATTTATTTTTAAGGTGAAAGATTATTTTTTATTAAAAATTGGTACATATATTTTATATTTAATATGTAAAACAATGGTAAAATATTTTTATTTCAATTTTTTTATAAAGTGGTGGAAATTATCTTTAAAACGATATAATGTGTGTTTTTTGATGATTTTTATTTTCTTAGTTATCATTTTTGCAAGTTTTAATGAATTTTGTATTTTTTATTGGTTTTATTATTTAATTTTGATTTTATTTGTGATTTATTATGTAAAATATAGTAAAATACACTAGGTGTAATTTTTGTGGAATTTTTGAGAGAGTTTTAGGAGTTTTTAAAGTTTGTTATTTTTTAAAAATTTTAAATGAATTATTAAAAAAATAGAAAAAAAACCTTATTTTGACTTTCAAAACTGTTTGTATGTTGAATATAGTATAATATTATGTATTTGTAGGTATTTTTATTTTATTTTTATTAGTAATATATTTTTATTTTGTATGGAATGTGTAAAGTGTTATACACAATGTAGAGGGGTACGGATGTGCAAAGGGAATCCGAGGGTTTTTTTAAGTGCATGAAAATTAAGTAAAAGCTGAAGGTGTTCATGTATAATTTTTCCAGAGATGATTGGGCACATGACTTTTTATATTGCAGCAATATGTGGACATGTTTGCAATTTCAAAAAATATCGAGGGTATCCATATAATTTCACCGAAAATATCTTGCTTCACGAGCATTGTGCATGACATACTTAAACGGTGGAGCGACGTGATCCAAGCCATTGATCGACTCTGATCGAGCAGCTTCTGTATATTCTGAAAGCAGGAGATGGTATTTCAGCTTGTTCTTCATGTGCGACGATAGTTGGCAGTAGAGGACCTCTCAATCCCCCATACGAGATTACTTTCACTCATGCGAAGAAAAAATCTCGATGTTTCATTCTTGATCTGCGGAGGTTTCAGGCAACGACCAGCATGATTCTTCTGATCGAGCCTCCACACGTGGCGTGGTTTGTTTTCGCAACTACTTATATGATTGGATTAGAATCGGATCTCGAGCTATGATGACCCGAACCTCGGCTACTTTTGTTAAGGTGCAAATAAGGTCGTTGCGACCCGAACCGCGAGGCTAAGTCAATAAAGAAAAAGGGAGACCACTACTGACAAAAATCAACAAATCAAGCAAAAAATAGTGGTCTAGCTATTTATTTTACCTGGTATAGCTACCAGGGTCGAACACAAGGAGCACGGTATGTCTAGGCTACGAAGTAGTCAGAAATACAAAAAGATCAAAAATGGTGGATTTTATGTTTTTCAATTTTTTTGGAATTTTTAATATAAGGAAAATGTAGAAAAACACTCACAAACCAACAATTATTAACACATCAAAAATGTCAGAAAATTCAAATAAAAATATTTTTGGGTTTTAGAAATATTCATATGTTTTTGTTAATTTTTTTGAATTTTTCTGATTTTAAATTGATTTTCTACAAATGAAACAAGGTCAAAAATGCTAAACAGTGTACAACTAAGATCTAAAGGCAAGTTAAAAATACTTAAAATGCTAAAATCCCAACAACAATTTTATGTAAAATTAAAAACTAAAAACTAACTACAGAAGAAGAAAATATATTTTTTTGATTTTTTTTGAATTTATAATAATTTTTATAAAATTTTTAATGCTTTTCAATTTTTATAGGTTTTATAAATGCAAATGCGGTAAAAATTGGATTGAAGCAAGAGGAAATCAACACAAACTTACACAAAGATTTTTAGAAGTTTTCAAGGGTTTTTAATATTTTTAATGGATTTTCAAAGACAAACAGTAACCATTTTTAAGGTTTTTGAATTTTTAAAAATACTAAATGGACCCAAAATGTAACAAAAAATTTACAGAAATTCCTACACCATGGCAGGAGCCATTTGTCGAAATTTTCATAAATTTTTGACAAAGTTTGCTATTTATTCAAAATAATATAAGGCACACAACATATAGGGATCCAAATGCAATTATGGAAAAGTATCCAGCCAAACAACATGTGGAAAGAGTACAGGGTTAAATATGCAAAAAAGTCCAAATACGCACGTGGGCAGCACGTAAAACAGGCAAGCAGGGGTATAAGTGCAATTTCTATTTGTAAAAAATAAATCAGTAACAACAATAAAGCTCATGTAGAAATATGCAAATAACCTCGATAGCACGTGATAGACCACGTGCGGCTCAAATAGAGGGACTAAAATGCAAATTCTGAAAGTATAAGGTCCTAAGTGCAAAATGTCCAATCTAGAAATAACTACGAAAAATATTTATAGGACTAACGCGGAAATGTAAATAGATAGGAGGGACTAAGTGCAAATTACCCTTCTTATTGCAGATCCAACGGCTGAACACGTCCACTTATGATTGGACGACTGAGCATGGGAGATACCGATTCGGCGATGGACGTGTGAGATCAGATCCTCAGATGGATCCAACGATCGACGATCCCTGAATAATGAACGACGGAGATTAGAACTGGCGGGGGCCTCGATCCAACGACGAAGACACCTCCTGGAAGAACAACGAAGAACTCGCCTCCGACGAGCTTCCACCGGTTGCTACGTGCGATTGAGGCATCCTCCGAGGCTGCTATGATGGTGAAAAAGGAAGCTGGTGACGATCCGCAGCTGCTGCTATGCTCCGATGAAGCCATGAACGTCTGGAATGGCCCGGCGACGCTGAGGACCTGGAGCTGTTGTGCTTCAATATTTGAACCTCCAGATGAGGTTCTTTGGAGTCCACTCCTGCACAGAAAGACTATTGGGTCGAGGGCAAAGTGCCTTGACCCGTTAGTGCGCGAAATGGAGGGGTAGATGAGGCGGAGTGTGCCTTCCGGCAAAGCGACGACAGAGGAGGGCTCAATCCCCATTCCTGGGAGATCGAGGGGAGCGAATGGGTGTAGAAGATGGGGAGGAGTCTGATGGACGTGCTAGGTTCGTCGCAATGGCTAATGGATGATTCAATCACAGTGAAATCAAGTCGATGAACACAATCTGACCGACCTCCAAAATCTTGAATTAAACGCAAATGAGGAGGAATCAGAGTTACCTAATGGATGCAGTTGTCTGGGCTGAAGGTCTGCGACCTTCGGGGGTCTTTGCCTCAATGGATTGACGCATCCAGAGGCTGGAGCCAACCTTGCGATGGAGCACAGTGAGAAGTTCACTGGACCTAGGGCTATACACCTCGAAACCTCACTACAACGCACTCCCTCACTTGTTGTCACTCAAGAAAGAAGACGAGCTCCCAGGAAATGAGGGCAAGGGCCAAAGATACGGAAGGAGGTGCGTCTCTAGGAGATTATATACCCAACGTGGTCCGAGAAGATGGGAGAAAGGGGATGCAATCCAAGGAACGGATCCCTGATGGCGACATCGGGCGAGTATCGTGGACCATTCCTCGGTAATCGGACCATCTAATCGAGGGGAATGGTGGATGGATCGGCTCAGGAAAAATCGGAGAAGGTCGGGCGAAAACTACATCCATGAAGGAATGAGGTCCAAAGGGGGTAGTTGACCGAGGTCAACGTTCCCCTAGACCAATCAGAAATTAGCTAGGTCCGAATTATTTATAAAATAATTTAAAAATAGAAAACGATTTTATTTTAAAATATGTTCAACATGAAAAATGTTTATTATTTTTCAAACTATTTTTTAATGATTTTTATTTATTTTTATGAAAAATAAATTAAAGTATATACATTATATTACCTTATATACATGTATAAAATACTTATTTATTTTTATTTCTATTTTTATTTTATTATTTTTGTTTAAATACCCCAATTTTATATTTTATTTATTTACAACATAAAATTTAGAGTATAAAATAATTTTTATTTAATTTTTATTGGCTATTTACAAGTGTGGAATAAATATGGATATGATACATATATACATGTAATATGTACAAGGTTGCAGAGTGAGAAACTATTTTATTTTTATTTTATTTTTATATTTTTTGTTTTATTTTTAGAAATATATACGAGGGAGTGAAAACATTTTTTTATTTTTGTGAAAATAATATATATATATGTATGTATGTATACGCATATAGATATATACACATGGGAGGGGAATTTGTACAAGGTATAGTGGCCCTATCTCTCTCTTCTTATTTTATTTAGCGACCAGGCCCATATTGGGCCCTCTCTTTGGATTAGGTTACTAAATATTTATTCTAAATATTTCCCTATTTTTCTTTTATTCTTTATTCTTTTATTTTTGCACAAATACATGCTAATTATTAATATTTAACAAATGCATGCTCATTGGTAACTTATTGTATTTACAACTATATACATGATGTTTTGCCAAGATATTTAGCTAAAATAAAAGAATAAAGAGTGATGAATGGGGGTTCATCAGGTCCTTGCCTCAATCCTGCTAGGACAGGCAAGAGAGGTTGAATATGGCAAAGCTACTCCGTCCGCGTATGAGCGTCGATCAACCATGTATCAATCCAAGCATTTAAAAGAACTCTAAGGACTCTGTCACTGCCTGGAGGTGCCAGTGGGGGAAAGGAGGTGAGTTGGACGAGCTGTGGAGCCGTGGAGGTAAAGGTATGATTTTATAGGCAACTCGATGGTCAGGAAAGATCAATTGGTAGCACGAAACCCTAGGGTGATTCGGACCCATCTAGGGATCCACGAGGATCCCTGATCTATAGAGAATCGAGAGGTCTAAAATCCAAGACAAGAATCGATCGGAGTTGGATGGGAAAATATCGAGAAATTGGCTCCAACGAAGGGAGTCGGGTCTAACCCGACTTGGGGGAAAGGTCGACCCACGTCAACAAAACCTGAGTCGACCAATCAGAAAATGCTATTCCCATAAATCCAAGAATAATGAATAAGAAATAATAAATTATGTTAAAATAAAAAAATGACTAAAATAAAAAATGTTTGTTATTTTTCAAACAATTTTCTTTGATTTTAAATTATTTTATTAATAAATTTATTATGATATATACAATATATTGTGTTATGTACATGTATAATATACCTATATATTATGTACAAATATTTTTTTATTTTATTAATTTTATAAAAAAGTACATTATATTTTATATTTTTGTATACGTATGATACTTTGTTCAATGAGAATTTTATTTTCTTTTAAATTTATTTTGTATTATATGATTTTATTTTAATTTTATATTATTACTAGGAATATAAAATAGTATTTAAAAATACAATATATAAAAATTATATACAAAATAAATAAATAAATATCTATATATAGGAAGAATGGTGATGAATAATGATCCTACTTCTCCCTACTTTTTTCGTCGTCGATCAGGTCAATAATTGACCTTCTCTCGGGGTTCGGGTCAGGATAAGTGGGAGATGGCAAATTTGGTCTCTGAAATGTCTGTGTGAAGGCTACCAAATCTGCATATGAGAACTCTTACTGAATGTGCAAATCTGATGAAGATGGCCCTACTGATGTATCTGTCAATTATGCTGGCTCACTCTCCATCCTAGTTGTCAGCTCTGTGGTCATTAGACACGGTAAATAATCGTCAAAGTCCTGCCAGTCAAAATCAATGTCTGAATCTGAGGAATCTGAATCACAAAAAATATAATCTACTTTGCTTCCATGATCGCAATCATCAGCCTCTGAAGTATCATGATCCATCAGTGTGCTCTCTGAACTCTCATTTGTTGTCATCTGTAACTCTGTAATGTTTGAAGCCGTGAAAAGATCTCATGATGATGGATCTACCCAAATTACTTCATCGTCTGTAATCACAAAATCATACTCCTGGTGGATGTCTAGCTCTGCATCTGTCATCTGATCTAAATCGGTGGTCTATTTTGAGCAACTTGATTCTCTAGCTCTAGTCTCCTCAATCGTCTCTATTTTGTACACTTTTACCCTCGACGCAAAAGTCTACCTTTCCACTATCATGATCGGAGACGGCCTTGGTTGTAGTCAAGAAAGTTCATCCTAAGATGATGGGGGTACCGATTACAGATTCAGGGATCTCCATGTTTGCACAACAAAGTCCATAGGGAATTTCAATCCCTGACTTGTGATGACAACGAACTTTAATAAGACATTCGTCATCTTAACAGATCTATCAGCAAACTGAAGGATTGTCTTGCTTTGTTTAAGAGAGCCAAACTTGAATCGATCAAGTAAGGCAGTCGTGAGGAGGAGGTTAATCGAGGAAACGCTGTCTAATAGAGTGCGATCGAACCGCTGGTCATGGATATGGCATCTGACATAGGTAGCTTCTGCATCGGGTCTCTTGGCTGGCAATCGATTTTGGAAGGCAAAGCAGGTGGTATGGGTGAGCACATGGATTTATGCATTATGAATCCTCTTCTTCTTACGAATAGTGGTCTTGTCTCTCAAATTCTTCTAGAACAGAGGAATGTGCTCAAATTCTTACTGAAGAGTCAATTGGATCTGAAATATGTCTATTATCTACTTGTTGAACTCTAATTGGTGCCTCTTTTTAGGATTTTCTATTTTTTGCCCCTTTCCTTAGTGGAGTGCTTGAGCGAAGGGGATAGAAGGTCCCTCTCCAGAGAGATAAGGGTCAGGAGTATGTTCATGTGCATTCATAAGGCTAGGATCCATGCATAAATCATAAAGCACAACATATCGATTCTCAGGAGATATATAAACTTTTAATTTATTGATATTTTTGATTTTTTTAGTTTTTCTATTTTTTGTATTTTTTTTCAAAACTATCCTCATGTACAGCAGGATTCAACACAACAGAAGGAATCTTGGTGGCCTCAGTACCACCGACAACATATGAACTTGCGGCATTAGTATCGCACTCTATCCTGGCAACTGGAATATAGGTTGCATCAATACCACCATCTACAACTGGGAATACAATGGCCTCAGCACTATCATTTGGATCAACATTGTTGGTGGCTTCAGCAGCACCGTCATCATCATCATGGTGAGAGGCATCAGTAACTTTCCTGACCTCATCTAGCACCCTAGAATCTGCACCGGGGTGTCTCCTAGATGAGTCATCACCGGCTGGCTTTCTACCGCTCCTAAGTGTCACAAAATCAGCATCAAATATAGAAGAAGAAGTATCATCCAAAATATCACTAGGAGTGGTGGTGTCTGTAAACTGTACATGCTCAGATTTCATCTTCAGATTATTCGAGTTAGGTTCAATCTAAGCAGGTATGGCGGTCCAACCCTTTTATCTCCCTCATCTCTTGCCAAAACTCATCCATTTCTCGTTAGAAGGAAGCATGTTGATCAGAGAGCAAGCGGATGAGGTCATCAAGGGCTGGGTTCTCATAAACTGGTGCATGAGAACCAGGTGGTTGCCTCGCTAGAAATGATGCTTACTCTATTGCTAGCAGTGAGGAGGGGGCTGGGAGCATTGCTGATGAGGTTGTTGTTGCCTTCACTGTTGTCCCTAGTACTGGGGACGAGGACCATGCTATTGCTGGTGGTGGGAGTACTTGGGATGTTGTGGTTGGTTGCCCTGCCCCGCCTGTGCTGGAGGTTGCTGCTGGGAAGAGATGCCTCCAGTAGACCATCAAAAGCGGGGATGGTCATGATGGATCTCGGGCTGTGGTTGGTACTGGAAGTACCAGATCCCTTTGACTTCCATCAACGACTCATGCTTCTCATGGAGTGGAAGGGCATGGAGTGGAAGTGGAAGGGCTGATCCGACTGGTATACCACCATCTGAGTGTATGAAGAGAGTGGTGTTTGGTACTGCTGGAGCGAGTGGATTGGCTCTACCTAAATGTGGTGCGCCAGAGGCTATGAGGCAGAGGGCTTGGAAGTACTGCTCAATGAATTAGTCTGTGACCTGAGATGGGGCTGAGAAGCTGTATGTGCCTCTTGGAGACACATGATCTGGGTCTTCAAGTCACTCAACGTTTACGCGAGCTCAACAATCTTGTTGAGCTTATCAAGCCCTAGCATTGTTTCTTCTCAATGATCTGAATCCAGACCAGCTTCTGGATAATTATACCTTTATCGGCGATTGAAGACTCTTATTGTGCTGTTGTCGAAGAAGATGTGGAAGGATCAGCATTGACGCATGCAATTCTCTGGTAAGAAACTGCCTGTAGAAGAGGCTTCCTCTAGGGTAAACACGAGTCAGGGATATCACTGTTTAGTTTTCTACCATCTCCATTTAGATGGCCCATACATGTTCTTCATCCTTGGCTAAGTAGGAACCTCCGCACGTGGCGTTCACAAGCCCTTGCAGCTCAGGTGTCAGCCCACAGAAGAAACTTTGGATAAGGTTGGGCTTGCTGATCTCGTGGTGTGGACACTAGTTAATGAGCTCTCTAAAATGATCTCATGCTTCATGGAGTGTTCATTTGGGATCATAGTGAAGTTTTTGATCATGGCTCTCACTACGTTGGTCTGTTCGAGTGGATATTACTTGTTCAAGTACTCGGTCCGGAGCTGCTCCCAAGTAGTGACCACCTTCATTAGGTACATCAGCTAGTAGGTTGCACTGTCAACTAAGGATAATGGCAAGGCAATCAGCTTGATGTTGTCCTCGTCCACAAATATGTCGTGGGTGGTGCTATAGATCATCTTGATCTCCTGTAAATGGAGATGGGGCTCCTCGGTGGCAAACCCATGGAACATGAGCAGTAACTAAATGCTTTGGGGACAAAGCTCAAAGTCGACAAGGATCTCGAGCAGCTGGATCCACCTATGGGTGAGGGTTGCACCAGGATTGTGCAACTGCCTCATAGTGTGGGATGGTCTTGCTGGGCCCTGTGACTCGTCCTGGCATCTATCTACGCCCTCGTCTCTTGGTATTTATCCACCAGCTACTGGTCTATGTTGCTTCTCTAGTTTGGCATCTCTCAACTGAGCAATTTCCCTCCTTACTTCAGCCATGAATGCTCCTTGGCCGTGATCGATCTCTGCATGGTTTCCAAGGACACTAGTAGAGTGTTGTTGATGGTAGACTGGTCCAATACGAACGCAGAAGCTTGACACTACACGTCACTCCTTCCCTCACTACTAGCCAAGTCACCAATCTCTGCAAAGGCAAAAGACCCTAGCTCAGGTGTTGTCAAGTAAAAAAATACCTATGATGGCCTTTCTGTTGGTACCTTAGGTGTGGAAGAAGGGTGGTCGAGGGGGAACAGGGTGGAGGTGAAGTCGGGTTCGTAGAGCGATATTGAGCTCATTGAAGCAACCCTAAATGAATGGGGAGGAATGTTGGAAAGTAGTGTTTACATAGGAAACCTAAGAGATCTCTGTCCCATCATCTTGATATGGGGATTTATGAAGATTTAATACGGGAAGCAAGCAAGATGAGAAATCAAACCTATGATTACCGTGAGAGTTTGGTCTTTTATCTTGCCAATTTTATTTTAGTGATAATCCAATCTATCGGAGCGGTTAAGCAAGCTATTAGGAGCCTGATTCTCTATGGAGACTGACCCCAATTCCTACGACTAGTTGTGCCTGCTTCCCAGCCAGTATGGGTGTAATTACAAACTATTTCCAGCTACCCAATTTCGCTTGAGGACCATTCTTCGGTGGTGTCCTCTAAACCACCCATTCTGCTAAGGGAATGTAGACCGTTTACCAGTTACCTGCAGACCCTCACTGGAGAAATAGCTAATCATTTTTAGAACCAGTAGTTTAAAAAGAGTTCACGCATGGCTCTATCCTAGTATACGGTTCACTCAACTCTCTGAAGATAAATGAGACAATGAGGGTCTCCCCAAAACAAAGATTTTTGAGTGAAGTATGGTTTTAGGTCAAGTTTGCTTTAGCAGCCCCGGATTGTATTGGTTATCTCTTTTTTATATATTTTTCTGAATAATGCAACATCTGATGAATTTTCCAATTTCCTTTTTATTTAAGTCCAAGAAAAGTGGGGAGGAAGACGGAAAGCCAATGAGCGATCAAACACGATGATGCTTGCAAAGATAGAAATGTGTACCTTGCTCCAGCTCTCTACATGCAGGGTGATCCACACATAAATTTAAAGAAAGAAATAAAACTAATCTGTATGATGCATGAGGAAATCATCCTAAGATGATCAACTTCTATTAGTGGGAAGATCAAGTAATTAACTAATTAAAATAGAGATCTGAATCCGGTCTTGGAAGTCGTTCGGTGCATGCCACAATGGTAACTGCTAGAGATGTATGCAACTTCTCACGGCACGTGGTCTCTTAACTAATTAAATTAACTTTTTCTTTTATTTGATTAAGTCCAAATACCATCTATATGAGCAGATATTCTATTAGAGTGTTTAGACCTTAGCTAACTACCGAGCTCAAGCAAATAAAAGTCCTAAATCTAGGGGACAAATCATTCAGAATCAAATAGAAAATAAAAGTCGAAAAATCAATGAAGAATGTGGTGAGATCCCCCAAGTGCACCGGCACTCGATGAAATAGACCCTGAATAAATGTCTCACAAATGTCCAAAAGTCCAAATGTTCTAAATTAATACAAGAATTTTTGCTAAAATAAACTCTATCTAGAATAACTACTCATGCTATCCTCTACTCCTCTTGTGCTAGGTCACTAAGTGAACTGAATCATCATCCAAGCAATTCCGCAAACAAAACGTAAACAGATTATGGTTACAAAAGAGTTATAATAAATAGAGACAAAAATAGGCAAAAATTGAAATCAAACTACTAAGTCATGCTCTACAACAGTGTCATTCAGATGATGCGGAAAATCGATTGACTAAGGTGGAATAAATAAATCAATCATCGTTCTCCTCGATCAATAAAACCTATCAACCAGAAAATCAAACCACTAAAAATCAAATAATCAAATGTAAGCGATTTCACTACTTTTATTTACATGGTATAGCGACCACGGTCGAACACAAGGAGCACAATTAAAAGCCAAGTAATGTGATTTCAGGAATAGGACTCTTTTTTTAGTGGTTTTTATGTTTTCAAATTTGGGGGGGGATAATGGTAATAAGCATAAGGAATAAAAGGACTCACACACATTGTTTTTGTATTTTTCTAGTATGTTAAACTCAGAAAATTGCAATAAAAATATTTTTGGTTTTTATATGTTTTGTATTATTTTTGGTAATTTTATAGAATTTTCAAATATTTTTAAGATTTTCTAGAAAAACAAATAGTGATAAAAATAGGAAACAATACACAACCAGGAGTAATTTGCAAATTAAAATTAAATAAATGTCCAAAACTCATGGTGGTAGTTTTTTGACAAAATAGAAGAAAAATATCCATAAACGGAGATTGGAAACACTATTTTTGAATTTTTCTAAAATTTTATATTATTTTATACATTATACAGTGTTTTGCAATTTTAAATGGTTTTTGTAAGGTATTTTTCAACAAAAATGATTCTTAATCTAAAGGATGAAAAGATACAACTACCATAATTTTTATGGAATTTTTCAAGGCTTTTTCAAATTTTTATAATTTTTGAAAGACAAACCGGCACTTTTCAGGGGTATTTTGAATTTTTAGTAATATAAAATACAAGCAAATCAACACCTAAAAATAATCATAAAGAGTACATGCTAGCAGGAGCTATAGATAATTTTTAGATAAATTTTAGGGTTGATTTAGTAGCCAAAAATAGTTTACATGGACCTATTCGCAAAGAAACTAAGTTTTGATGGACAAATCTTAACAAGCAAGAACTTACAAGGTCCTTGGTGCAATTAATCCACCAAATACGGTGAAACACGTGATTTACAACTCACGGGGGTATATATGCAAATACTCAATATAAATTTCATTCCATAATGATCAACAAGTTTAGACTAGATACTGCAAATATCCCAAAACATCATGTAGGGACACAAGTAGACTTGATCCAATTGAACTAAAATGCAAATAAGTAAACTAGAGGGTCCAAACTACTAAAGTTCTTAACTATTTATTACAATTATTTCAGTGAAAGAAAATAACATATACAGTAGGGAAAAAATGAAGTTTACCCTTGCAAACACATGTCACACATGTAGAGCCTCTCTGACGTACGATCTGATGGCCGTTGGCATGGTAGATCTGATGGTCTGGAAAACGGGGGAGGTGTGCGGTGAGATCTGCAGGCTGAAAAGGATCTGACGTCTAGTAGTGCAGCCCGATCGAATGGCTTGGGTTGAATCTGGCAAGTGGGTTCGAATCTGACGGTCAAGAAGGGTGTTGTAAGAACAAGTGGATGGGGAACTTCGACCGGTGATATGTGACGATCCTCTAGTCGGATCGAAGCTCCAAAGATTCCGATGCATTCGCAATGGTTCTCTGCGTCTATTGTCAGCTCTGATCAAGAAATGGATGGTTGGATAAGCGAGGTGGTGGTCTACCTCTTGGATCTTCTCTGGTGATGGTCATGAGGTTTGGTTAGAGCCTACTCATGCATCAGGACCTGCAGAGGAACTCGAGACTTGAAGGCAACACCTCGACCAGGGGTTATTTCAAGCTAAACACTAGAGAAACGATGGGGAATGGGAAGTGGCGTACGATGTACGTGGAAGGTAGGGCATCCTAATCTTTCTCTAGTAAACAAGATATAGGTTGATCAGAATGCGACCGAGGATGGAGGATGGTTCGACGGTGATATCCGTGTGGGATTATGGATGCGATGGAGCTTAAGACCTACTGGTCGGAGGTGATGACGTGCGGCGGTAAAGGTGAAATGAATTGAAGTAGAAAGGTGAGATGGAGTGTAAATGAGGGTACTTAAGTGGTTTTTGATGATCAACAAGGTCAGGCGGAGGTGGAGGCATGGGTCCTTGCCTCGATTCCAATGCGAAAGGCGGAAGAGGCTATATATGGCAGATCTCTGGCCACGTTAGTGAGCTTTGGCCAAGAATCTGCCAAACTTTAATCCGAAGGCTCCTCCAGATTACTATGACTCTGTTGGATGTGGCTAGGGAAGAATAATGAGGCGAGGCTAGGTGGAAGAGGGATTTTATAGAGGTGCCTGTGGGTCGAAAAAAGATCGGAAGCTACTGTGAAACCCTAGGCAGATCCGGTTGTGCCTAGGGATCTAAGAGGATCACGATTCCTAAGAGAATCTCTAGGTCAAATTGAGGTGTTTAGAGGACGGACCCGATTTGGATAACTCAGAGAAATCGGGTCTGGCAAAGGACATGTAGGGTCGGGTCAGCTGAGAGAGACAGTTGACTGAGGTCAACAACCGGACGTGGGCCAATGGGGAAATTTCGGGCTCAAAATTGAAGAATAATAAATATAAAATAATAAATAATTTTAAAATGAAAAATGAATAAAATTAAAATTTTTTATTATTTTTCAAATTATTTTTTATGTGATTTTTAATTATTTTTATGACATAATATATACAATATATACAATACAATATATACAATATGGTGTATTATATACATGTATAATATTCTTATGTATTATATACATGTATTTTTATTTATTATTTTTTCAAAAATGCATTTTATTTTATCCTTTATTTATTTACAACATAATTTAAGGAATATAAATGATTTTTATTTAATTTTTAGAATTTACATAGATGTCTAATAAATAGGTGGTGTGTGCAACTATGTGGTTTTTGTACAATGGATTGTGGATTTTATTTTATTTTGTGTTCTTTATTTTTATTTTTTTATTACAAGGGCTATATAAATATAAATATTTTTATGTATAGGTATTATATGCATTATGCCCTATCTCTCTCTACTCAGTTCTTGTCGATCAGGTCAATTAGTGACCTTCTCTCGAGGTTTAGGCCAATTTACATCTTTCTTTTTCTTTTCTATTTATTCTTTTTTTGGAAAATAAGTGCTAATTATGCAATATTAGCAAAGACATATACAACGATAGATTATTGTATTACGTATAATTACAGGTGGTTTTGCTAAAAGTTAAAGCTAAAATAAAAGAATAAAGAATGAGAATCATAGATTCATCAGGTGGGCAGCCAAAATCTTGAGGACCTCCATTTGTCAGCACATGATCAACTGCATGTGATGTCTCCTCCAAGGCTGGTTGGTGATCTTGCTACCACTATTGTTGGTGTTGTCTTTTTTGCATTTTTTATTCTTTTTATTTTTTGGCTTTTCATTAGCAGTGCTTCTCCTTCATCTTCTTCGTCAATCGACACGGATGTTGGATCGACTGAAGCAGAAGATGATGATTCGCATGGTGAAGATTTATTCTTCCCATTACATGTGGTTGATGGATGCAAGGTCCTACCGCTCCTAATAGTGACGCATTATATAAAAACAAATCAAGCATATATGACTCTGTTAGATCGAGTGGAACATCACAAGCTACCTACTCTTTCTTCTTAAAATTATTAGGGTTAGCATCCGCCTATGTTGTAATGGAGGTCTTCGCAATGGTTAGGTCATCAAGTTTTTGGCTCATCTCTGTTAGGCTTTTCACTAGCTAAGCCAGACAATCTAAGGCAAGGTTTGTTGGAGGGGCAGCCTGGGATGAGTCAACCTCTTAGCCATGCTGATGTTGGAATCGGTGTAGGGATTGCTAGTACGACTGCTGAGGATGATATTGAGGAGAGGGATGGTACCAATGGTGCTGCTGAGGAGGTTGGTTCTGATACGAAACAACCGAGTATTATTGGTTCTGCTGGTTTAATAGGTACTGTGGTTGTGGCACTGGTTCTGTCTCTCATTACCATTGTGTTGTGGAGACTGATGGTGGATCTGAGGCTGATTCTAGACAAATCTCCCTCCTTGTTGCTGAGGGAACTAGTAATTGCCTGACTGTTGGCCCTGCTGTGGTCCTCCTAGACGGGACGGTTGTGCTTCATTTACCCATACACCACTCACCTCTTGAATGAGAGGTGGTGGAGGAAAGCATGGATCTTGAATAGGTTGGGGCTCATGCTGGTAGAAGACTAGTTGTTGATGTGACTATTACGGAGATGATGGTTATGGGGATTTCACGTAGTACACATATTGTACCGCTAGCTGGGTTTGACTCTGTTGAGGATGTTGTTGAGATGCTTGCTCCTTCGTCTTAGCTAGAGTTGGGGCTGATGTAGACACAGAATTGTAGGAACTGATTGTGCTCACCAGCAGATCTAGTTGCTTGGTGATTTGATCTAATTTGTCCAGATGTTGGGTCCTCTGTTCGATGACAGGAAGTTTCTCCAGGTCATGTGATCATTTCTTTATGATATACACCTTGGATAGATGGCTCCCTATGATTCTCAGATTGGAGCTCTCATCTCTATCTGGCTCGTGAGAAGATGTCGTATGAACTAGCTTTTGAAGAGCATCAGGCTAGCACTGATAGGCATGAGACGATGATAAGGTGACCTCTCCCTCGGCCATCTCTTCAAACATCTATCAGATGGCATGTGATCTACCACACGTGGTATCTACGAGCGTCTAACTTTCCACTGTGATTCCCTCAAATAAATGTTGGACCAGGTTGATCTTAGGAATGTCATGATGGGGACACTTATCTTGCAATTCATTAAACCTCTCACAAGACTCGTGGATGGATTCGTGAGTGGCTTGGGTGAAGTTTGTTATGCGAGTACGCATCTGATTAAGTCACCCGAGAAGATAATATTTATGGAGGAAGGCAGACTTAAGTTCTTCCTATGTAATGATGACCTTCCCCAAGTGGTTGATATAATGAAGGGCATTGTCTTGGAGACTGAATGGAATGTCATCATTTTGACTACTCCTAATGGTATGTTACGGTAATGTGTTGTACCACAAATGCACCCAAACTATTGTAGGTGGGTATAAGGCTCTTCATTTACATTTCCAAGGAAGATGGATAGAAGTGCCAAGATTTAAGGCTTCAACTTGAAGTGTACGTGGATCACAGGAATCTGGATCCACTCTATGGCTTGACAAGCTCCAGGGTAGTATGTCTCCTTGAGAGTCGGCTTGGGATGCTCTCCTTGGGGCTCATCTGTTGGGCCTCTATGGCCTCCACCTGCTCCTTCTTCTCCTCCTCCTCCTCGTGGATTTTCTCTTCCTATCCTCAAGTCATTGAGCATATCCTAGAAGGTGACCTAAGCCAATGCATGGTCAATGAGTTGTCATTGTATCGCCTGGATGGAAGCGAGGAGTTAGGCATTCACGGCATTCTGGTTTGGTTGTCCATGTTTTAGTTGTGGTTGCGGTGGGTGATGCAGTCCCTTCCCTTTTCCTCCTGGATCCATCTCTATATATGTATCTAATGCTGAATCCGAAAGAATTTCTTGCTCCATATCAAGCTCATTATCTGCATATGGAATGATGCACCAATCAGTCTGAATTGAATCATCGGTTGTAATGAATCTGTCCTTGTTAAGGTCAACACATAACTTCATTGAGGATGTCAAAGTGTAAGGAGTGGAATCAATTGCCATCCAAAATGGGCAGATGTCGGGACAAGAGTGATCCTGGTTTATTGGAGAAGATGGGGAGTCTAGAGATTGGTTCACGGAGTATGAACTGGGTCCTCATGAATCACCTTGAATTATTGGAGGCAACGAGCATATGGAATCTATGTTGGTGTCGACGGGGCCCCGATTAAGCCATCCATGTGTTACCATCTCAAAGGTTAAGAGGAAGATCGATTTAGAGGAATGAAACATGGGTTAAAAAAGGAATAAAAAATAGTAGAAGGCTCCATATGAGCAGGGGATCAAAGGAGGATTAAAATAGAAGAAAGTGAAAAAACACACAATGTGTAGGACTGATCTTTGAACCATAATCTAATCTAAACAAACACAAAACAAGGATGGGTTCACACACTCAACACATGTGAAGCCATAAGAGTTCGACTATTTTTATCTTTTCAATTTTGTTGCTATTTTTAGGCAATATTATAACAAGTCCTTAAGTACGCTAACCCTATACGAGTGTGTATACTTCTAGGCAAGCACCTCGTACTTCTTCTACCTCCTTTGTAACATATGATATGTGCACTGAAAGGTCCTTGATCTAGTGTCTAGATGGCTACACAACCAAGGAAATATAGAGGGGAAACCGAAAGGTAAAACTAATACTTTGGACCTCGCTCACAACGGAATAACCCATAAGCATGCAAGGACCTACTCGGATGCAAACCGATGAGATAGACACGCTTAAGAGGGCATTGCCTAAGCCCCGTACTTCAGACCAAGTCAGATCCTCCATACAAGGTGGGAACACCGTGCTCGATGAGGCCCTACTCAATCACGTACGGTAGAAGCACCAATACTTTGCCAACCCAGGTGATAATCAAGGTACCACATATTGAAATTTGTGCTCTTATCCTTAGCGGGTTGTGCCTCACTTTGTCTGGAAGGTACCTGAAAATAATGCAGGCTTTATGAACCCCAAACAATGAATGGTTTGTTAAGAATTTTAATTAAGTTCAAGTTTATTTAGCAGACCCTTTTTAAATTTTTGGATTTTCAATTTTTTTGAGTATTTTTCATAGAAAGCCACCTAATGATTTTTTTGTATTTTTCCTTTATGTCCTACGTGATATAAACTAGTAGGGAGAGGACGAAAAAGCATGTAAGTTGTCACTAAGATGAAAAGCTTGCCTTAGTTACTAATGATGCATGCAAAGATCGAATTACTTACAGTGTTTCCCAACTCTCTCCATGTGGGATGCAAGGTAGAATTGAAATATTTACACTATATGGTGATATGCAAAAGTGAGAAAATGTCCTAAATAGTAGTTGTTATTATTGAGAAAACCTAAATGCTAATTAATTAGAAAAATATCCTAAATGTCCTATCTTGGAGACCTCTTAGTGCTCGCCACAACGGTTCCTACAAGTGTTGTATGAGGTCTCTTAGGGCTCGTGGTTCCAGGTTCAAGTAATTAGCAATAAATTTTGACTAAGTCCAAGAAAAATATACTATAGGTTTATGCAATGTTGTTAGGGTTGTGGACCTAGCTACCGAGTCAAGCAACCCAATGTCTAAGGGCTCACTCACAGAAAACAAATATAAACAAAGGAGAAAAGCTCAAATCGCGTGAAACAAAATAAAATAAAGGCAACGAAACAAGAAAAATTCAATACGAGGTCCCCATGTGAATAGACACCGGGAACTGGACCTTATGTTGTAGACAAAATAGTGTCCGAACTAATTATAAATTATTTAGGAAAATTTGAATTCTCTCTCTCACCCAGAAAATAGAAAATGTTATGCTAAAGTCTACTATTTTCCTCCTTCCCTACTCTTCTCTCCTGCTCTCTCCTAGTCAGTTCACAAGGAGAAGGCCAACCTTCGCTCGTCTCGGGTGCGGCCACCTCCTAAGAGATAGTCGTCACCAAGCGGTCCTTCGCAAGAAAGATCAACAAGAAATATGGATTAGAACACTCAAACAATTATCAAGATAAAACAAATAGAGAATAAAGACACAATAATATGCATCTATCTATATATTAAAATGTTCTAAAATCCGTTTTTCCCCGGCAACGACACCATTTGAGAGAACAACCTGAAATAGAGGAGAGAGTTGCACGCTACACACAATGCGGGAGCGAAGTTGCAGACCTCAGCTCTTATAAAGCATAGGTGATCCTCTCAACAATCAACCCACACAATATATCAATCAATGAACTAATGTGAATCAAAATTTATTATAAACCCTACAAATAAATGTGCATAGTGACGAGAAGAGTAGGCCATCAAAGGAAGCCAAATGATGTAGCAATTAATATTATTTATAAATAAATAATGGATTAATAATATAGGTGTGTGTGTGTGTGCGCGCACTTGTGTCTCAAAATATGTGGGTTTTAATTAAATAAAATAAATAATTAATTATTTATATATTTTATTTTTGTGTGCATGTCTATATATATTTATATTTATATATATCTTTGAAATTATTTTTTGAAAATGTATAAGGGTTATATAAGGCAATATGGATAATATATTATACTATAGATATAAATACAATTAAAATAAAGAAAATATATAAAATAAATTACTTTTGTGTTTTTTTATTTTTTATAGTTTTTGTAATTTTTAAGTAATTTCACTATTTTTGAAATTTAAGTCAAAATGCACAAAATCGGGGACTTTTTAATTTACCTAATTTTTTTAGATTTAAAAATACTAATTAATGTCAAAAATTATCAAAATTATTTTTTATACATTCTAATATATATATATATAATATAGGATATAAATAAATATTTTTGGATTTTTAGAAGATTTTTATGTTTATTATTGGATTTTTAGAGCATTAGATTTTTATGTCTATTCTTTTTATATTTTTTGGGATTTTTGGATTGGGGATATTAAATATTATAATAAACATACTATAATTTTTGGATTTTTTAAACATGAATATATATATTTTTTGGATTTTTTAAGGCTAACAACGAATATCCATGTAATATTTGATTTTTAGAAAATAGGGAAAGGGCATAAAATGAAAAATATAATTATAGAGCGTGAACAAGCATGCATCCATGTACCTAATCATATTTTTTTGAATTTTTAGAGCATGACATAATTTTTTAACAAATAGGAAAAAGATGACCTTGTAGTGATATAATTGCAAATAAAATTAAATGTGATGGATACAGTGCAGTTTAACCTAAAATTTAATGCTAATATCCAAACTTGATATATTAAAAAATAATTAAAATAACCCCCTGGAGTTTACACGCAATATTGACAATATAAAATGTGTGCACGCACGTGACTTTGATTGGGACTAAACTTCTATAAAGGAAAAGTTCCAAGGGGATTTGATGAATTGCTACAAATTTCATGTACAAAGTTTATTGATTTGATGAACAAATAATAAAGAATAAAATAGGTCTTAAAAAATAATTATTGGCCTATTTTGTAGGGTTATCCGATTGCGTTTTTTGTAAATTTGACGCCCTATCTTCCCCTACTTTATTCCTTGTTGACTAAGTCATCGTGATGATTGAGTCTTGGGTAGGGTCACTTCGGTGCCCTTGATACTTCACTCTTTTTCTTTTCTTTATTCTTTTATATTGGAAATGAATACAACAAATGTACAATGTTTTATATAGTATTTTGTACAAATTAATGAACGTTTATTTTGATAAATTAAGGATATCTATAGGCATTTAGCTATGGTTTAAATGTCAAAATGAAAGAATAAAATAAAGGTGATGAAATGGAGATTCATAAGTAGGTGAGGTCTAGAGATTCAGTGTAGGTTAGGGGTGATGGAGGAGCAGAAGGGTGCCTACTCGAGGAAGAAGGTGGCATGGAGGAGGAGTGGAAATGGAGAAAAGAGGGAGCCCACATGACTTCTGACATAAGTTAGAGGTCAAGGACAGGGGCTTTTGGTGGGTCCACATGGACGAAGTAGAAAAATGGGTGGCTAGAAATCCTTATTAAATGGATAATAATTAATAAAAGATTTCATTAATTTTATGTTAAAACATAAAAATTATTTAATGTTTTATGTATTTTACAATGATTTTTATTCATTTTTAAAAGGTTGTTTATTAGATGTTAATATTTGCGTGTATATTCATAGGTATATATACATGTATTTAGTGTTTTTTATTTTGTATTTTGTATCTTATTACTATATTTACATGTTTTATATATAGGATTTTCACACCCACAAACCTGAGTAATTCCGCAATTACAATCATAACCTACGTAATCATGAATTAAATGAGAACTCTCGAGTAATGCTTAACTCTTACATGAAATAACCCCTTGTTATATTCTGTTTGGGACCTTCATTATATTTGACAGTTTCTGATGCCCGCCCCTCTCCCCCTAGTGGAAGCAGCCCGTCGTCGATCACACCCCTCTCCCCCAAGCAGCTCCTCCCGCTTGTCGACCAATCATCGCGCGTCGATGATAAACCGCAAAATCGAAGAAATTCGGAGACCTTCCCTGTAAATTAACCACAAGCGCAGGGACCTTTCTGCAAATTGAAGAAATTCAGAGGGCTCCTCTGCAAATTGCCCAGAAGGCACGCGCTAGACACGCGCCATCCAGGCTCGGAAGTCGGCTCGGGCTCGGCAGAGGTTCGGAGGCGCTTCGGCATAGGCTCGGATGGTCCGAGGCTCGGTGCAGGCTCGTGGAGGCTCGGAAGCAGCCAAGCCTGTAGGTCCGGATGGCAGGCTCGGTGAAGCTGGGGATCTGACACGTGGCTGCATCGCGGTCCTTTGGATCGAAAAGATCCAACGGCGAAGGAAGACGTCGTCGTGGCTTCATCATGGCCGTTGGACGGTCGCTGAGGTTGGACCATCCAACGGCCAATGTGTTTCGTCCTCGGGCCTCAACTGGCGGCGACTTTGGAGCTCCGGCGAAGGAGCTCCTCCTCCGCCGCTCACTCTCAATCACAGTAGACCTCCCCCGAGCTCAAAGAAAGATCGTCGGAGAAGCAGGTGGCTCGGGGAAGGTCCAGAAGCTTCTGGTGTCGCTCGTCGACGCTTGGCTGATGACGACTAACTCGATGAAATCGGCTCCGGCCGAGCTCCGATCATTGAGCGAATAAAGACCTGCAAGGTTAGTGCGTATAGCCGAAGCTTTAGGGTGTGTGAGCAAGTGAGTGGGAGCTCATAGGGGCGAAGAGAGTGGGGAGCTCGAAGCTCCTCCGCCGTGAGGGCGGAGGAGATGGGTCGGCAGCGATGAGGTATGGACGACGAGAAGAGGATGATCGGAAGGATGCGCGAAAAAGGGGGAACGGAGGCGAAGCTAAGTGAGTGGTAATCGGAAGGTGAAAACGGCCGGAGAGGCCTGATTGAATTAACGAAATTAAGGAAAAAAATCAAAGGAGGAAGAGGAAGTTTACCTGAGCAATGGCGGGTCGAAGGGCTTGGGCTCAAATCGAGCCCCGGGTCTTCGCTGGACACGGCCAGCCGCTCCGTGCAGCTCGGGCGGTCGCCAAGAAGCGCCGCAGCTCCGCCTTGGTCGGCGGAGGGTCTAACCGGGGGATGGGTCATCTTCGCTCTATCCTATCGCCTCCCCCTGTCACAGGGAGGCGGAGGAGGGCTGGGCCCCTCCCCGCGTAAAGATGGACGGCTTGGAATGACGGGGGAAGCGTGATATTTGAAGGGGAAGATGGCGGAGCTGATGATGGAAGACGTGGGTTTCAAAGCAGTTATGGGTCGACTGGAAGGTGGTCGGAGGTCGTGGAGTTTTGCGCGGGGTAGAGGGATGATGGAGGAAGAACTAGAGGCGGTTGGCGATGTGAGATTATGGCTAGAGTGGCGAAGAAAATAAGAAGGGGGAGAGGTGCGCGCGAGTGGAGATCGTATGCGAGAGGGAGTCTGCTGGAGGTTGACGACGACCTGCAGCCGTTGGATCTGAAGATCCAACGGCTGTCGTTGAGGCGCGAAGGGATGGCCACGATTAGATCCGAGGCGGCGCAATCAGTGGCGGATGGAAGCGCCACGTGTCTTCTTGTCGTTGAGGCGCGATCAGGCGGTCACGATGGATTAGAGGGTGGATCGAATGGCTGAGGCGCGATCTTCGACGAGACGGCTGTGATGAAGGATCAGATGAGCGATCCAGTGGTGAGCACACTGCCACGTGGCGTGAGGGAAGAGCGGCGGCAACGAGCGGTGGAGATTAAGGTGCGGGTCTGATCGAAGGGTTGAAGAAGAGGCGGGTACGTGGAGAAGCCTGGGCCATTGGATCAGAGAAGGATCCAACGGCCAAGGAAGCAGGCGGCTGAAACAAGGAGGGCGGGGCCACGTGGCGCCCCCAGAATGGGCCACGTGGCCCAATCAGATTTATTCAAGGGAATTTTTGATTTTTGAGGGCCAAGATGGCCGAATTTGAGAAAACTCAAAACATGAAAGTTGTAGATCTTGACGAGATCTACAAGTTTCATGTTGATCAAAACTGGAAAAGAGATCAAACAAAGGCCCGAAATATTTTTGAAGGTATTTTTAAGTCTAAAAATACCACGAATTTTTGCTTTGTCATTTTTTTGTGGTTTTTAATTTATTTAGGGCTCTGTTAATTATAGGGCATTAACAGGGTTTTATTGACAAACTTTTAAGCAAGGGGGTTAATTATGGGAAATAAAGATGATGAAACTGAGGTTCATCGCCCCCCTATACTTAAACTATGCTCGTCCTCGAGCATCAAAAAGAATGACTAAGTTGGATTAACCCCCTTGTGCATGTGAATACAGGATCCAATCTGATCAAGTCGACTCGGCTTCAGAGATCCAAAATTTTAGAGTTCAACCCAGCCTTAATCAAGCGGCTTCCAATTCCTCTACTTCTCTAGACTCTCTCTGATGTACATATAAACTAAAGGATATGAAGTTTAGTGTTGACTGCAATTTCGAGAGTAGAGTCAAGTCTTCACCCAAAATCTTGGTCCGAGAAAATCTCCTAAGGACCCAATCCTCAGCACTAGGGAATAAATCAAATCTTGCATTCAGTCCACCGTCTCTTTAGTTGTCAGACTTAGAAAATGTGGATGGCAGGCCAGAAATGGAGGGCATGGGATTGTGTCAATTCTTCTCTCCCTCTCATTGGAACAAGGATCCTCTCTAGTGCCTTTTTTTACGCAACACAAATTTTTTTTGGTGTTGATCAGTGCGTCCGTCAAGAGAAGTTGGAGTCGTCTGCACTTGTTTTCCTGGGAGTACACCGGGGTGTGCCTTTATTGGGTACCTATCGTACCTTCTACACCCAGACTTGTAGCATTTACGATGCAGAGCCCTTTTTTGGTGCAAGCCCGACTCCTGGTCCTAATAGCGGTGGTCCAAGTGGACACTTTGAAAAGTTTGGGAGCGCTCGCCTTTGGTGGAAGCTCTTTGATATGTAACTTTGTGAATGAGAGCTTTTCTTTGAATTTCATTGACTTGTATAATTTGTGGCTAGCTCCACTGCTTTTACCAAGAGTTGGCGCACACTGATCAACATTTTTTATTTATTTTTCACACCCAGGCACTTAGGTCAATATCAAGAGATTAGTATAAGAACCAAGTTCTCATACTGGCTAATATTGCTGACACTCAGGGTTCATGAAGCCTCCAAAGATTTTATCCCATCCTCGAGCATCATTAGATCAAATCCAAACTTGACTTCCTCATCCCAATCCCTCAGGTGAAAAATCAACTCATCTCAATCAAAACCGCAGTCGTGCATGTGATGTGTTGATCATATTCTCTTTGTCTGAGACTAAGCATGGAATATAGCATGCAAATCTAGAGACCTAGGGGAATGTGGATGATTAAGTCTAAGACCCTGATGGTTAAGGCTGGTTAACCGCAAATCTCAAAGACCTCATAAATCAAGCTTCCTTGAACACTTCAGATCCTGGGTGAAAGTGTAAGAGTAAAGGTTTAATCCAACTCCTTCATTCAAAAACATTTTTTTATTATATTTTTTTATTTTAATTTTGCTCATTTTTATGGATTTTAGTTTTTTTAAAGTTAAAAACACAGGTTAGACTCAACTTTCCTTGACAAAAGATTTTCAAAACCATGTCACACAAATAAAAGATTTTCAAAACATTTTTCAAAAAGATTTTTCAAAACAAGAAAAAAACTCATTTTTCAAATCATTTTCGAAACTATTTTTATCAAAATAGTGTAACATAGTGTAGAAAAGCCGTGAAATCATTTGAGTTCTCTTAGTCCAAAGAATTCTACTTTAGCCAAAAAGTTTTAAATTTTTCAAATTTTTCAGATATTAGCTAAAGTAGTAAATTGTATATACGGTATACCCCCCTATCCTTAAACTTTGCTATGTCCTCATAGCACTAAATGATACGAGTCCATAGGTCCATTTAAGTACAGAGAAATATACGGGAGCTAAGAGGGGCTCCCCCTATACTTAGGTTAGAAATAACCTAAGTATAAAGGCAAGAAAAGATGAGTAGAAAAATCACAGGGACTTGGGTCCCCCCTATACTTAGGCTGAGATTAGCCTAAGTATAAAGATGGAAATTGATGTTGGAAGAGACCCAAGGTGAACGAAGAAGAAGGATGTATGTACAAGTGAGCGGTTGAATCTTCGGAGATGAAATGAAGTGTCTTCGGTTTTGGGGTACGTGTCGCATCATACAAGGCTCAATCAAGCAAGCAAACCCTTAGTTTCACCAACTCACACATGAAACCAACCAAAGTTGGTTTATTATCTTGTCTATTTTATTGGTGATAAAACATTTGATTTTTACGCAAAGAAAAGATGTGAAGTGAAAATCATTGCGTAAGCGAGGGTATTGCTCTCCCAAAACCGAATTTTACTCCATTTTTGGTTGACTTGCAATTAACAGTCCCAATTTTATTTTAGGTTATCACTGATTATGGATAGCACAAAATCAAGAAGTCATCGTCTACCGTTCATTCCCTTTTTCCATTTAACCTAGGTGATCAAGCTAGGAAAATGAAACCGAGAAAAACATGTATTCGATAAAAACCACGATCTAGGCTAAGCGAGAAATCATTCAGTGATTTGACAAAAATACGTGAAAAACTGGGGCTGTTTTGAAAACCAAAATCAATGTATGCAAGTCGAATAAAACCGCACCTAATCATGCATCTATTAGCGGGAAATGATATCCATTTAAGTTTGGCTAAGTGAGGCGAGATTATGTGCATCTATGATTTAAAGTGTGACCTAACCTACGATCAAGCACATAAGAATATGAAAAATAAAATGAGCTCGGAGAGCCGCGTTCCTAGTCCTAGGTCGACACTCAAGTGGGGACGATCCCCACACAACCACAATCGTTCGATTACAATCGCGAGTCTTCGATCGAAGACCGCTGTAAAAGACGAGTTTATTATAATCAAAAATAAAATGTGACACATTTTTTTCTTTTCTTTCTTATCGACTCCAAGCATGCTTCTGCGGCTCCTTGCAGCGGGGAGTATCCTGCTCCTCGCCTCCTTGATCCATCAAGGGCCCTGCCACAAAAACAATAGTTAGATATCAAATAAGGAAGAAAAAATTTTATATGCAAAATATATGATCATTTGACCTATAAAAAGAAACACTAAATTAAACACACAAAAAATCCAAAAAAATAAAAGAAATGAGCCGTGTCCCCGGCAACGGCACCATTTGATAAACCGCAAAATCGACCCTTTAATAATGCTAAATTAGCACTTGGAAATGTCGTAGCAGTCGGGCCGATTTTGGTCATCAAAAGATCACCTCATTTAAAGATATGCGATAATAAATCAAAATGAGATGATCGTTATTTATTTTTACTTGGCAAGAAACCAAGGTCGAACTCAGGGACACGAGCCTCTCTCGTATTAATCGGACTTAAGTGTATTTAATTAAGTGTTGAAATAAAGGCATATAGGTCAAATTATGAAAAGACACAACAAGTCGATGCATTAAAATAAACATGCATTTTTTTTATCAATTTTTATAATGCAAATAAATGATCATGCAAAGCAATTGATATGCCCAAAATAATAATCACATGAGCTATGAGAAAATTGCGAGTCAAATCGAGTTGAATTAAATAAGCACTCTGTAATTATGAAGCAAGTAGGCATGACAAACACATATATCTGGATACTTAGAGAATAAATTAATACATTACGGAACTTAGTGTCAAATCTAGAATTGAAGCATGCCATAATGAAGAGGGCGAGAAGAGCTTCAAAATGAAACTGAAATCAACTCGATTGGAACTATGTAGCTCAAGATATGTATAAAGAAAGACAAGGGCAAAAGTGCAAGGAAACATGAAATGATAACTACAAAAAGGTCCCTGGGAAGGACTAAAATGAAAATAAAATAAGTTCGGAGACCTTCCCTATAAATTAACCACAAGTGCAGGGACCTTTCTGCAAATTGAAGAAATTCGGAGGGCTCCTCTGCAAATTGCCCAAAAGGCACGCGCTAGGCACGCGCCATCCAGGCTCGGAAGTCGGCTCGGGCTCGGCAGAGGTTCGGAGGCACTTCGGCATAGGCTCGGATGGTCCGAGGCTCGGTGTAGGCTCGTGGAGGCTCGGAAGCAGCCAAGCCTGTAGGTCCGGATGGCAGGCTCGGTGAAGCTGGGGATCTGACACGTGGCTGCATCGCGGTCCTTTGGATCGAAAAGATCCAACGGCGAAGGAAGACGTCATCATGGCTTCATCATGGCCGTTGGACGGTCGCTGAGGTTGGACCATCCAACGGCCACTGTGTTTCGTCCTCGGGCCTCAGCTGGCGGCGACTTTGGAGCTCCGACGAAGGAGCTCCTCCTCCGCCGCTCACTCTCAATCACAGTAGACCTCCCCCGAGCTCAAAGAAATATTGTCGGAGAAGCAGGTGGCTCGAGGAAGGTCCAGAAGCTTCTGGTGTCGCTCATCGACGCTTGGCTGATGACGGCTAACTCGATGAAATCGGCTCCGGCCGAGCTCCGATCATTGAGCGAATAAAGACCTGCAAGGTTAGTGCGTATAGCCGAAGCTTTAGGGTGTGTGAGCGAGTGAGTGGGTGCTCATAGGGAAGAAGAGAGTGGGGAGCTCGAAGCTCCTCCGCCGTGAGGGCGGAGGAGATGGGTCGGCAGCGATGAGGTATGGACGACGAGAAGAGGATGATCGGAAGGATGCGCGAAAAAGGGGGAACGGAGGCGAAGCTAAGTGAGTGGTAATCGGAAGGTGAAAACGGTCGGAGAGGCCTGATTGAATTAACAAAATTAAGCAAAAAAATCAAAGGAGGAAGAGGAAGTTTACCTGAGCAATGGCGGGTCGAAGGGCTTGGGCTGGGGCTCAAATCGAGCCCTGGGTCTTCGCTGGACACGGCCAGCCGCTCCGTGCAGCTCGGGCGGTCGCCAAGAAGCGCCGCAGCTCCGCCTTGGTCGGCGGAGGGTCTCACCGGGGGATGGGTCATCTTCGCTCTATCCTATCGCCTGCCCCTGTCACAGGGAGGCGGAGGAGGGCTGGGCCCCTCCCCGCGTAAAGATGGACGGCTTGGAATGACGGGGGAAGCGTGATATTTGAAGGGGAAGATGGCGGAGCTGATAATGGAAGACATGGGTTTCAAAGCAGTTATGGGTCGACTGGAAGGTGGTCGGAGGTCGTGGAGTTTTGCGTGGGGTAGAGGGATGATGGAGGAAGAACTAGAGGCGGTTGGCGATGTGAGATTATGGCTAGAGTGGCGAAGAAACTAAGAAGGGGGAGAGGTGCGCGCGAGTGGAGATCGTGTGCGAGAGGGAGTCTGCTGGAGGTTGACGACGACCTGCAGCCGTTGGATCTGAAGATCCAACGGCTGTCGTTGAGGCGCGAAGGGATGGCCACGATTAGATCCGAGGCGGCGCAATCAGTGGCGGATGGAAGCGCCACGTGTCTTCTTGTCATTGAGGCGCGATCAGGCGGTCACGATGGATTAGAGGGTGGATCGAATGGCTGAGGTGCGATCTTCGACGAGACGGCTGTGATGAAGGATCAGATGAGCGATCCAGTGGTGAGCACACTGCCACGTGGCGTGAGGGAAGAGCGGCGGCAACGAGCGGTGGAGATTAAGGTGCGGGTCTGATCGAAGGGTTGAAGAAGAGGCGGGTACGTGGAGAAGCCTGGGCCATTGGATCAGAGAAGGATCCAACGGCCAAGGAAGCAGGCGGCTGAAACAAGGAGGGTGGGGCCACGTGGCGCCCCCAGAATGGGCCACGTGGCCCAATCAGATTTATTCGAGGGAATTTTTGATTTTTGAGGGCCAAGATGGCCGAATTTGAGAAAACTCAAAACATGAAAGTTGTAGATCTTGATGAGATCTACAAGTTTCATGTTGACCAAAACTAGAAAAGAGATAAAACAAAGGCCCGAAATATTTTTGAAGGTATTTTTAAGTCTAAAAATACCACGAATTTTTGCTTTGTCATTTTTTTGTGGTTTTTAATTTATTTAGGGCTCTGCTAATTATAGGGCATTAACAGGGTTTTATTGACAAACTTTTAAGCAAGGGGGTTAATTATGGGAAATAAAGATGATGAAACTGAGGTTCATCAGTCGACCCGAAGCACATTTCCCTCTCCCCGTGCGCTGACCTGAGCTCCCCCCCCCCACTCCCATCCCATGTCGACCCGAAGAAGCTTGAAGCCGCACCCCCGCCCGCCTCCTCCAGCAAGCCCCCGACCGACCTCGACCTACAACGAAGCTCGAAGACCCCCCCCCCCACACCGACCCGGAAGCCCCCCCCCCCCAAGCCCCACCCCACGCCTCCGCCAGCAAGCCCCCCATTGACCTCGACCTTCTAGGAATCTCGAAGCCCCTCCTGTTTTTTTCGCTATCAAGAAATTAATGAAAATCTAGTGGCGAATATTCGCCCACCACCAAAAATCGAAGCCCATGTCCTGTGTCGACCCGAAGAAGCTCAAAGCCCCACTCTGCACCCCCACCTGCCTTCGACAGCAAGCCCCCCATCGAACTCGCGTGCAACGAAGCTCAAAGACCACCCCCCTCCCCATGCCGACCCTGAAGCCCTCCCTACCCCGTCGTGCCATAGAAGCTCAAAGTCCCTATCATCGTCCCGCACCGACCCAAAGAAGCTCGAAGCTCCATCCTGCACACTCGCCTCCTCCAGCAAGCCCCCGCTGACCTCGACTTGTAACGAAGCTCGAAGACACCCCTCATGCCCCAGTCATGGCATCGAAGCTCGAAGCCCCTGGCCCCATTACACACCGACCCGAAGAAGCTCGAAGCCCCACCTACCTCCACCAGCAAGCCCCCCACCGACCTCGACCTGCAATGAAGCTTGAAGGCGCCCCCTCCAATTCAAACCTTGCTCCAATACCACTAAGCTCATCCCCCTTCCCCCCACGCCAATTCTTCCCATGCTCGAAGACCCCGCCCCCACCCTGAACTTTACCTCTCTCGAAGCCCCCTGCCCCCCACCCCCCCACCCCCCGACCCACCTCTACTTTCCCCCACCAACCTACAACGAAGCTGCCCTCACACCGTAGTTGCATCTGCTTGCAAGCCTTCCTTGGCCTTGTCATATATGTTTTTCCTTCTGCTTTATTTTTGGATAATCCTAACCGTTAGATCATAGATTGGTTAGATTAACTCGTTCATATGGTTGAGTTAATATATTAAACTAACGGAGGGTTATGAGTGTGAGACAGAGTGGCTAACTAGGGTTTCTCGTGTAATTCATGATTATGCAAGGTTATGATTGTAGTTGTGGAATTACTCAGGGTTATATGTGTAAAAATCACTTTATATATTTATAACTTATTTAATTACACATCTACATATTTTATTATACTTTTCTGATTGTATTTATATACTTAAATAAATATGTACATGTATTACCTTTGTATAGTTTGCCTAAATATTTTTATACTTTGCTTATTTTGATGACTTTTTAATGTTTTTTATGTGTTTTATTTAAAATTATTTTGAAAAATATTTACAAGTACACAAAAATATAAGGAAGCTAAAATGTAAAGAATGAATATAATGAATATTATATACATGTATTAAGTATAATAGGGACCCAAAAGCCAACTTTTGCATCTTAACTCCTTTTTTAATGAACCCAGATTCGTTAAATATTAATTAAATTTTATGAATAATAAAGGTGGTTTTGATTAATTTTGAGTTTGTATGGATAAGACACAAGTCTGGGAAGTTTTCTTTGTGACTTTTTGTTCTTTGTGTCCCAAGTGCATTGTGTGTTATTTTTGTGTGAAACATATTTTGTATTTTTTGTGTATTTTTATGTACAATTTTCGTATAGAGGATTTTATTATTTGAGGTGTAAATAATGTAACATAAAATAGGTACAAAATGGCAAATGAAATAAAATTAGGGTTTTGAGATGTATTCTGTATAATTTGTCTGCCTTATCTCCCCATACTTTATTCCTTGTCGATCAAGGCATCATGATGACGAGGTCTCAAGGTCTAAGGTCACTCAATGTCTTTTATAATTCATTCTTTTTCTTTTCTTTCCTTTATTATTTTATTTTAGTATTAAATACATGAATTTATACGAGATTTATTAGTCAATAAATGAATGTTAATTGTACAACTAAATTCTATATACATGCATTAAACTTGGGATTTAAGGTCAAAATGAAAAAATAAAGGTGATGAAATGGAGATTCATTAGTAGCAACGCTACTTAATTGTGGGAAAAGACTTTGTTGTTGTTGTAGTGCTATGAAATTAGATATATGAATATCTTTTATTATATTTTTATATTATTAATTTAGTCAGATGTAATACAAAGAATTGGATATGCAAATATATCATACGTGTTAACTTAAGTATTTTAATTATTTAGGTTATCTACGGCGTCCCCATATTCTTCATGTGTCCCTCTTCCCCTTAGTCGATATCCCCCATGTTAACAATGTGAGCCCGAGGTGAACCATTCCTACAATAAATGTTATTGTAATTAATGATTTATCAATAAAAGTTATTGATTATGTTTCACTCCCTTTCTGATATTGAATGAATGAATGCACTATAAGGTCCCTCTGTACAATAAGGGTTATGTACCATGGCCAACTTGATAATCATACAACTGTTGATTCATTGATTGAATCATAGAGGCTGATGCTTGGATGAATATCTAAGGAGTTAGATAGAGGACTCATCAAGCATCATCAATGATTGACGAGTAGTGATCTCCAGTCTGAGTGGGAGATGGCAATCCTATCTCATTAGACTGATATCTGATCGACCTCTTGATGCAAGTCCTCTGCATGGGAATATTGATTCGGAGGTATCAGATTAGTTGAGTTAATGAGTTGACTTAACGAGATCGAGATAACCAAAGACCTATGATGAATACTGTCACATCACAGGCAAACATCCTCTGACCAGAGATAGATGTATTGTTATATGTCTGAGTATGTACATCTGGCAGACCAATAGGTTGATGACCTAACCAAGGTCTATATACTGGCGAGCTGGTGTGCATGTAAGGGCATATGAGTAATATGATCTCTCAAAAGGTTCATACAGGTTCACTTGTGAATCGGTAGACATGAGCTCACTCATGAGGTTTTGGGACTGACCAAATTCCATGCATGGTCATCATGCTTTAGAAGCATGATATGAATTTGAAGGTAAGATATATGCTTTGTGAATGCATATGATCTGTACCATATCCCAAGAACCAAGATTGAGAAACTTAGTGATCAAACCCTGAAGATGACAGTATAAAAGTGATCTATATCTTCGAGATGATCACGAGTCTTCCAGTATGCAGGATGTACAGGTATTGGGAATACCTGAAGGGTGATTTGATCATAAACGATTGTATAACCATGATGCTTCCATTCCGAGGGAGTGATGAAACAGGTCTGGATTTTAGTGACTCCTCTCATTAGAGAAGTGACCTAATCTTAGTCCATATACTGTACATTGATCTGAATATGATTCAGATGCAATGAGAAGATTTGATTACGGTCTTGATTTAATCAAGCATCTATGAGAGGTCCATGGGATCTGGATTTGAGATGTGATCTCAATATCCAAGTCACTATATCTGGAACAATACAATCGCCTTGTCCTTATCTCCAAGTATCTGAGGAGAAATAGCGTTGTTCTTAAATGGTTTAAGAATAATTCCATAAGATCTAAGCAATGAGAAATTGATAATTAAATGTGATTTAATTATCATGATGTATGAGGAATTATCCAATATAATTAAATGTGATTTAATTATTATGGATGGATAGTAATATCCAATTATTCATAATATATTATAAATGTCATTTATAATGTATTAGAGAGAGCTAATTATAATTTATATTTGTAGATTAATTATTAATGTGTATTGGATACACATTGTCTAATTAATTGAAAATGTAAATTATATTTTGTTTTGGGTTGTGAATGTGATTCACAATTTTCCAATGTCAAGATTGCAATATTCCCAAAATAATTGAGAATTATTTTTGGTGAATAAAAATACCAACAAATAGTTGTTGGAAATAAGTTGAGAGAAATACAAGGAGATGTGCAATCTCATGGGAATCCATGAGATTGCCCTCCCCATATGGGAAGGAGGTGGCGGCACCAATTCCTTTACGGAATTGGTGGCCGTCCACTCCCTCTAATGGGGAAGGTGGATCTCATTTGTATTTTCACTCCTTATTTGTTTGGTTTAATTTAGTATTAATATATATTTGATTTATCAAATATATTTAATCAGAATTAAATCGCAAATTGTTGGCTTTTACCAACAATAATCTTGACCATTGGATGTACATAAATCAATCTCATCCATTGATTTTATATGTCCCATGGATTGAGATCCATGGATCCCAAAACCCTATAAATAGAGAGGCATACCATGCTCTCTCTTTACATGCTATTGTAGCACACATCTCTCTCTCTCTTTCTCCATACTCGACAGCCCTCTCTCCCTCTCTTCTTGGTGGCCGTCCACCATACCTTGGTGGAGAGAATCGTCGACGCCCGCGCCATCGTACTGCCGCTTCGATGCCCTGCGGTTCTCCATCTACTTGGAGTGCTTCACTCACGAAGGAGACGTTTTGATCTCGTACGACGAGGTCAGGAGCAACCGTGCATGGATCATCTTCTTGGATTGCGAGGATACCGCGACTCATCCCCGCGCTCGCAAGCCGTTACTCCGACGATCGGACTTGAGACAGGAGGTCTCTTCTCTTAGAGACTTGATCAACCACGCTTAAAAAGGTATTGCATTATACTTGTTGTGGTTATAGATGAAACGATTTGAGAATGGTTCTCGGATCATGTAGTTTCATCGAATAAAAATTTTTTAAATTCCGCTGCATCGAACAACTAGTACGACTAGTCGTTCCTCGTCGTATCCGATACGACGATCACGCTTCCGTGATGCGCTTGAGGATTTTCATATCCTTCAAGTGGTATCAGATCCTTAGGTCGACGGTTTTGAATATGATTCGGAAAACCGAGGACGACTTGGGTTCGTTAAGGTCGCGAAAGTTTTCATCGCATTTGATTTCGCAGATCAGTTTAGTAAATATATTCGGCACTGTTTAAATTGTTTAAACACGAATTTAATACTTGGATTTTATTCCCCATTAAATAAGGAAACCATAGGATCTGAGTTTGCGTAAATCGGATTTCGTATGCTCTAGATATGGTTGTTTTAATGAACATGTATGCACTGTCGCGGGAACAGTAGATTTTAACATTATTAAAGAGTTAATTACTGTTATAATCTGCCTCGAAATGCGTGAAACATCACTTGGATTCTGTCCAAAATCAAGTTAGCAATCTATGAAAATTGATTTTGTCTAATTTGGATTTAAATTGATTGAGATATGTTAATTTTAGTGAGTAGGGGTCACTGCTGAAATTACCGTCCTAATCTAGAACCAAATTATTATCAATTAGTGAAATTAATTGTTAATTTCGTGAAATAATATTGAAAAATATTTGTGAAATATTGTAAGATGATTATTTACCTAATTGACTTGGCCTCAACCAATTAATTGATTAAGATGTGATCTAAATCATAATTGGAAACCACAATCTTCAAACTTGATGCTTGAATAGGATTTGGGAATTTGTGTAGCAAATTTCCTTATAATACAAAATGTTTTGATTTTTACTATATGGTACAATTTTGGTTGAAGAACTGATGATCATCTCAAGTACAAATTAATTAATTTGGCATTATCCTTTCCCGAGGTGGATATGGTGTCTAGTCGGGGATCGCTGGGCTAGCGGGTTGCAACGTATGCGGTCCGTCCCACTCCCGTCAGTACTAGCCATGACAGCGGGTAGGGCCGGGATAATGTCCGAGGGATTAAGTTGTATTTTTCTAATTATTAAAATATGAATTAATACGTACTTTGAGAATAATACAATATATATTCAAGTAAGAAAATCAAGTTTGATTGATTGAACTGGATTGATAATTAATTTAATATGATTGAATTAATTATATCCAATTAGAATACTCTAATATTATTAGAATTAATAATTCTCTTGGAAGAATTAATTATATGAATATGATTCATGTTAATTAATTAGAATTTGAATAAGAGATGGAGGATCACATAAGTGACATCCATGGTCTCCCGTCAAGGCGAAGGGTTTCGTCGCCAGATATTATGTATAGGAGACGCCTGTCCGAAGTGACAGCTCCTGCATATGATCCATTTGGATCGGACTCGTCGCTTCTCGAAAGAGTAAGGACGTATGCGTAGTGACCCCAATATCGAGTCCTCATATTATTGGGGCAATATTGGATTGCGCATAGCGAGTTGTATTCATGTTGACGGTTGGTTCAATTAATGACGGGTCAACATCACCTTAGGGGTGGTGGGCTCGGGTATTAAAGACCGAATTGGGAAAATGCAAGTTGGACTTGCAAGGCGGAATATGTTCCCGCTTCTCTTTATTGGAGTCATAAATTCTCATATTATTGGGATATGACAAAGGTAAAGAGGAGATCCCAGTTCTTGCTTGAGATATATCGGTAAGTATATCTCCTACTTTGAAAGTGAATAAGGGAATAAACTTTCATAGTTAACATAGCAAGACTAATTTTATTTAAAATGCCTTAATCAAATAAAACTAAATTGAATATATGATTATATGTTCTAATATATGGCATTCTCAATTTCAGAAAATGAAATCCATGAACCCACTGAGTAGGCTTCTGGAGGTCAACCAATTGACCGGACCAAATTAATCGGATTGGATCCGTAATTTGGAGCTTGTACTCTCGGCGGAGCGCATCAGTTATGTGCTCTCTGAAGGCAAGCATGAGAACCCTAAATCCAAGGAGGAAAAAGCATTTAATGACAAGTATGATGAAGATCATGTCTTGGCTAGATGCTACATCTTGGGTTCTCTCTCCAATGTTCTTCAGAAACAACATGTGGAGATGAATACTTGCCAGGAGATCATGCAGAATCTAAAAGATATGTTTGGTGACATTAACCGCACCCAGCGGTACAATGTTATGAAAGACCTCATTCGCTGCAAGATGCAGGAAGGAACTTCGGTCCGTGAACATGTACCCAAAATGTTTGGGTACTTGTCGGAGCTGGAGACTCTTAGGGCAACGATGGATGCAGACATGCAAGCTGACTTCATTCTGCTGTCATTGCCCAAGTCTTTCAATAACTTCGTAGTGTCATTCCACATGAACATGATGGAATTGACAAGTGTTGTTCTCCTTGTTGCATTAAAGTCTGCAGAAGACGTGGTGAAGAAGGATGGTCCCACTGGCAGTGCTATGCTTGCACAGGTCAGAGGGAAGCACGGTCGGAAGCATGGTTCTTAGAAGGGCCCGGCCCAGAAGAGAAAGAAGAAGGGACAAAGTGTTGGCTCTTCTTCAAATTAATCCACTCTTATGGCGTAGAAGAAAACCGACGCCTGTCACCACTGCAAAAAGCCAAGGCACTGGAGGCATAATTGCCCGGATTACCTGAAGTCGGTCAACAAAGGTAAAGCCCCAGCAGGTATGAAATCTACTTTTATCATTGAAACCAGCTTTCTCGTAGGACGAGAAGGAAGTTGGGTTGTTGATTCTGGTGCTTCTGTTCATGTATGCAATTTGCTGCATTTTTTTCAGGAAACTAGAAAACTTGAAGAAGGAGAGATAGTCATACAGATGGGATTTGATGCAAGTGTTGCAGCAGTCGCCGTCAGGACTTGTCGGCTATCATTATCTAGTGGTAGAGTCCTAGTACTTAAAGAGTGTCTTTATGTACCTGAAGTCAGGAGGAACTTAATATCTGTATCTAAGCTAGTTAGAAGTGGATATTCATTCATATTCTTTAATAAATTAGTCATAAATCATTATGATAAATATATTACAGATGGTATTTTGACTTCTGGAGGACTCTATGAATTGTGCATTAATGAGCATGTCATGAATGTTACAACCACTAATAAAAACCCTAAAAGACCCAGGAATAATGAAAATCATTCAAACATGATTTGGCATCAAAGGCTTGGTCATTTATCTGTTGATAGGATCAATAGATTGATAAAGGATGGACCTTTAGGCTTTCTACAGGTTCAATCTTTACCTACCTGTGAACATTGTATTCGTGGTAAAATGACTAGGATGCCTTTCCGTAATAAGGTTACTAGATGTGAAGGTATTATTGACTTAATACATACCGATGTATGTTGTCCCTTCAGTACCGCGACTCGAAATGGATATCGATATTATTTGACGTTTATTGATGACCATTCACGATACGGGTTTGTCTTCTTATCACGTCATAAATCTGAAACCTTTGAAAAGTTCAAAGAGTTCAAGGCTTTGGTTGAGAACCAAACCGATAGGAAGATTAAACGAATTTGATCTGATCGAGGTGGCGAGTATCTCTCTGATGAATTCAAGGAATACCTCAAAGAGAATGGAATTGTCTCCAATCTCACTACTCCTGGAACTCCCCAACTTAATGGTGTTGCTGAAAGACGCAGCAGGACCATCATGGATATGGTCCGTTCATGATGAGTAAGGCACATTTGCCACTTAGTTTCTGGGGATATGCAGTAGAGACTGCAATATATATCCTGAATGAGATTCCTAGCAAATCTGTACCTAAGACTCCTCATGAGCTCTGGTATGGAACCAAACCTAGTGTTAAACACTTGAGGGTTTGGGGTTGCTTGGTCCATGCGAAGAACGTGGATGCAAGTAAGCTGGAATCTCGCACTCGTGAGTGTTACTTCATTGGGTATGTTAGAGATGGTATTGGATACCAGCTCTATGATCCTGAGACCCAAAAGGTTTTTGTCTCCAGAGATGTGAAATTTTTAGAGAATGATTTCCTTAAAGGTCAAGATAAAAATGAAGTAGAGGAACTCATTGAATCCCCTGAGGATTCTGATCTTCCTAGACCAGAAACTGAAGAAGTAAATAAAGATGAAACACCCATACCTCTTCGAAGGAGTTCGAGGGTGGCTGCACTACCTGAAAGGTATGGATTTCATGTGTCAAGTGAAATTGACAAAGATCCTACTTCATTTGATGAAGCATTCACGGATAATGACATGGATATATGGATGCTAGCAATGAAGTCAGAAATTGACTCCATGCATAAGAATGGTTTATGGACCCTCGAGGATCCACCTAAAGGGGTAAAACCCATTGGGTGCAAATGGATCTTCAAGAGAAAAAGAACCCCTGATGGGAAAGTAGAGTCTTTCAAAGCACGGCTCGTAGCCAAGGGCTACACACAGAGAGAAGGCATCGACTACGATGAGACATTCTCTCATGTGGCTATGCTTAAATCCATCAGGGCATTGCTGGCTATAGCTGCATATCTTGACTACGACATCTGGGAGATGGACGTCAAGACGGCTTTCCTCAATGGATACCTCGAGGAGGATATCTACATGGAGCAGCCCCAGGGCTTCATGACTGAGGATGGTAAAGTATGCAAGCTAAAGAAATCCATCTATGGGCTCAAGCAAGCTTCTCGTAGATGGAACATCAGATTTGACGAAACCATAAAGAGTTATGATTTTGTGCAGAATCCTGATGAACCTTGTATATACAAGAAGCTTAGTGGGAGCGTCATTGTGTTCATCGTGCTTTATGTAGATGACATCCTTATCATTGGGAATGATACAGGGATAATGACCAGTGTAAAGATTTGGCTGTCCCATACCTTTGAGATGAAAGATCTTGGAGAAGCCTCTTATATCTTGGGTCTGAAGTTGTTCAGAAACCGATAGAAGAGGATATTGGGATTGTCACAACATGGATACATTAAGAAAATTCTTGAACGATTCTGTATGGATAGTTCCAAGAAAGGATTCCTGCCCTTAAGACATGGTATCCACCTGTCTAAAGGAATGGCTCCTCAAACTGTTGAGGAAAAGAAAGCCATGGCTGGATGCCCTTATGCATCAGTTGTAGGAAGCTTAATGTATGCTATGATGGGCACTAGGCCAGATATCTGCCATGCAGTGGGAGTGGTAAGTCGTTACCAATCCTGCTATGGAGAACAACACTGGAATGCAGTAAAGAACATATTCAAATATCTAAGATGGACGCAAGATTACATCTTGGTCTATGGAGATGGTGATCTCCAAGTCTTGGGATATACAGATTCTGACTTCCAATCGGATATTGATGATCGAAAGTCGACATCAGGGTTTGTGTTCCTGTTGAATGGTGATGATGTGAGCTGGAGAAGCAAGAAGCAGGACACTACTGCAGATTCAACAACAGAAGCCGAATACATTGCCGCATCAGATGCTGTAAAGGAGGCGGTGTGGTTGCGCAAGTTTGTCCAGGAGCTTGGCGTAGTTTCCTCTGATACTCCCTTCCCGCTGCTCTGTGATAACACGGGAGCCATTGCCCAGGCAAAGGAACCCAGATGGCATCATAAGAGCAAGCACGTAGAAAGGAAATACCACATCATTCGGGAGATTCAAAAGCGTGGTGACATCTTCATCACCAAGGTGGCCTCTGCCGACAACGTTGCTGATCCTCTTACCAAACCTCTGACATAGAAGGTTTTCGACCAGCATGTAATGAGTATGGGTTTAAGGATTGTTCCTGAATGGTTCTGAGGGCTAGTGGGAGATTGTTAGCAATGTGAGCCTGAGGCGAACCATTCCTACAATAAATGTTATTGTAATTAATGATTTATCAATAAAAGTTATTGATTATGTTTCACTCCCTTTCTGATAATGAAAAAATGAATGCACTATAAGGTCCCTCTGTACAATAAAGGTTATGTACCATGGCCAACTTGATAATCATACAGTTGTTGATTCATTGATTGAATCATAGAGGCTGATGCTTGGATGAATATCTAAGGAGTTAGATAGAGGACTCATCAAGCATCATCAATGATTGACAAGTAGTGATCTCCAATCTGAGTGGGAGATGGCAATCCTATCTCATTAGACTGATATCTGATCGACCTCTTGATGCAAGTCCTCTGCATGGGAATATTGATTCGGAGGTATCAGATTAGTTGAGTTAATGAGTTGACTTAACGAGATCGAGATAACCAAAGACCTATGATGAATACTGTCACATCACAGGCAAACATCCTCTGACCAGAGACAGATGTATTGCTATATGTCTGAGTATGTACATCTTGCAGACCAATAGGTTGATGACCTAACCAAGGTCTATATACCGGCGAGCTGGTGTGCATGTAAGGGCATATGAGTAATATGATCTCTCAAAAGGATCATACAGGTTCACTTGTGAACTGGGAGACATGAGCTCACTCATGAGGTTTTGGGACTGACCAAATTCCATGCATGGTCATCATGCTTTAGAAGCATGATATGAATTTGAAGGTAAGATATATGCTTTGTGAAAGCATATGATCTGTACCATATCCCAAGAATCAAGATTGAGAAACTTAGTGATCAAACCCTAAAGATGACAGTATAAAAGTGATCTATATCTTCGGGATGATCATGAGTCTTCCAGTATGCAGGATGTACAGGTATTGGGAATACCTGAAGGGTGATTTGATCATAAACAATTGTATAACCATGACGCTTCTATTCCGAGGGAGTGATGAAACGGGTCTGGATTTTAATGACTCCTCTCATTAGAGAAGTGACCTAATCTTAGTCCATATACTGGACATTGATCTGAATATGATTCAGATGAAATGAGAAGATTAGGTTTACGGTCTTGATTTAATCAAGCATCTATGAGAGGTCCATGGGATCTGGATTTGAGATGTTATCTCAATATCCAAGTCACTATACGTGGAACAATAGAATCGCCCTGTCCTTATCTCCAAGTATCTGAGGAGAAATAGCATTGTTCTTAAATGGTTTCAGAATAATTCCATAAGATCTAAGCAATGAGAAATTGATAATTAAATGTGATTTAATTATCATGATGTATGTGGAATTATCCAATATAGTTAAATGTGATTTAATTATTATGGATAAGAATAATGTGGATAGTAATATCCAATTATTCATAATATATTATAAATGTGATTTATAATGTATTAGAGAGAGCTAATTATAATTTATATTTGTAGATTAATTATTAATGTGTATTGGATACACATTGTCTAATTAATAGAAAATGTAAATTATATTTTATTTTGGGTTGTGAATGTGATTCACAATTTTCCAATGTCAAGATTGCAATATTCCCAAAATAATTGAGAACTTTTTTGGTGAATAAAAATACCAACAAATAGTTGTTGGAAATAAGTTGAGAGAAATACAAGGAGATGTGCAATCTCATGGGAATCCATGAGATTGCCCTCCCCATATGGGAAGGAGGTGGCGGCACCAATTCCTTTATGGAATTGGTGGCCGTCCACTCCCTCTAATGGGGAAGGTGGATCTCATTTGTATTTTCACTCCTTATTTGTTTGGTTTAATTTGGTATTAATATATATTTGATTTCTCAAATATATTTAATCAAAATTAAATCATAAATTGTTGGCTTTTACCAACAACAATCTTGACCATTGGATGGACATAAATCAATCTCATCCATTGATTTTATATGTCCCATGGATTGAGATCCATGGATCCTAAAACCCTATAAATAGAGAGGCATACCATGCTCTCTATTTACATGCTATTGTAGCACACATCTCTCTCTCTTTCTCCATACTTGACAGCCCTCTCTCCCTCTCTTCTTGGTAGCCGTCCACCATACCTTGGTGGAGAGAATCGTCGACGCCCGTGCCATCGTACTGCCGCTTCGACGCCCTGTGGTTCTTCGTCTACTTGGAGTGCTTCACTCTTGAAGGAGACGTTTTGATCTCGTACGATGAGATCAGGAGAAACCGTGCTTGGATCATCTTCTTGGATTGCGAGGACACCGAGACTCATCCCCGCGCTCGCAAGCCGTTACTCCGACGATCAGACTTGAGATAGGAGGTCTCTTCTCTTAGAGACTTGATCAACCATGCTTTAAGAGGTATTGTATTATACTTTTAGTGGTTATAGATGAAACGATTTGAGAATGGTTCTCGGATCATGTGGTTTCATCGAATATTTTTTTTAAATTCAGCTGCACCGAACAACTAGTACGACTAGTCGTTCCTCGTCGTATCCGATACGACGATCATGCTTCCGTGATGCGCTTGAGGATTTCTCCATATCCTTCACCCCCACCCACCCCACCCCACACGAACACACTCATTATCGCCCAACTCCATCCTCCCTTGAGGTCTTTCAATGCCCCCTTCACCTAGAGATCTTACACTACCTCTCACTCCTCTGCACCCTAGCCCTCCTCCATCCCACCGCCCTTTAAACCCTATGTCTAAGGACCTCGACCTCCTTTACCACCTTGTACTTCCTGCCCCCATGCACCTTGATCTCCCCCATTCTTAATAGAAACAAAAGATAAAACTCTAGAAGGGATGGAAAGAACATCGTTAACATAGGAAACCAAGCTCTGCTAGAAGCTCTATTCCACCTCGATCGCCTTTATGGCCACCAGTTAATTATATCATAACCACCATCTTTGTGGTCAACAACTGCCATGAGCTACTTTTAGAAATCTCAATGCCACTGACCAACCCTCGTCATCGAGATGAAGGGTAAGGATATATGTTCAATAATATAGGGATACAATTGCAATAAGTATTTTCTTAAATGTATCTTAGCCGGGAAACCCCTGATCTAATTATTTTAATAGATGGTCAATTAATAGAAGGGTAAAACTATTAGCAGTTTAAGTAAGTAGGCATACAACTATTATTGCAAAGAAAAGGTGGTGGTACAAGTGTAACTATGAAAGTTCAAAATGTTACAAAGGTAAATATCATTATTTTTTATATTTTATTAAGGATCCATTCCAGGAGGATTGACTCATTTAACATTATCATCGATTTGCATAAAGGTTCAATTTTGAGTACATTCCTTTTTACTTTTATTATGGACAAGTTGAATAGTCACAATCAGGAAGGGATACCTTGGTTTATGTTGTTCGCTAATAATATTGTGTTCATTGATGATAGAAGAGATGGAGTAAATGATAAGCTAGAGGTCTAGAGATATGCCTTAGAGACTAAAAGATTTCATATAAGTAGGATTGAGACGGAATATATGGAGTGTACAGTTGATGGAAACAATGGTGAAGGACTCAGGGTAAAGATTAGAGACGCTAACATTTAGAAGAAAGATTCTTTTAGATACTTAGAATCTATTTTGCAACAAGATGGGGAAATTGAAGGAGATGTTACTCATTGAATAAATGCAGTCGATTAAAGTAGAGAAGAGTTGTAATGTTCTTTGTGATAAGAAAATCCCTCTCAAAGTCAAAGGAAAGTATTACAATGCAGTCAAAGACCTGCTATACTCTATAGATCTAAATGTTGGCGTGTGAACCATAGACATGTGCAAAGAATGACAATAGAAGAAATGAAAATGCTAAGGTGGATGTGTGGTTATACATGAAAAGATCGAATTCAAAATGGCGCGATCAAAAGGAAAGTTGGTGTATTTTCAATAGAGGATAAGATGAGGTAAAGGAGGTAGGTTGATGCACCAGTTAGAAGATGTGAGATTTGAGATGTTGAGTCAGTTAAGAGACGGCGAGAACGGCCCAACAAATGTTGGAATGAGACTATCTGAAGAGATCTTAGTTATTTTGATTTAAGCCCGAAAATATCACAAAATAGATTTGAATGGAGGAAAACTCCATATAGCCGACCCTACTTACATATGAGAATAAATGTTTGAAGCTTATATTTATGTATAATGCAACTATATAACTAGTCCCAAAAAGCTAAAATTCACACCTTTAATTGAATGAGTTTTGGAGCATTTTTATAGATCAATAATATTTATTGTTTATTAGAGTTTTAATGATGATATACAATGGAAAATAGTGGGAAATAATTCAAAATGAAACATGGAGAACTCTTTAAAGGTTTATAACAATATATACAAGTGATTTTAGAAAAATTATCTTTACATTTCTTAAGTTTTTAAACTTTGACATACATTGTGGAGAGGATTTTAGACAAATGGAACAAAAAATAGATGAATATAGGATTCATAATTAGCTACAATCTACAAATCAAGAATGATTTGATTAAAAAGAGTTTTAACTGCAATTAGTAGTAAAGATCGGATAATGATCAAGAGATATGGTCCATTTATCCTCACGTAAGCAGAACTTATTTTGTAATAAAGAACCTTTATCTTGATTTAAGCAACCTCGGAATCAATTTATAACATACTTACATAATCTAGAGCATGAATGATGATCTGTTTACCCATTTAGAGCTTATACTTACATCATCTTATTTCTCATAATAAGAGAGTGTGAAATAAAGCCCTTGTTGTGAGCAACATGGTGTGTTTCCTTGATTTTTACCCTTCCGGTAAGGAGGGATTTCACGTTAAGTCGGTGTCTTTGTTTCCCATTTGACTGCCTACAAGGTATCAAAGCCTACTCGCTCTTCGTCTCTTATGCTTGACATCGCATTCTCTACTTGAGAAATCCGAACATTCGAGATTATGGTTGTCGCTACGTCTCTTTGGGTCGCAAAGGGATCTTTTCGTTTTGGTATAGATGTTGTGATTCTAGTGCATGTGGCTATTCATGTTGTGCTTGTTCCACATGTGGTGCAGGTACACTAGGGCTAGAATCGACTGTGACTTTGGTGGCCAGTTGGTTCGATGTTTCGCTATTAAATTGGTTGTCGCAAAATTGTTGGAATTTCTCTCTTGTTATGTGCTCGGTCGTTTATTGTTTTTGGGACAAACACCATTATGTGTTTCTCACATTTGTTCAAAAACCTAAAAAAGATTGGTACTTGCTAATCATGGAGGCTTGTTCCTTGGTTTCTAGGTGAGAATCATGTTATGTGTGTGTAGTACTCTTTCTATCTTCTACAAGGTGGTTCATTCATGGGTGGTTAGTTACTAGTGATTATCATAGAGGCGTGGTTTTAAGGTGCGCACAAGGTGTTCAGGGAATGTTTCTAAGGTTCACTTAAGGTGTTCAATAGGTTGCTTTTTAGAACTATGGTGATAAATTGCCCTTGAACTACTAGAGATAATTTGTCTGAACCTTCATAAGCTCATATTCGTACTTGGATGAAGGAAGTTTTTTTTGTTGGTGTTTTGTGTGATTGGTCTATGCTTCAATGTTGTTGTAATTCTTCGAGTCTCCTTTGGACTGAAGCTTTAATTCTGTTGTGATTGGTAATGGGTTCAAAGTTTTTATTGCTTCGTAATTGGGTTGACTAAAGCAATGACATGTTTACTTGATTGTTGTGATCAGAGATTGGTTTAGTTGATTCATAAGCTAGTGTGGTTGTATCTTCTCCTACATGGTAGGTGATGAATCTAAATTTCATCATCTTCATTCTATAATTTTGGCCTTAAAAACCCTAGTAAATGCGTATTAATAGTGTTAATTCATGCATTTTATCATTAATACATCATTGTACAAATTGTGTATAAAATATGGCTTTTAAAGACAAAATTATAGAATAAAGAAAAGAATAGAAAAAGAATAAAATATTGCAAATATTTTATGACCCGAAACCCCAAGACCTAGGCATCTCGATGACTAGGTCGATAAGGAATAAATTAGGGGGAGATAAGGGCCAAAAACCAATAAAAGTCCCTTTTATTTATTCATTCTTTATTCATTTTGGGGCCTATTTTTAAATCTACCTTTTATACTTCAAATAAAGAAACTTTGAACATGAAAGTTGTAGATAAGTACATATAGAAAAATACAAAATTGATTTCTTACAAAAAGAATATATAATGTACAAAATATTATCTGAATAAAACTCCAGAATCCTAACTTCCCAGACCTGTATCTCTCAAATAAAACTCGAAATCTATCAAAATCACCTTTAATTGTATATAAATTTCAATAAGCTATTTAATGAATGTGGTTTCATATTTTTCGGACTTACGGTTTGAAAGTTGAGTTTTGGACCCCTCTCGAATACTTGTACTGATTTAAATATTCATTTTATTTATTATTCATTATTTTTATACTTTTATATTTTTTATAATTTTGTAAATATTATTTATGATATATATGTGTATTTAAACTAGAATAGAAACACAAAACAAACATAAAAATAAAATACTTGTATCAAATACATAGATGAATTACCTATAATTATACCTATGTAGATAATACTTCTATTTATTTAAATGTACATAGTACATCAGAAAAATAAAATAAAAATATATTTAAGTAAATAAAATTAAGTAATAAATTTATAAAAAATAAACAAAGATAAAAAATTTAAATATATAAAATAAAAATAAAACAATAAAATATATAGATGAATATACTTGTATATAACCTATAAAAGGTAACTTATAATTTTATACCTCTAAAAAATAAATAAAAATTATAATAAAATAATTTAGAAAATGGCAAATATTTTTTATTTTATAAGTTTCATTTAATAAAATCATTTAATAGATCTTTTTGATTTTATAAATCTTTCCAGGATGTTTTTCCTTATTGGTCCACGTGGACCAACCAGCTTGCGGCAAAGGTTGACTTGGGTCAGCTATCTGCCCAACATTCTGAAGGTTGTCATACTGTGGTTTTGACTCCTTTTCACAATTTTTTTGAGGATCAACCTTTCACCATATTGCGATGGAGTCTTCACGACTTTTCATCCCCATCGATCAATGGTACACGCCCATGGATCTCTTCGGGCTATGGATCGTCGAGTCGACCGCCACGCCTCGTTCTTTGGAGCCTCGTCAACACCTATTCAAAAACCACCCTCCACCTCTTTTGAAAAATGAACCCCTTTTGACCATTTTTCTCTCCACCTATCGCGCTCCAGAGCAAGAGGGAGGTGACAACTCCTTCTTCCGACCTTCAGGTGGATCGGGGAGGCGGCCAAAGGGTGTATCGACCCATCTTAGACGAAGTTGCCGTCGAGGTACCTTCTTCCAGTTTCCCGGCCAGTCGAGCTTCTTTTTTCTTAATTTTTTTAGCTTTATTAGTTTAGCATTAGTTCCTAGAACCCTTAGTTACCCTTGAATTAGCCATTAATCACGTGAATCACCTCCATCGTAGTTCGCCAGAGATCGCTCCCATGAACCTCATTTTCATTTCCACGCTTTTCGCCACCCTGTTAACAGGGCTAAGGCAGTTTACCCTTGTCCTGGAGTCTCTTTTTGTGTAGGTCCCGCAAGTCCAAGCATGCTTGGGGCCATTTCGACATTCGCCGGTGATACCTGGGGGGCTGCGGTTCCTCCGACCTCGCGGGTGAGCGTCGGATGCCCGTCTGAGGTTTCCATCCGATAGAGGGAGCTGCAAACGTGCTCTCGGATCTCCTAGCAGTGACGGAAGACGGCGGAGGAAGGCGTGTGCGGTGACCCAAGTTCGTCGGGCCCATATTCTAGACATGTTCTTGTGGAGCACATCTGAGTCATCGGATGCCCCTCTGTTGTTGCTGATCATATCCAAGCCCTTGGATCAGGCCCTCCAGCAGTCGTTGATCCTCGCTGAAGGATCTAATCTGGTCCATCGAAGTTGAATCATCATCGATCGTTGCATCTTCGACACGTGGCAAATGAAGGAAGACCCGTCGTCGGATCCGCCTAGCCTGGGTATTTTGCATATTCACCCCAGGCCCTTTTTGTATTTAATATTCAGCATATAAACTTTCATCTGCAATTTATTTTTTTATGAAATCTGCCAAAACACCCTTGTAGTTTTTATTATTGCACATTAGTCCCTGGCTGTGTCACCTCACATGAGCTACGTACGTTAGGGCGGGCATTTTGCACCAAGAACCCCAGGCCTTTTGGTATTTCTAAGTAGTCCAGAATATATTTTGAAATTTTGTAATCTTTTTGGTGAAATTGCAAGTGAACCGTCAGGTTTTTGTTATTTGCCATTAGGCCCCTGCCATGCACGTGATTATCACGTGCGTTTGTGGGAAATTTGCATGAATATCCTTGGGTGTTTGGCTATTTGATATTTAGTTCAGAAAATATTTTACCATGTTATATAATTAGTGGAAAAATTGCACATTGACCCTGTACTTTTTACTATTTGCAAAAATGCCCTTGCTAGAAGTGTAGTTTCTCTTTGTTGTTGGCATTTATTTCATGCATCTATAAAATTCGAAAAATCACCAAAAAATAGGCATAAGTTCCAGTTGCATTGTGCTTTCATGACATATTTTTATTTTGCATTTTTGTTGCATTTTATTATTTATAAAAAATAAAAAAACATGCATTTTCTTCAATGTTTGCGAGAAATACAAAAAAATATATAAAATGTTTTTCAATAATTCCAAGAAATTTATATTTTTTTTGTTTTTGCATCTTTTAATTTTAGACAAAAATCAATAAATAAATAAATAAATAAGATATAAAAATTGCAAAACTCTAAAAATTTTCATTAAAATTAATAAAATCCATAAAAAAACTAAAAATTGTGTTTTCTATTCCTGAATACTTTAAAATTAATTTAGAGAATTTTTGACATTGTTTGATATTTTTCATCTCCATTTTAATTTTGGCTATTAATTTTATTCACTGTTTTAAGTATTGTTTACTTTAAAAACACCAAAAAAAAGGGAAAATATAGAAAAATTGCAAAAACAATAGAAAAATATAAAATGTACAAAACAATTTATTTCCTGTATTTTGAACTTTTTACCTATTTTTATCTCTCTCTCTCATCTCTCTTGTATATACACTCTTTATAGTTTTATGTCTTTATTAAAAGAAAAAGAAAAAATTAAAAATATCAAATATAAAAAGAAAATGCAAAATCAGAAAATTAAAAATCAAAATACAAAAATATAAAATCAAAAATTAAATAACAAAATTATAAAATTAAAAACCCACAAAAACATAGCACAATTATAGACACTTGATCACAACCATTTTTCAGCTTGATTGCCCTGATCTACATGTTTGCTTCCTGTGTTCGACACTCTACACATACTTGCACCTATACACATATTTGTTGTAGATTTATGATAAATTTTAACTCTGTATTGTTTTTCATTATTTGATCTTTATTGTGGGTTAAATGTTGATTAATTGGGGTTTCGTGAGTGGTCGCCACAGCAACTTTGTCTCCGCCTTGTGTGAGACATATTTTGACCCTCACAAAATCTCGATTATCAAATCGTGTTGTTGCTGGGGAGCAGCAGCGCATAAATCATCTTTTAAATTGATTGTGATTGTTTCTCTATTTTTGTGCCTTTAGTCTTTGCTTATTTATTTGATATACTTGTTTGAGTTGTCTAACTCCTCTCTTGTTGACTTGTGCGAGGAACCGCGGATCGAGGGAGGCCCCCTACTCCAGGTGCCTGTGCATCCACGTGAAGCCGATGTCAGTCTGCCAGCCTAGCACCAAGGAGACGTAGAGGGGTTTTTAAAGATCGAGCTACATTTTCATTTGTAGCATTTATTGTGTAATTTGAAGTAAGAGAGAGACACTTATTGTAATAACTTAAACAGGACTCTCAGGACTCTACCACACTTTTGGGCCCAATTTCCAAGTGATTGTTCACTTGGGGGCCCACCGTGGTTTTCACGATTTTTCATCGCCTTTATTATTTTGTTTCTTGGTTTTGTTTTTTTCTTACTTTGTGTGATTGAGCCCTTAGTTTTAGGATTGATTGTGATAGATTAAGGCCAAACACATAATACCATGGCATGCTCCTATAGATTCGTTTGTACTTAGTAAAATTTTAAATTGCTTCTCACTTAGTCTCGGAACCACCGTGCCGCGAGAGTTCTCCATACAACGCTTGCAAGACCCATTGTGATGGACATCGAGGAGACTCCAAGACCGGACACTTCAGTTCCATTCTAAGTCATTAGCATCGGTTCTTCACGCAAATAGCATTTTCTGAAACTTAGGGTGATTTCATCAGCTTGCATTTGCATATAGATAGGTCTCCATTCTGTTGAGCATCTTTGCATGAAGAGTGTTGGAGGCAATGTGAGCATTTCTATTTAGCATACATCATTATTTTACCGCTTGCATTGCTTTTCCAGCTCTCCCTCTGATTTTGATCACCTAGATGCTTAAAGGAATTGACTCCTCGACAGGCTCGTGCATTTCTAACTAAAAATCTAAAGAAAGTGATAACCAATAAAATTGGGACTGCTAATATTACTTGACCCTAAAATCAACCAAAAAGAAAAAAATTGTCTTAGGCAAGTAATCCCCTCATTTTCTTTGTTTTACATTGCTCGCACACACACTAAGGATTAGTGCCAAAATCCTATTCAACCCCTAAGTGTTTGCGCAACTTTTGGACTTCTCACCTAGCTCTAAAACAGACAAGATAAAAAGACCGACTTTATCGGTCTCTACCGAGTTGAGTAGGTCAATTGAGGGTTTTTATTGTGTGAATTTTGTTTATGATTATTTGTGTGTATTCTAGATCGCCTCTGTGCATTTGCGCCTTTTTCTCACCTCTCTTGATTTGACCGACGTGTTCTCCTGATCATTTTCCTCTTGTTTCGAGATGGCTGACTGGAGCATATTTTATCTGGACTTTGCGGATCCCTTGCTCGCTCCAGCCGGTCCACCGCCCTTTTGCAAGAAGACTTTTCTCCTGACTTTTGTACGTGTCTCCCTCAGCCACAGTATCAGTCCTCAGATTTTCATCCATCTCCACCTTCACATTTTCCTTCACATCCACCCGAGACTGATCTATTGGAGTCACCTTTCATGGAGTCCACCCTTAAGCACTTGACCCAAATGATGGATCATATGAGACAGAGGATTGACAACCTCACTAGCATAAATAAGAGCGACCATGATATTCCACCATTTGATGATTATGGGTTCACTCGAGGATTTCTGTGAGAGCTTGCAATCGCTCAAAATACAAAAAATGAGAAAAAAATTAAAATCCAAAAAGAGTAAGGGAGACCTTTGGTTGATTCAGACTGTGAGGAGAGTGCCCACTTGCCAGATCCTTTGACTGCACAGCCTTTCACATCATGTCCCACCTTTGACCCCAAGGATGTCGTTGTACAGACTGCTCTTGGCATGCCGCATGCTTATGTTGATTACAACTTCCTCCCTTGTATGGAGGAGGTCCAAAAATTCAAAAAAATGTTGACTAGATCCTAAGTGGTGGCCACTATTCATGAGAATCATTCGTGCCCCACTTCCGCAGGCCATGACCGATTTATATCCACCTCTTCCCAAGAAGAGAAAGTGGAGGAGCCAGATCTAAGCATCATATCTTGACCATGGCCACTTCCCACACCATCACACACCGTCCCATTCCTAGGAAGAGGAGTACTGCCACACCTTTCATCAGTTGCACCATCTCTGACCACACAAGTGATCACACTCTCCTCGATAGCGATGCTTCGATTAGCATATTACCCTTCTCACTGGTACAGTCTCTTCACTTAGGGCCTCTCAAGAAAACCAGGATGATAGTTCAGTTTGCATATGGATCTATCAAGAGGCCGAAGGGTATCCTTGAAAATGCCATTATTTGTATTCAGGGCATGAGGTACAATGTCAATTTTTATCGTATTTCCCATGGAGACCTCCACAGGGGAGCACTCTCCAATCATCTTGGGATGATCATTCCTCGCCTCTGCAAGGATCGTAATTGATTATGGATCGAGAAAAATTCGCTTTCGTCCTATTGACAAGAGCGAAGTGTTGATCACCGCACCCACTGTCGACCAGAGACCAGCACCTAATGCACCTTCACCTATCTTGGCTGACCCTAAGTGCCATGACCTTGACGAGACTATCAAAGGTTTTTGTTGTATGTCGGATTCTACTGAGACCCAAGAATTCCTCTCCAAGGAGGAAGACTTGGAAAGCAAGGACCTCGGAGTTCCTTCTTCTGGGACTTGGTTGTTGTGTTGATGCCATCCGCAGGATTTACATGATTCATACCATTGAGCGGAGGGCAGATTTAGAGACTAGACATGACGAACATGACTCGACTACTTTCACTTATGAGTCCATTCATGTTTAGTTAGATACTAATGAGACTAAGGCCGAATTTGATTTGGTTGCCTTTATTCAAGAATTCGGGTTGTTTGATGAGAAAGATAATCCAGTTGAGATTATGAGGACGAACAGATTCGACTACTTCTACTGATGAGTTCGTTCCTTTTGATTTTAACCTGGATGAGACCTCGATGGACGACACTGACTACACTTCTTCGAATGATAATGAGTTCGTCCCATTCCACTTTGATATCAGCGAGACCCCTAAGGCCAGACCTGACCACACTTCTTTCACTCACCGGTATGTGCCTTCACACTCTAGGACCACTGAGGATCATCATTCTGTCGACCCTGATCGGTTAGTGTCATCTGAGGACCCCAGATGTCGACCTGCACCATACCAGATCCATTCCTCAACGGTCCCGCAAGAAGGTTTGCTTTCGACCTTCTTGATCCTTTGTACATCCATTTCTGTTGTACATGCACTTTTGTTCACCTCTGTTCCTCTCATGTATTTCTCATTCACCCATTCTCGGGTGTGCCTTACTTAGGACGTACTTTGTCCTAAGTATAGGGGGTGGACGAGCCGAATGTTCATTCGTCGTTCCGTTTCATTACTCCTGTTGTTGCCTATTCTTAGGGCTTATTTTACCCTAAGTATAAGGGGGAGTGATTCGTACATCCTTCTCTATCTTCTTCCATCTTCTGATCTCTTTTCTCTTTTCCTTTTCTATCTTCTTTATCTACTGAAAAGGTGTCGCCCCTTTTTGTTAGTCTTCTATACTTAGGACGTACTTTGTCCTAAGTATAGGGAGGTGTGCACCCCGAGATCTTCTATTCTTTGATCCTCTCCATTGTCTCCTCTTCTTGTCTATACTTCTTACCCTAAGTATAGGGGGAAACAATCTAAGTACGATCTGTTCATTCCCACCCTTGATCCTCCCTGCTTGCGTACAGTCTGCTATACGTAGCATTATTCGATCTTAAGTATAGGGGGGACGGTTAACTTCTCATTTGTTCATTCATTTCTTCATTCGTTTATTCTTTAGACTTGTCTATACTCAATATGAGTTATGTTTTCTTTCTTCTTTCTGATCTATGAGGACATATCTCAAGATAAGTATATGGGGGTCGTATATACTTCATATATACTTTAGCCATAACTCGTACTTTCGTATTTTAAACTATGGCTAAAATTCATTAAAAACCTTAATAAAAAGATGTGATTATTCCTCAATCTCTTTTTGTATATACTGATTCATAAATTAGTTGAAAATATTTTTTTGCAAAATGTTTGAAAAATAGTTTGAAAAGCATTGTGAAAAATCTTTCGAAAACTATTTGGAAAACGTTTTGTTACATGTTCTCAACCTTTGTAAAACATTTCATTTGAAAAATTATTTTCTTTGTGTGAAATAAAATGTTTGAAAATTGATTTTCAAAAGTTTGGATAGTAGTTGCAAAATATTTGAAAAAACTATATATATTGTTTGAAAAATCTTTGCAAATGACTTTCAAATATGTACATGTTGTAAAAATGACTGTAAAAATTATTTTGGACTATAGTTTTAAAATTTTGTTTGAAAAACCTTTTCATATAAGTTTGAGGAATATATACATCTAACCTAAAAATTCTTTATTAAATATACCTATAAAATTGAGCACTTACTCTTTGTGAATTCTTAAAACTACACTTCTTGTAAATAAAAGATGCATCTATTTGTGAATATTTGTACCTAGTTTTTGGCCAAAGTCTTTATTTTCAAAATTCCCAAAAACATTTGCAAAACTAAAATACCAAAAATATTTGAAAATCTTTTTGAAAAACCCAAAAAAATGCATATGCATCATCTTTTCAAAAAATCCATAAAAGTTCAAAATCTTCGAAAAATTGCATCACAAAAATATTTTCTACATTCTGCATAGCATTTGCATGGCGTTTGCATTTTTCGGATCGAGTTTGATAGTTGAACAAGTCTAAGTAAAATCCGAAGATTGGAGCTTGGTTGGACCTTAAATCTACCCAATTAACAGGAACCTTATAGGAACTGGATTAGGTACATCAGGTCTAGTTGACTTAATTCTTTGAGGATCACAAGACTTGGTTCAGTGGATTCTTAACTACGTAAGTATAGTATTAGGAGTACGCACACGACTCTGGTTGATAATGACCTAACTTGGACACCTGCACCTTTCACTTGGCTCAACTCAGTTGGAATGGTGAGGGGTTGGATTTGTCGGTATGAGACGCGCACAAGTGGAAACATTTGTCCTCCTCTAGGGAGGGAAGTGCACCCAACCCATCCAGTAATGATGAATTTTGAGGACAGGAGAGTGTAGGTTGCAATAAAGCTTCAAAAGAGGGATAGTCTACTAGCTCAAGAGGAAAAACTCCTTATGTAAATGTTGCTGTAAATAGTATTTCAAAAAATAAAAGCCAAAGAAAAAACTCCAAAAACGTGGACAGGCATGTACAAAAATAAAAAATTCCTATTGAAGTACATATATTTGTATAATCAATAAGCAAGCTTGAGCTTCAAAGTCAAAATCATGTGAGCCTGCAGCTGGATGACTTGACTACATTGGTCTTGCATCCTAGGATAGGTAACTACATTGGCTACCGTCCATTATTCTCTTCACCTCCCTCCTTTTGAGCCGGTTGTCACTTGAACTTAGAAGGGAATACCCCGCTCCTCGAGGAATGAGTTATTGGATTGGGCAATCATTAGGTTGTCATATTGGAGAAGTCAATCTCTTTGTCATTTCAGTTGGGGAGAGCCACCATCACTTACACTGGTACGAGTCAGATTCATAGTCATAAGGTTTTGCATATGAGTTGAAGTATTCTGACCTGGCTATGAGGAGACTTAGGTATCTCGATGACTAGGTCGACAAGAAATAAAGTAGGGGGAGATAAGGGCCAAAAACCAATAAAAATCCTTTTATTAATTCATTCTTTATTCATTTTGGGATCTATTTTTAGTTCCACTTTTTATACTTCAAATAAAGAAACTTTTAACATGAAAGTTGTAGATAATTAATACATAAAAATATAAAATTGATTTCATACAAAAAGAATATATAGTGTACAAAATATGATATCAATAAGACTCCAGAATCCCAACTTTCCAAATCTGTATCTCTCAAATAGAAACTCGAAATCTATCAAAATCACCTTTAATTGTATATAAATTTCAATACGCTATTTAATGAAGGTGGTTTCATATTTTTCGGAGTTACGGTTTGAATGTTGAGTTTTGGACCCCTCTCACTCTCGTATACTTATACTGATTAAAATATTCATTTTATTTATTATTCATTATTTTATACTTTTATATTTTTATAATTTTGTAAATATTATTTATAGTATATATGTGTATTAAAATTGGAATAAAAACAAAGAAAACATAAACATAAAATACTTGTATCAAATACATAGATGAATTACCTATAACTATACATATGTAGATAATACTTCTATCTATTTATATGTACATAGTACATCAGTAAAATAAAATAAAAATATATTTAAGTATACAAAACTAAGTTATAAATTTATAAAATGATAAACTAAGATAAAAAAATTAAATATAAAAAATAAAAATAAAATAACAAAATATATAGATGAATATACATGTATATAACCTATAAAAGGTAACTTGTAATTTTATACCTCTAAAAAATAAAAATCATAATAAAATAATATAGAAAATAATAAACATTTTTCTTATAAGTTTAATTTAATAAAATGATTTAATAATTTTTTTGATTTTATAAATCTTTTCAGGATGTTTTTTCCTAGTTGGTCTACGTGGACCAACCAGGTTGCAGCAAAGGTTGACTTGGGTCAACTCTCTGCCCAACATTCTGAAGGTTGTCAGACTGTGGTTTTGACTCCTTTTCGCAATTTTTAAGGATCAACCTTTCATCATATTGTGATGGAGTCTTAATGAATTTTCATCCCCATCGATTGATGATGCACGCCCATGGATCTCCTCGGGCTGTGGATCATCGAGTCGACCGCCACACCTCGTTCTTTGGAGCCTCGTCAACACCTATTCAAAAACCACCCTTCGCCTCTTTTAAAAATTGAACCCCTTTTGACTATTTTTCTCTCCGTCTATCGCGCTGGAGAGCAAGAGGGAGGTGACAGCTCCTTCTCCCGACCTTCAGGTGGATCGAGGAGGCGGCCAAAGGGTGTATCCACCCACCTCTAGCGAAGCCGCCGTCGAGGTACCTTCTCCTGGTTTCCCGTCCAGACGAGCTTCTTTTTTCATCATTTTTTTAGCTTTATAAGTTTAGCATTAGTTCCTAGAACCCTTAGTTACCCTCAGATTAGCCTTTAATCGCGTGAATCACCTTCGTTGTCATTTGTTGGAGATCGCTCCGGCGAACCTCATTTTCACCTCCACGCTTTTTGCCGCCCCGCTAACTGGGCTGAGGCAGTTTGCCTTTGTCCCGAAGTCTCTTTTTGAGCAGATCCCACAACTCCAAGCATGCCTGGGGCCATTTCGGCGTTCGTCGGTGATACCTGGGAGGCTACGCCTCCTCCGACCTCGTGGGTGAGCGTCAGAAGTGCTCCGTCCCTTCTGAGGCCTCCAACTGATAGAGGGACCCGCCAGCGTGCTCCCGGATCTCCTATCAGTGACGTAAGTCGGTGGAGGAAGGCGTGCGCGATGACCCAAGTTCGTCGGGCTCGTATTCCAGCCCTGCTTTTACAGAACACCTCTGAGCCGTCGGATGCCCCTCTATTTTTGTTGATCATCTCAGAGCCCTTGGATCATGCCCTCCAGCAGCCATTGATCCTAGCCAAAGGATCTAATCTGGGCCATCGAAGTCGAATCGTCATCGACCGTTGGATCTTCGACACGTGGCAAATGAAGGAAGACTCGCCGTCGGATCCACCTAACCTGGGTATTTTGCATATTCACCCCAGGCCCTTTTTGTATTTAATATTTAGCACATAAAATTTCATCTACAGTTTATTATTTTTGTGAAATTTGCAAAAACACCCTTGTAGTTTTTATTATTGCACATTAATCCCTAGCTATGTCACCTCACGTGAGCTACGCACGTGAGGGCGGGCATTTTGCACTAGGAACCTCAAGCCTTTTGGTATTTCTAAGTAGTCCAAAAATTATTTTGTAACATTGTAATTTTTTGGTGAAATTGCAAGTGAGCCCTCAGGTTTTTGTTATTTGCCATTAGGCCCCTCCTAGGTACGTGATTACCACGTACGTCTGTAGGAAATTTGCACGCATATCCCTGGGTGTTTAGCTATTTGATATTTAATTGAGAAAATATTTTACCACATTATATAATTTTATGGAAAAATTGCATATTGGCCCTGAACTTTTTACTATTTGCAAAAAATCCCTTGCTAGTATTTTAGTTTCTCTTTGTTGTTGGTATTTATTTCATGCATCTAAAAAATTCGAAAAATCACAAAAAAAGGCATAAGTTCCTGTTGCATTGTGCTTTCACGCCATATTTTTATTTTGCATTTTTGTTGCATTTTATTATATATAAAAATTTAAAAACATGTTTTTTCTTCACTATTTGCATTAGAAAATATAAAAAAATTATAAACATTTTTTTAAAAAATTCCAAGAAAATTATGTTTGTATGTTTTTGCATTTTTTAACTTCAAACCAAAAGGCACTAAAAATACAAAAGAAAACTCATAAAATTGCAAAACTCTAAAAGTCTTCATTAAAATTTATAAAATCCATAAAAAATTTAAAAATTATGTTTTCTATTCTTGAATTTTCGTTATTATATTATCTTTACTTTAAAATTAATTTGGAGAATTTTTGACACTATTTGATATTTTTCATGTTCATTTTAATTTTGGCTATTAATTTTATTCACTATTTTATGTATTTTTGACTTTAAAAACACCAAAAATTAGGGAAAATATAGAAAAATCATAAAAAAATTAGAAAAATATAAAAAGTATAAAAACAATTTATTTCCGATAATTTATCATTTTTACCTATTTTTATCTCTCTCTCATCTTTCTTGTATTATACTCCTTATAGTTTTATGTCTTAATTAAAAGAAAAAGAAAATATAAAATATAAAATATAAAAAGAAAATACAAAATCAGAAAATTAAAAATCAAAATATAAAAATATAAAATCGAAATTAAATAAAAAAATTATAAAATTAAAACTCACTAAAACATAGCACACTTATAGACACTTGATCACAGTCATTTTAGGGCTTGATTGCCCCGATCTACCTGTTTGCTTCTTGTGCTCGACAATCTACATATACTTGCACATATACACATCTTTGTTGTAGAGTTATAATAAATTTTAACTCTGCACTGTTTTTCATTATTTGATTTTTGTTGTGGGTTAATTGTTGATTAATTGGGGTTTCGTCAGTGGTCGCCACAGCGACTTTGTCTCCGCCTTATGTGAGACATATTTTAACCCTCGCAAAATCTCGATTATCAGCAGGTGATCCAAAAACTCGAGTGGATAACTAATAGTGATGTCTTGCCATCGACCATATAACTAAGGGCACAAAACTTTTTAGAGCCTACAAATTGACCTTAGCAATGGCCATGTCTCTCTTGTTGATGAATCGCATGTTACTATGGTTGGGAAAGGAAGTGTATCCATCCTTGATAGATTTGATATCCATAATGCACTTCATGTGTCTGGCGTGCCTTTAAATTTGAATTGTGAACTTCTCTTTTCTTCTGATAAATGTTTGTTACAAGTCATGGTGACAAGGAGAATGCTAGGATTAGGGTCATAATAGGATTGGGAATCCTAATGGGATTGAACTACTAATCCTAATAGTTATTAAGTTGTATTCTATTTATAGTCCTATTGGGAATAGGACTATGGTGTTGTAACTGGACTATATATAGAGGGGGTGGGAGGCATTGCCTTCATATCACCACAAGAACAATGTAACACCTAGAGAAAAGGGGGAGAGGGAGAGAGAGAAGAAAGATATGAGAGAGTGCAGGAACAGAGAGAATTGTACTCGTTCTATATAGTGATCTTTCTTCTCTGGTGGTCACGAGAGGTTACCGGCCACATTTATATCTACTTGCTATTTCTTCACATGCTTCCATGGTGGTGATCGATTGTGCATCTGCTTCCACATTCATATGGTATTTCGTATTGCCAACAAGTATCCGAGAGGAGACGATACCAATGGGTTGTGTTCCAAACAACTGGTATCAGAGCAGAGTTGGTGTCACTTCCGTCCACAACAACTGGTATCAGAGTCGTGTTAAGCATTATTGAGGGGACACGATGCACTGGATCATAGCGAGATTCGACGTAGACGATATGACGCGATGCAATAGATATACAGTCCTCAGAAGTCATGATATGGGGGTATCTTGGAGAAATCGACCTGAGGCGTCGAAGAATTCTGCTAGCGACGATTGGTAGGAGATCATGCAAGGCGGCATGTCGAAGGCATCCAGTAATGGGTTCGTCACCTAGAGGTGGTAAATTCCTGCTAACGAGACCTACAAATTTCGATGATTGTCCAATGCAGATACAAGACGATGAAGATATCATGATGGGATTCAACTCAAAGGGGAGATTGTTAGGATTAGGGTCATAATAGGATTGGGAATCCTAATGAGATTGGACTCCTACTCCTAATAGTTATTGAGTTGTATTCTATTTATAGTCCTATTGGGAATAGAACTATGGGTTTCTAACTAGGCTATATATAGAGGGGGTGGGAGGCATTGCCTTCATACTACCACAAGAACAATGTAACCCCTAGAGAGAAAGGGGGAGAGGGAAAGAAGAGAGGAAGAGAGCAAGGGAACGAATAGAGTTGTACTCGTTCTTCTTTTAGTGATCTTTTTTCTTCTCCGGTGGTCGTAAGAGGTGACCGACCACCGTTATACCTAGTTGTTCTTTTTCTTCATGTGCTTCTATGATGGTGGTTGTTTATGTATCCGCTTTTGTATCCGAGGAGGTTTGTATTCCCAACATCTGGTATCCGAGAGGAGACGATACAGGTGGGTTGTGTTCCCATCAGAGAAGAATTGTAATTTGTGGAGTTTCCAAAAATATGTATCGTCTACCAATTATAGTGGTAGATACTATAATGATTGTGATTTGATTAAGGAAGAACCAGATTGCTAGATTGATTATCAGAGTCAAGTCAAGAACTGGCAAGAGCGTCTTGATCATCTTTTGTTTGGTTATTTAAAATAGTTGTTTACTTTATTCTTTGAAGATCGAGCTCTGGGGACTTAATATGTCATGTTTATTTGAAGGGAAAATACACCCCTGCAACTTATTCTGTTTCTGAAAGTACGACAAGTGAGCTCCTTAAGCTAACTCACTCTGATGTTTGGGATCGCTCTAATATTCCTACTCATAATGGCTACTAATATTTCATTACATTCATTGATGATTATTCTAGAAGCATTTTTGTCTATTTTCCTCATGACATAGAAAAGTTATCAGTACTGTAAAACGGTTCTTTAATTTTATTGAGATGCAATATGGGAAGTGGTAAGCGTTTTAGGTCTAATAATGTTCATGAATATTTCTGTAATGAACTGAGGAGATGTTCGTAGCTAAAGGACTTGTTCATGAGACTTCTTGTAGTTATACCCCTTAGAAGAACAATGTAGCATAGCAAAAGAACATGCATCTTCTGGAAGTTAGCCGAGTAATTTTAATTCAAAGAAACCTCCCCAAAAGATTCTAGGTAGAGGTGATTCTCACTAGTGCCTTCTTATTAATAAGATACCCTCAAAACGGTTGAAGACGGCTACTCCTTTTTCTGTTATTCAGCCATAGAGTAGGTCGTTTGTGCTTCCTCAGAAGATGTTTCATTATGCCGGTTATTTTCACAATTCTGCACCTGATGCAAAGAAGCTCGATGCACATGCAATCCAAGATTTTTTTATACTCTCCTAGTCAAAAAGGTTATAATGATTTCATCCTAAGCATGGTAAAATGCATGTTACCGAAGAATTCAAATTTATTTAGAATGAATCTTACTTTCCTTAGCATTCCCTCGAGGGGGAGAATGGAAGTAATGGTGAAAGAAATGTTCAGGATGCTCTCCACCTTGATGCATGTGATGTCTCTATAAATTCCCATGCGTAGCTCCAGCTAGACCAATAAGTACATGGGTAACTCCAACTAGATAGGCGTAAATACAAATGGATAGAAATCTCATTCTCCTTAGTAGCATGAAATAACTTCCAGAAAGAATTATTAGCAAGAAAGTATGATGCAAACTCTAGAGAAAAAGAACAACCCCAGCAATGTTCAAACCTTACAGGATCCAAGTCACTTCACTATCATTGGTGATTCGGATTCTAATCTTGAAAGTGATTAGGAAATGAGATCAATGACAACAATGAAGAAGTGGGTGCCAATGAATTGATCATTTTTGAAGAATATTCAATCACACAGAGACATCGGAGAAGGGAGATAAAGCCCCCTCGAGATATGATGAATGTACCAGATACCCAATTAACATATATGTTCGGTACTCTAAACTTAATAAAAATTATAAATGTTTTATCTCTTTACTTTATGCCTTTGTGATTCCCAAGAATGATGATGCTATTTTCGATCCTAGATGGATCCATGATATGCATGAGGAGATGGGGGCCCTTGAAAGAAAATGTATGTAGGACATTGTGGATATCCCAAATTAGGTACACCAGGTTGGTTTAAAGTGGGTCTACACTATAAAATATAAACCAAGTGGGGAAATAAAAAGATATAAGGCCAGACTTGTTGCAAGGGATTTCAGTCAAAAATATGGCATTGACTACCTGGAGAATTTTACGAGTGTTGTAAAAATGAATATAGTTCGGTTTTCACTTTCTCTTATCATTCTCAAAAATTGGAAACTTCATCAAATGTACATTAAGAATGCTTTTTTGAATGGAGATATCCTAGAAGATGTTTACATAAACTTACCTCCTAGCCATGAGAAGACTGGAGAATATCGTAAGTTTAAGAAAGTGTTATATGAAATGAAACAGTCTCCTAGAACCTGGATCGAGAGGCTTATACACTCTCTTTGTCAAGAAGAGTAAAAATAAAACAGCCCTTCTACTCATTTATGTTGATGACATGATTATCACATTAGATGATAACGAGGAGATAGCTCATCTAAAAAGAGAGTGATGTGGTTTTTGGTCAGAAGGATCTTGGGAGCCTAGGATATTTTATGTGTATTGGATTGGCAAAGTCTAATAAAAGCCTTATTCTTTGTCAAAGAAAATATGATTTATATCTGTTAAAATAAAGTGGAAAGTTAGTATATATATACATGTGTATGCGCCTATTGAGGGTGGTTATAAATTGAGCATCAAAGATGGAAAGATTGTGGGTAAGTTGATTTATCTTATTACCCACATGTGTATGCGCCTTTGATAAACTCGAGACTTGTGGGTAAGTTGATTTATCTTATTCTAACCAGATCAACACTACTTATGTTGTCAGCAAGGTAAGTCAACTCATGCGTGCTCCAAATGATATTCACATGAAAGAAGTAGAGCATAATCTTTGCTACATGAAAAAAAACCTTGGAAAAGGCTTCTATTTACTAAAGATGCAAAATTTGATATAGAAGTATACATGAAAGCACATTGGGATGGATGTGCATATACAAGGAGATCTACAACTGGATATTGCATATTTCCAGGTGGCAACTTGGTGATCTAGAGAAGCGAACGACAATCAGTCTATTCAAGGTCTAGTGTTGAAGTTGAATACATGGACACTACTATGGGTGTTGTTGAGATGTTTTATGTTCAAAATATTTTGACAGATATTGGAATACTTTTTGAGTTGCTTGTGAAATTGTTCTGTGACAACAAAGTTGCCATAAATCTATCCCATAATCTTGACCTACACGATAAAAACAAGCATGTGGAGATTGATCATCACTTTATCATGGAATTAATTGACTTCAAGGAGCGTGTCACGCCATATATAAAAACTTGAGATCAAGTGGTCCATGTATTCACCAAGGAGCTTCGCATGACTAGTTTGAGAAGAATGTGGACTAGGTGGGTGTTGAGAAGCACTCTACCCATAAACCCTAGGGGTAGATTAGTCATCTCATGTAAAAATTTTATTGTAACCCTAGTCCTAACCCTAGGCCTCTCTACCGATATAAAGAGCCTTAGGGATTCCTTTCTCAACAAGAAATATAGAGGTATTTCATTCAATTTGGTATCAGACGCCTCCCCCCCCCCTCCCCTGTCGTTCGTCGCCATCCCGCACACCCCCGTCCCCCCTCCCCTCCCCCCCCCCCCCCGACCGCTTATGCCCTCCCCCCCTCGTCCCATCCGTCGCCTCCAACGACCCCATCATCGGCACGCGTTCCCACCTGCAATCCCGTTACAGTCCCCGACCGCAACCACGCCCGTCCCAACATGCAAAGCCCCCTCCCCCCACTGTGGCTCCCTCGTCCATGATCCAGATGCCCCCCCTTCTCCTGCGCCCCCCCCCCCCCCCCCACACACACACACACGCCAGACCCCCCCTACGGCTCTCGTCCCCCTCCATACGCCAGACATCATTCCACCCTGTGGCTCCCCCCTCTACGCGCCAGACCCCCCCCCTCGCACCCCTCCCCCTCCCCCCGACTCCTTCCAGCAGCGTTCCCCGCACTCTCGCAGGTCCCGTCTCCACCAGTCCCCCAGCACCGACTCCAGCAAACCCTCTCCCTTACGGCTCCCATCTTCTCCATCCCCCCAGCATCGATTCCAGTAGAGCCTTCCCCGGTGTTCATGCATGATGCCATCTGACATGATTTAGGGACGAGTTTTTTCCCTATCTTATTTTTAATACAGCAGGTCTGATTTCTTCTGACAACTTGTCACAATTAGATGTGACATCACTGGGATATGATGGAGGGAGCACCCGACTACCCTCATTTGGGTCGATCCCTAAATTGGACGACACCAATTACCCCAAGTGATCCCGCATATTCCTCATGATCGTACGTGGATACGATAAGGAACACATTCTCTTAGAGTCAGAACCTGCTGAAAAGTTTGGCAAAAATGCAACTTGGAACAAAGACGATGGAATGGTCAGTTCTTGGATTATGGTCAGTGTCATTGACTGGATTGCTGATGAACTTGTTTATTACAAATTTTCCCACGATATGTGGATCTCTCTTCAAGCCACATATGGTCAGGATAAGAATTCAAGCAGGATGTATCAGATGTACTTTGACATGCTCAACATGAAGCAAGCAGGATGCTCACTACCTAAGTATTTCTCTCTCTTAAAATCCTTTTTTAGCGATATAATGCTTGTATTCTAGGCTGCACATGTCCAACTCAAAAACAACATCACCAGCAGATGGCAGTCCTTGTTTTTCTTGCTGGCTCGATTCTGGTTGTTCTGCTGCTCGCGATCAAATGATCACAACGGCAACTCTCCCCACCATTGAAGAAGTCTACAGTACCCTGAGTCGCCTTGTTGTTTCTCCTACAAGTGCTAAAGGCATTGATCAGGGGCAAATTTCTGATCTCGCTACCCTAACTGGACGAGGTAGTCGTGGCTCTTTCAGGAGTCGTGGTCGAGGATGCTTCACTCCAGGATGATGTCATAGAACAATCCAGTGCTCTTATTGTCATAAATTTGGTCAAACTGAAGCTATATGCTACAGCAAGCAAGGGTACCCTACTCCTAGTGCTCGAATGGCCAATGAAGGAGATAGTCCTCCAATGGAGGTTCCTAGATGCGACTTCAATGATCTGATGCAGCGTCTCAATAGGATGCAATCGAACGAGTCCTCTATCTCATATCAGGACAATACTGCAGACACTACAGCAATGGCACGATCAAGTATCTTTATCACGTCTGCCAATAGAATTACAAAATCATATTGGTTGATTGATACAGGTGCTTCCACTCATCTATGTGGTGAACGAACTCTCATACAGCAGACGATTTTCCCCAATAAGAGGAAAAGGTGATGTCCATCTAACTCCTAATATCCGACTAAACAATGTTTTATTTGTTCCAGATTTTCCCATCAGCCTTCTTTCAGTTAGCCAGATTTGTAGAGAACTCAACTGTCGAGCAATATTTGACGCTATATCTTGTGTGTTTAAGGATATACTAACTGAGAGGATGATTGGGTCCGGGCCATAAAGAAGGGGGAGTATATCACTTTGTCCAGTCCTCTGACACTATTGCTTACTCTAGGACCACTTTCTCTACATCCTCTGCTGCTCTTTGGCACCAACGTTTGGGGCATCCTTCAGTTTACAAGCTTCGACGAGTTCTTCCACAGCTCCCTCCCACTGTCAACCTAGAGTGTGAGTCCCTCCAACTAGGAAAACATCATCGGAGTTCTTTTCCTTCGTCGGGTACCATTCATTCTAGTAGTCTATTTGAACTTGTTCATCTTGACATATGGGGATGCAGTCGTTATCCTGATGGATTGGGGAATAGATATTATTTGGTTATTATAGATGATTTTTCTCGTGTGTCCTGGTCCTTCTTGGTGAAAAATAAGTCTGATGTCTTTCAAAGCATTGTTCATTTCATACATGAAATATAGAATCAATTCGGTACCACCATAAAAACCCTAAGATCTGACAATGCTAAGGAGTTGGTCTCACATGACATGCAATCATTCTTAGCATCTCAAGGGATTCTGCATCAAACCACCTGTCCTCATACATCCCAGCAGAATGGAGTGGCAGAGCGTAAACATAGACATATTCTTGATATTGCTCGCACAATACTCATTGACTATCCTGTACCATCTACGTATTTGGGGGTTCTTTTCCCAGGGAAAGCCATATTTCATGTCCCTACAAAAAGCTTTGGTTGCATCGCCTTCGTTCATCTTCTTGATCCTGGTTGGGATAAACTATCGGCCAGAGCAGTCAAATGTATTTTCCTTGGATATGCTCGAAATCAGAAAGGTTATAGGTGTTGTGATCTACGTTCCAAGAGACACTACATAAGTGCTGATGTTACTTTCTTTGAGTCTCTCCCTTACTACTCCCGATCTGGCACACATGTATCACCTTCCCCAGTTACCACTTCTCCTCTTGCTATTCCTCTTATTCGGGTTGATTACACCCCTTCTGCGCATGCACCATCTCCTCAGGTATGTCCCTCGACTGAGTTTTTTATAAACTGAAGACACAGATGCAGATACAGGTATCTCCGCCAACTCAAGGGAAGCTCCAAGTGACATACCTATTGCTCTTCGAAAGGAGACCAGACAATGCCCATCGCGATATAGTACGAAGCATCCAATCTGATGTTGTAACCTTCTCCGAACTCGGCCCTACATATAGACAGTTTGCCCAAGCCATCTCGAGTACCATTATTCCCCGTACTCATATAGAGGCCATTTGGGACTAGAAATGGCGCCTAGCAATGGAAGAAGAGATGTCTGCCTTGATCTCTCGGAACACATGGACACTTGTAGATCCACTCAGAGATAATAAAATTGTTTAGTATAAATGGGTCTTCACAGTGAAGTACAATCCAGATGGGTCTATTTCTCGCGACAAAGCCCAGCATGTGGCGAAAGGGTTTACGCAAACTTATGGTGTTGATTTCTTCGCAAGTTGCTCGTCTATCGACTACAAGAATTCTCATGGCAGTAGCAGTACAACATGATTGGCCCTTGCATCAACTAGATGTGAAAAACGCGTTCCTTTATGGTGACCTCCAAGAAATTGTGTATATGCAGCAACCACTCGGGTTCGAGATTCAAGGGGAGTGTCAGAAGGTTTTGAGGATAGTAGTCGATACAGACGATATTGAGGATAGTAGTCGATAAAGACGTCTAGTGGGTACGCTACTATATCTTACCATCACCTGACCAGATATCTCTCTTGCAGTCGGGAAACTTAGCCAGTTCATGGACTCTCCTACTTCAGCCCACTATGATGCATGCATGATGGTTTTAGGTTATATCAAATCATCTCCAGGAAAAGGACTACTATTCATCAAAGGCAATAGTTTACCTCATGGCGTATTCAGACATAGACTATGGAGGAAGCCTGATTGACAGAAAGTCTACTACAGGTTTATGCACTTATCTTGCAGGCAATTTAATCATGTGGAGAAGCAAGAAACAAGCTGTAGTTTCTCGCTCGAGTGTTGAAAGTGAATACCGAGCCATGGCTCAAGCTGCAGCAGAACTTGTATGGGTCTGATCTATACTTATCGATCTTCATATCACTCTTGGAAATATCATGGAACTTAGATGCGACAATGAAGCAGCAATGCACATAGCCAACAATCCTATGTTCCACGAACGCACCAAACATGTGGAATTTGACTGCCACTATACTAGAGATTTGATACATAAAGGGATACTTCGTACTCAGAGCGTACCTTCCTCAGATCAAACGGCAGATATATTCACCAAGCCACTTGCACGCATACAATTTGAAAAATGTTGTAACAAGATGAGCATAATTGATATATATATATATATATATATATATATATATGCTCCAGCTTGAAGGGGAGTGTTGAGAAGCACTCTACCCATAAACTCGAGGGGTAGATTAGTTATCTCATGTACAAATTGTATTGTAACCCTAGCCCTAACCTTAGACCTCTCTACCTATATAAAGAGCCCAAGGGATTCATTTCTCAACAAGAAATATAGAGGTATTACATTTAACTGCGGACATGTACAATCCTGATGCCCAACTTGAGGATGATTGTTGAGTTTCTTGTATACAGGTAAACTGTTGATGGGTGAGGATTTGTTTTCCCATTTAGAGCTTATATGTAGCTCACCCCCATCTTATTTCTCATATTAAGAAAGTGTGAAGTTGATCCCTTGAAGTGTGTTTTCGTGTTTTTTCCCTTCCGATGATTAGGGTTTCCACGTTAAATCTTAACTTTGTTTCTCGCTTGATTGTCTACAGCAACTAAAATTAGGTTCATTTACTCGTGGTTATTATGTACCCATAGTCCAACAAGACCTTAGAAAACAACTCATTTACATCCATGTAGGGTTTACTGAATTTGAAACTTCCTATATTCAGCTTTTTATCGGATTCTTATAACCTAATCATATATATGCTTTTAAATAGCAAAGCATCCATCGAAGCATTGACTTAACAAGCAAATGGAATATGACAGCAGGATTGTTACGAGAACGTTGTCACTCATTCTAATATTGCATAAAGGTTGAAATGTTATAGATTGAGTAGGTTGAAAGAAAAAACTACACCATATAGGATTGTTGAACCGAAGCTTCTTATGGTACGGGTTCCTCTGGCGCTCGTGGGTGTTATGCTGTGATTGATGCACATACCAATCCTCGTTAAATGGCTCCCCACACATTATTGCAGAGGATCCGCTCCCAATTCAATAACCTCGCCTCTTACATTACATAAATCTCTTCGGTAAGATTTACCGTCAATGTTGCATCATGTCTACTCTTTAGTTTAAATTCCAATATTTTCCTATTTTCTTTATATTGAGCATACATGAAAATCATGGAATTTGCATGAACTTACAAGTAAATATTATTATATGACTACATATGCAATAATGCTAACTATAGCATTGGAAATCCAGCAAAAGTTTGACGTCATCGAGAACATATCCCAAAAAAAGATGAACCTCGTGGAGCAGCGAGATCTCCAGTAGAAGAAGTCCCCATACTACTAATGTCAACCACATATGGACCCAACACAGACTTGATCAACATCTCTCTCTCTCTCTCTCTCTCTCTCTCTCTCTCCCCCCCCCCCCCCCACCGCCCCCTTCCTTCATGGCCACCATGCCCTATCTTCTCCCGCCCATCTCTATCTCATAACCCCTCCCTTTTTCTCCCTCTTCATGAAGCCTCGCGAAGGCACTCACCATCCTCTCTCGATTCTTCACCCTCTCCTTGTCGCAATATTTGCTCTAACCTTACTTACACCATATTCTATCTCTTCTTTGGTAAAATTCATAATGTAATATTTATTTTAAGTGGATATAATTATTTAATCACATTAAATAAATTATCAATTCCAATCAGTCAACCAATAAATAATTAGGGTTCACTTGATATTACGATATAGTATAAGCTCTCATAAGTATATATTATTCTCTACTTTGATAATTAGAGTACAACTTAACTTACTGAAGAATCCACGATTCATCATCTTAATATCTTGATCTTAACAAAATCCCCAAGTAAAATCTCAAATAAATATCCATAAAATCCATAAATTAACAAAATGATTCTTGTAAATAAAACACACTAATTATTGTATATTAGATTGTACAAAATAAATTACACATAAAAAGCTGCAAAAATAAAGGAGTCTTATACATGTAAATAGCCCAAAACTTCATTTATTTTTAAAAATTTCATTTCAATTCATTTTGTGTCTAATTCTTTCTCCAACGTGTTCATATCAATGTATATAAAAATACAAAAATACAAAACAAATTTTACCTCAAAAAAATGCTCATAGATCCCAAAGAGAAAAAGCCGTAAAGACCAACTTCCAAACTAAATTCCCGCTCCGTATGAACTCCAAATTCACCAAACTCACTTTTAAAGTTCAAGTTAGAAAATTATCTATCCAATGAAAGTGAGTTCATTAAAATCAGAGCTCATTTGCAAAAGTTGGGTTTTGGGACCTAGATGTATATTGTATATTATGTATATATTCATTTCTTTGTTCATTTTTATTTTTCTTTCTTAATTATTAAAATACAAAAAAAATCATGGTGGTGTTGTATTTTGATTGTAATATTTTATTGTATTTTCTTATTGTACATAGCTACTATTAAAAAGACAAAAAATTTATAAAATAGAAAAGCAAACAAAAAAATGTACATGTTGTATATCTTCTTTTGTAAATTCTCCACTATTTCTCTTCTCTTTTTATTTTATTGTATTTAAAGTAACCTAATTTATTTATTTACTTATTATTTTCCCATTCTCTACAATAACTTCCATTCTACCACCAACCTCCATTAACCTCCAAGTCTTCATCAACCTCCATTCAACACCATTTTTTCATCTAACTTCCCATTCAACCCCATCACTAATTTAACCTCCCATTCAACACCACCACCATTCTAACTTCCATTTCTCTTCTCTTTATATTCATTTGTACATCCTCATTTTTCCCCATCCGCCATTCTAATAGAAAAGGGAGAGAGCTTGGAGTGTTTTGTTGGTGACAGCGGCGAAGCGTCTTCCTCAAGCGACGACCTCCTTCAGGCGAGATCCGCGGAGCTCTGCTTCGCGTCACGAGTTCCTCATCGAGCTCGCGTAGCCTCTTCGATTTTATTTCGCCAATCGGATCGAGGCGACAACAGGAGTCCAGCGTAGCTGCTCCGCAAATCTGGCGAACTTCAGGTAAGTATTCCTCTTCATTTCTTTCGTTATCTTATTTTATCTAATATTGTGTCCTTTGTTGTGTCTCCATTATTTTTACATCACCATCACCATCACTTTCTTCATATTACCACCATCTTCCTTATTACCACATTCACCACATCATTTTTTTATCTCCATCTTGTGCATCTCTTATTTAACAAAACAAAAAAAATATAAAAAAAAATTAAAACAAAAAAAGAAGTTTTATTTCTTACAGCAGCAAACAAAATCTAAAAAAATTAAAAAAATTAAAAAAACCGAGCAGCAGCGGTGGGAGCCCCACCGCCGCCGCCCATCTCCATCCAAGGGCGTGGGACGCAGCCACCGCCCCTTCCTCACCGCCGCCCCTCAGCAGCGGGTGGTCGCTCCTCCACCGCTCTACGCGGCCGCGCGTGGCGCCGCCGCCGCCTTGGCCGCCAGCCGCAGGGGCGCCCCACGCCGCCCTCACTTGCGGCGAGCACCCCACCATCCAGCGCCAACCGCCGCCCTCAACTCCTCTTCAACGCCAACCGCCACCCCTTCCACCAAGCGCCGCCGCCGTCGGCCTTCGCAAGGCCGCCCCCTCGAGCCCCGCGCCCCCTCAGCCGCGTCACCGACCACAACCTTATTGGGTTCATCCCTAGCTGTGCCCAGCAAGAAGAAGAAGGTTTTGTTCATATTTTTTTATTTCGTGCAAATTGCATTAGTTTCTCTTAAAGTTTTTATAATTACAAGTCAGTCCCTATACATAAGTTGCTTTGTAATTTCAGTTTCTATCATTGCACAAAGACCCCTGTGTTTGACTAGTCATTTGGATATCTGTTTGGCATCCTTTTATTCATTGAAAAATGTGTTCATGTTGAGCAACTAATTCTCTACATTATAGGTATTTGTTTGTATTTTTGTGAGTCTTGGGTAATTAATTAAAATTATTTAACTGAAAATCCATATATTTTACCCATTCCATGCTCTTAAAATTATATCTCACACACGGTTGCTCCAAAAATTACACAAAAAATATATGTGATGTCTTGAAGAATGATTAATTTACTATCCAAATTTCAACCGAATTGGAGTTGTCTTGTGCTTGGAATAATTTGTAGAGTGGATATAGTGTTTGATTTTTAATTAAATATACATAAATCATTTTTGCGAAATTTCAACTCTCCTGGATTTCTCATCTAAATATCTTTGTACGATAATTCGCACTCTGATTACCTTGACAATGTGGATTTATTAGAAATTATTTACTCACTGTCACTCTATTTTCACTAAAAAATACATAAAAAAATTCATAACTTGTTAAAAAAATCCAAAAATATTACGGTAGTCTCCTTGCATCATGTTTTAGTTCCAGTAATTTTTTCATGATTTTTGCTTACTGTTTGTGTGAAAAATTGCGAAAATACCCATAAAAAGTGTGCATTTTTAGTTGTTGCATTTTAACCCATAAAATTCCAAAAAAATGCACCTTGCATTCATCTCTGGATTAGAACTCTAAGAAAAATATAATTTGGCTAAATTGGACTTCTTTTCCATTAAAATTAATTTGACCTTGTTTGTGTTTCCTAAGTGTCTTAATTCACCCGCATTTTGCATTTGCTTTGGTTTTTGCATAGAAAAATCTAAAAAAAATACCGCACTGAAATCTAAAACTTAATTTTCAAATTATCATGAAGTTGTTCCTTTGCCTCCCTGAGTTCGACCCCGGACTCGCCCGGGATATAAATTAAAGCCGAGACACTCTTCACGAAGATCTTCTCTCGGTTCTGACCGAATCGCTAAGTACACGTGCTACAACAAACACAAATTAAATAACGTATCTAGCGACTCGTCAGATGGCGCCGTTGCCGGGGAGGCAAACGGCTTAGGGACTAATTTAACAATTTGGACTTAGTTTTCCATTTACTCGGGTAGTCTGACCCCCGAGCCACCTTGTATTTATTCCATTTTTTTCAATTATTTCTCTTCATATTCTTGTATATATTTTGTTTTTATCTCTCTAACATAAATTTTATTTTTCTTGTGAGGGCCCAGTGAACTTGGAGTGCATCGGAGGTCGACGGACGCGACGCGCGCCGACTGCTGAAGAGCAAGAAAATCAATTTATGTTCGAGAGAATTTTTATAAAATTTTGTAATTATTGTGTTGTAATAACTTAGGTAATTCGCTCTTTCCAGCGGCTCTTGTTTGAGAGCTCGCGTTTATATTCGGACTGGACTTTGGACCCGCTCGTGGTCGTGTAGTTGATTGACGTAGAATAGAACTTGCACTCGCGGCTCTTAGAGCATTTTTATCAGATTATCTTGATTGCTTGTGCTCGTAATATTTAGGACCACACATCACATTTAACAAGACGCACTTAGACCGCTGGGCTATTAGTCAAATTTAACTTGTTCATCACTCGCTAATAGAACTGCCTGTCTAGGAACGGTTTTCTCGTTTGCATTCATTTAGTATAAAATTTCGATTCTGCCTTGCATCCCGCATGTAGAGCGCGAGGATCACTGTAAGTCTTCTGAACTGGGCATGCATCATTGATTTCATTATTTGCATCGGTTTTTCTCGACTCCCTCCCCTTGGTATTTGAAACTTAGGTTAAAAGGAAATCGGGACTGATCGTTAGGCATGCTTTATTTAGTAGACTAATCAAGTGATAACCAAACATAAAATCGGGACTGCTAATCAGAGTTGATCAAAAAAATTGACTAAAACTAACACTTGTTTTGGGAGAGTAAAACCCTCATTGTATGCTTGGCTAATTGTGATTGTTGAGAGGTGAGGACGCATCCCTAGGATAGTGTCCAAAACCTACTTTTGAGCCTTGCGTAATTGGATTTATATCTTGATTTATCACCTAATTAAAACTGAAAAGATAAACGGTCGGACTTTTGTGACCATCACTGTGTTGAGTAGGTGAACTCAGGGTTTACTCTTGTGTTTGTTTGTTTGTGTGTTCTTCGGTGCACTTGCACGCTTTCTTCCTCGATCCGCTTCATTCTCCCATTTTCCCTCCAAGATGTCAGAATATTGGTCATCATATCCACGTCATTCTTCTTCGACCGTATTTCGACCATCTCCACCCTCTCATTCCTCCTCATACCCATACCCCAACCGCGAAGTCAGAACTTTGACTGACTTCCGCACTTCTTCGTCCTTCTCACCTACCCCACATTCTTACACCCATAACCCACAACCACCCTATATTGACTCAACATATTCTCGTCCGCTTGCTGGAATGAAGGAACAAATCACAGAGCAAGCCACTGCTGAGATGAATGATTGGCAGAATCAGTTGCCCCCTCATACCTCATATTCACCTCGAGTTAGGACCGGACAACATTTGACCTATACACATCCTGACTTAACTTTTGGGTACAACAAGGTCAACCAGACAAACCGAATGGAAAGGCATGCACCGTATGATCTTCCTGACTTGATTGACCTGAGTGATAGAGACCACATTGACCAACCTTCATATCACCCATTCGGAGAGCCGACATATACAGGGGATTGGACTCATGAGACCGATCTACAGACCCCCTGTCTACTGACTCCACCTTATGAGGCTCCGACCAACATCTGCCATACAGATGGGTCATACCCAACCCAGCATTACACGCCTGAGTCAAGATGTGTTGAGTATAAGATCCCAAGTTCTCAGCAGTATCCTCCAACTGAGCAGACTTCTCTCATGAGGTGTAATGAGAACTTATTGGAGGATGACATTTGTAGATCGATCAAGAGTCCAGGTAGAAATGTGGATCATGGATTTTGCGGATTGAATCTTGAAAACCTGGAAGACACCGGATTGACCATACATCATGTACAGCTGGAGTCCCTTCTACCTCCCTCTTCTACTAACCACTTTCTCTCCAAACCAGAGTCTGTACATTCTCCTAGTCCTCCTTCACCTACCAAAAAGACCAAAAAAATTGAAAACTCAGAAAATACCATAAAAATTGAAAAAGGAAAAGATCTAAAAAAATTGGATCCCGCGGTTAGGGAAGCATTGGATAGAAAGTTGATTTTTGAGCTTCCCTTAATAATGGCCATTGAGCACTTTCCCGACCTTAAAAGATTTGTGAGAAGTAAATTGATGCCTAAAAGGTCGGGCAATAAGAGAACAAGGACTGAGATACATATAGTATCTATGACCACATCTTTGATGATAGGGAGAAAAACCAAGAGCCGCAGAGTAAAGCGGTTGCCTAGGTTTGATTGTGAAATCAAAGATACCACATTCACCCATGTAAGAATCGATGATGACTTACCAATTAATATCCTCCCGACCTCCGTGTTTGCCAAGCTCAAACTCGGATCTGCCAAGAAGTCAAGAGAGATCATTCAGTTGGCGGATCGGTCTGTTAAACGGTCGAGAGGAACCATTTCAGTCATCGTTACTTTCCAAGGTGCTCTATTACAGGTGGATTTCACGATCATTGATATTGAGCACCGAGGAGAGTTCACCCAGTCTCCGATCATTCTTGGGAAGCCGTTCTTAGCCTTGGCTAAGGCAACTATAGATTGTGAGACTCGGGAGATCGATTTCTCTGCATTGGGAGCACTCCGACCTCACCCGATCTTTGAGGACACACGATATTCCAAGGTAACCCATAAAGTTGCAGACAGTCGTGACCTTCGAGAGACAGTTGAGTCCCGTCTCTCTACTACACCTGAGATACCGACTGTCCAGATGACCATTGGTTTAGAGACTCCCTACAACCACACACCGCCTACTGCTTGCACCACCACCGCAATAGCTTCTAGAGAGGACTCACGACCAGAAGCTATCATTGAGTCGGACTTGACCTTTGTGGATTGCCTTGATCATTTCGATGATCCGACACAAGAACCCAACAACGTCAAGCCAACTGAGAACACTGTGCCTTATCAGAGACGTGTGCTGACCCTGCAGGAGTATTACAATGCATATGGTGACTCATCTGATGATGAACCTCTGGTCAGAACCTCACACACACTACATCCAGGACATACAGCAAAGGAGACAACTGGGACCAAATTGACCAATCTTGATAAATCGGTTGCTCCATCCTCTAGTCGGTTATCTGGTAAGAAGAAGAAGAGTATTGATTCCTCGAGGTGTTCCCTCGAACCCCTCAAGGCTTATCACTCTCCTCTTCCTCTTGATGCTTCAGGTTCTAGAAAACAGACTAAGAAGGTTACCTTCGATGTTCCAGAGAAGGAACTTTCTGAGGAGTCCTCATCAGATCCGGATGAGGTGATCTACATGAGTGAGCTTAGTTCGGCTGTTTTGAAGCCATATTTGAGCAAGCAGCCATGTGTCGACCCTCGTTGGACGTTCCCCACACCTCATTATTATTCCTCTATGAACGATTCTGACAGCGACACATATGTATACTACCCACCCCCTCGCTCCCGCAAGAAGGTCCGTCACAAACCTTCTTGATCCCTGTACAGATTCAATCACTCTTGTACATTCTCCCCTCTCTGTATATTCTCCAGATCACATCGGTTCTCACACTTACTCTTGTCCTATACTTAGGCTTACCAAGAGCCCAAGTATAGGGGGAGCCGATGCCCACCATGTGTATATACTCATCCATTTCTCCTCTTGACCTCGTCCGCCCCATTTTTGCTCTTCTTCTACACTTAGGCTGTCCAGAGCTTAAGTATAGGGTGGCGAATCGACTTCTATACTGTTTATTATTTTAGCCATCCTACGCTTAGCACGAGCTATGACTTTTTCTCGCTTCTTGTGCCATGAGGACATAGCACATGCTAAGTATAGGGGGGCATGTATATATTACATATATACTTTACCCATAGCTCGTACTTTCACGTATTTTTGTATATATTATACAATAATTATGGGGTGGGTAAAAAAAACTTTTTCAAAAAAAAGAAGAATTTTTTTGTTCTCTTTTCTTATTTGCTCTAAAAAAATTTTTCCAAAAAATGTGTCCTTTCTTATTTACCTATATCTTTTCAAAAAAAACTTTTCTAAAAAAAACTTCTTTGCCTTTGTTTGTCAAAAAAAACTTTTTGAAAAAAAACTTTTTCTAAAACTTAAAAAAATCATTAAAAAAACTAAAACTAAAAATAACTAACTAATAAGTTGGTTTAACACCTGACACATTCACTTTCACACAAGACTAGTGATGTTCAAGAACACTTGGTTTATGAGCTCTTGAGATTTTGAGTTAACCAGCCTTAGTCATTAGGGTCCTTGACTTAATTATTCACATTTCCCTAATTTGAAAGATTTGTGTGCTATATTGCATGCTTAGTCTCTACCTTAAGAATATGACCAGCACCTCACATACACGACTGCAGTTATGATGAGATGAGTTGAAATTTCACTTGAGGAACTGGGATAAGAGATTTGAGTTTGGACTTGATTTAATGATGCTCGAGGATGGGATAAAATCAATGAAGGCTTCATGAAACCTGAGTGTCAGCATATTTAGCCAGTATGAGAACATGGTTCTTGTACTATCTCTTGATATCTACCTATGTGCCAGTGTGTGATAAAATAAAAAAAATGTTGATCAGTGTGCGCCAACTCTTGGTAAAAGCAGTGGAGCTAGCCAAAATACTACAAAGCAATGAAATGTCAAAGAAAAGCTCTCATTCTACAAAGTCAATTATCAAAAGAGCTTCCACCAAAGGCGAGCGCTCCCAACCATTTCAAAGTGTCCACTTGGACCACCGCTATTAGGACCAGGAGTCGGACTTGCACCAAAAAAGGGCTCTGCATCGTAAATGCTACAAGTCTGGGTGTAGAAGTTATAATATATACCCAAAAAAAGACACACCCTGGTGTACTCCCAGGAAAACAAGTGCAGATGGCTCCAACTTCTCTTGATGGACGCACTGATCAACACCAAAAAAATGCATTGAGTAATAAGGCACTCGAGAGGATCCTTGTTCCAATGAGAGGGAGAGAAGAAATGACACAATCCTATGCCCTCCATCAACTGGCCTTCCATCTACACTTTTAAGTCTGACAACTAAAGAGACGATGGATTGGATGCAAGAAATGGTTTATTCCCTAGTGTTGAGGATCGGGTCCTTAGGAGAGTCTCTTGGACTGGAACCTTGGGTGACGTTGTGACTCTACTCTTGTAACTGCGGTCAACACTTAAAGTCATCCCTTATATATATGTATACAAAGAGAGTCTGATGATTAGGGGAATTGGGTACCTTTTGACTAGAGCTTGGTTCAGCTTAGAATTTTAGGATCTCTAAAACCGAGAGTTCTTGAACGGATCAAGTCTTGTATTCACATGCACAATCAGGGGTTAACCCAACTTATTCATTCTTTATTTGCTCGAGGACTAGCAAAGTTTAAGTATAGGGGGGTGATGAATCCACGATTCATCATCTTAATATCTTGATCTTAGCAAAATCCCCAAGTAAAATCCCAAATAAATATCCATAAAATCCATAATATAACAAAATGACTCTTGTAAATAAAATACACTAATTATTGTATATTAGATTGTACAAAATAAATTACACATAAAAAGCCGCAAAAATAAAGGAGTCTTATACATGTAAATAGCCCAAAACTTCATTTATTTTTAATAATTTCATTTCAATTCCTTTTTGTCTAATTCTTTCTCCAACGTGTTCATATCAATGTATATAAAAATACAAAAATTCAAAACAAATTTTACCTCAAAAAAATGCTCATAGATCCCAAAGAGAAAAAGCCGTAAAGACCAACTTCCAAACTAAATTCCCGCTCCGTATGAACTCTAAATTCACCAAACTCACTTTTAAAGTTCAAGTTAGAAAATTATCTATCCAATGAAAGTGATTTCATTAAAATCGGAGCTCATTTGCAAAAGTTGGGTTTTGGGACCTAGATGTATATTGTATATTATGTATATATTCATTTCTTTGTTCATTTTTATTTTTCTTTCTTAATTATTAAAATACAAAAAAATCATGGTGGTGTTGTATTTTGATTGTAATATTTTATTGTATTTTCTTATTGTACATAGCTACTATTAAAAAGACAAAAAATTTATAAAATAGAAAAGCAAACAAAAAATGTACATGTTGTATATCTTCTTTTGTAAATTCTCCACTATTTCTCTTCTCTTTTTATTTTATTGTATTTAAAGTAACCCGATTTATTTATTTACTTATTATTTTCCCATTCTCTACAATAACTTCCATTCTACCACCAAACTCCATTAACCTCCAAGTCTTCATCAACCTCCATTCAACACCATTTTTTCATCTAACTTCCCATTCAACCCCATCACTAATTTAACCTCCCATTCAACACCACCACCATTCTAACTTCCATTTCTCTTCTCTTTATATTCATTTGTACATCCTCATTTTTCCCCATCCGCCATTCTAATAGAAAAGGGAGAGAGCGTGGAGTGTTTTGTTGGTGACAGCGACGAAGCGTCTTCCTCAAGCGATGACCTCCTTCAGGCGAGATCCGCGGAGCTCCACTTTGCGTCACGAGTTCCTCATCGAGCTCGCATAGCCTCTTCGATTTTATTTCGCCAATCGGATCGAGGCGACGACAGGAGTCCAGCGTAGCTGCTCCGCAAATCCGGCGAACTTCAGGTAAGTATTCCTCTTCATTTCTTTCGTTATCTTATTTTATCTAATATTGTGTCCTTTGTTGTGTCTCCATTATTTTTACATCACCATCACCATCACTTTCTTCATATTACCACCATCTTCCTTATTATCACCTTCACCACATCATTTTTTTTCTCTCCATCTTGTGCATCTCTTATTTAACAAAACAAAAAAAATTATAAAAAAAATAAAACAAAAAAAGAAGTTTTATTTCTTACAGCAGCAAACAAAATCTAAAAAAAATTAAAAAAATTAAAAAAACCGAGCAGCAGCAGTGGGAGCCCCACCGCTGCCGCCCATCTCCATCCAAGGGCGCGGGACGCAGCCACCGCCCCTTCCTCACCGCCGCCCCTCAGCAGCGGACGGTCGCTCCTCCTCCGCTCTACGCGGCCGTGCGTGGCGCCGCCGCCGCCTCGGCCGCCAGCCGCAGGGGCGCCCCACGCCGCCCTCACCTGTGGCGAGCACCCCACCATCCAGCACCAACCGCCGCCCTCAGCTCCTCTCCAGCGCCAACCGCCGCCCCTTCCACCAAGCGCCGCCGCCGTCGGCCTTCGCACGGCCGCCCCCTCGAGCCCCGCGCCCCCTCAGCCGCGTCGCCGACCACAACCTTGTTGGGTTCATCCCTAGCCGTGCCCAGCAAGAAGAAGAAGGTTTTGTTCATATTTTTTATTTCGTGCAAATTGCATTAGTTTCTCTTAAAGTTTTTATAATTACAAGTCAGTCGCTGTACATAAGTTGCTTTGTAATTTCAGTTTCTATCATTGCACAAAGACCCCTGTGTTTGACTAGTAATTTGGATATCTGTTTGGCATCCTTTTATTCATTGAAAAATGTGTTCATGTTGAGCAACTAATTCTCTACATTATAGGTATTTGTTTGTATTTTTGTGAGTCTTAGGTAATTAATTAAAATTGTTTAACTGAAAATCCATATATTTTACCCATTCCATGCTCTTAAAATTATATCTCACACACGGTTGCTCCAAAAATTCCAAAAAAAATATATGTGATGCCTTGAAGAATGATTAATTTACTGTCCAAATTTCAACCAAATTGGAGTTGTCTTGTGCTTGGAATAATATGTAGAGTGGATATAGTGTTTGATTTTTAATTAAATCCACATAAATCATTTTTGTGAAATTTCAACTCTCCTGGATTTCTCATCTAAATATCTTTCTACGATAATTCGCACTCTGATTAACTTGACAATGTGGATTTATTAGAAATTATTTACTCACTGTCACTCTATTTTCACTAAAAATACATAAAAAATTCATAACTTGTCAAAAAAATCCAAAAATATTACTGTAGTCTCCTTGCATCATGTTTTAGTTCTAGTAATTTTTTCATGATTTTTGCTTACTGTTTGTGTGAAAAATTGCCAAAATACCCATAAAAAGTGTGCATTTTAGTTGTTGCATTTTAACCCATAAAATTCCAAAAATGCACCTTGCATTCATCTCTGGATTAGAACTCTAAGAAAAATATAATTGGCTAAATTGGACTTCTTTTCCATTAAAATTAATTTGGCCTTGTTTGTGTTTCCTAAGTGTCTTAATTCACCCGCATTTTGCATTTGCTTTGGTTTTTGCATAGAAAAATCTAAAAAAAATACTGCACTGAAATCTAAAACTTAATTTTCAAATTATCCAGAAGTTGTTCCTTCGCCTCCCTGAGTTCGACCCGGACTTGCCCGGGATATAAATTAAAGCCGAGACACTCTTCACGAAGATCTTCTCTCGGTTCTGACCGAATCGCTAAGTACACGTGCTACAATGAACACAAATTAAACAACGTATCTAGCGACTCGTCACTTACCCATATTATTCTTCCTCAAAAATAGATGTGTCCAGTACACTCAAGTTATACTAGAGGGGGTATTTCCTTGGCATGCAAGGCCCTACTTATAAACCAAACCAACATACCCGGACTAGACACATTCACCATTCCGATTGAGAACAACACAAAATAATACTAATGTACTTGTGGTTTTATCGACAACTTTGATGATCGTCATTATAGTGTATATAGTAATCATTTAGAGATTTAGGCATCTTTAAAATAATTTAAGGATCCTAAATTTCTGGTCTTATCAAGCAAACATGTTCTTGGTTCTGCACGTAGAAGTTATCCTACAACTATTGTAGGATAAACTAATTTTAATAAAACATACATTCAATGGCCAATGATGATCAATCATTTATTTTTATAATTATTAGGCATCAAAATAATCAAGGAAAATTCATAATTTTAATCATTTTCATTGAAATATAAACATACTAAGTAAAGAGATTTGATGATTCAATCATCATCTGATCCATCTCCACTAAATATGGAATATCTAGGGCAAACGGAGTCGGAATCGGGCCAAATAAATTTGAGTAGCTTTGCTGGTTTGATATTATAATTATCCAAGTGTTTATTTCATGTTTCATGATGGACAAATAGTAAGAAAAATTAATTTTCTTATCGATCCGTGAATACATGCAAAAACAATAATATGGTGGGAACTCTTCGAATCATATTCATGCGCTTTTTATTAATAAAAGGCTAATATTTTTGGCATATATTTATACTTTATAAATATATTTTAATAACCAAAAAATTTTCTCAAAAAGTGCACAATAGTAGGTTTTATTCTAGCGAAAAAATGATTCAAATTTTGCATTCAATGCAAAAATAATGAGTTCTCGCGCATGCGACTACAAAATCTTGTTCATCTAGGATTTTGGATCAAATCCAAGACCTCAACCTGATTATGATACCACTTGAAGGTTATGTTAAAAATCTTAAATGCATCACAGAAGCGTGTAGATGACATCATATGCACTCGGGAGCAACTGGTCGTACTAGTCGCTTGGGTAGTAAAAATTAAAATTTAAAGTGGATGGAATCACATGATTTGAGAACACTTCCCAAATAATTTCATAATGATCACAAATAAATTCAAGCAATACCTCTTGAAGCGTGATTTTGATCGTTCTCTAAAATAAGAGATTCTCCTATCTCAAGTCTGATCCAATGAATGTTGCACTTGGAGGTGCGTGGATGAGACGCGTGCTTCTCGCAATCCAAGTTGGTGATCTGAGCGAGGATCCTCATGATTTTGTCCCACGAAATTTGATGCCTTATTCATGAGCAGAGCGCATCGAAGAAGATGGAGAACCACGAGTAGTCGATTCGGAAGCACAACGGCAAGGCAACGACGGCGACATTTTTTAGGTCAACATAGAGACGGCCACATGTTAAGAAAGAGAGAGGGGATGACCTTGAAGATGAGGGAGAGAGAGCTATTATCTTCTTAATGTGTAAAAGAAACGACTAGGTCTACCCTTTATTTTATACTAAATTAGATGGTGGAGATGCACTCTTAATTCAAATCAATGGTTGAGATTTTTGTTGTAAAAATTCACAACAACAATTAGTTAATTTAAAAGAAAATAAATATATTGTAGTAATCATAACATATTTAGATTCAATTAAATCAATACCCTCCGAATAGGATTAGAGAGCCTCCTTCCATGTAAAAGGGAAGGAGATAGCCTCCTTCCTCTTATAAATGGTGGACGACCACCTTGATTAGAGAGAGAATCTCTCTCCAATACTAATGTAATCACATTACATTAAGTCTTATTTAATGGAATCTTTTGTCAATAAAATATCACCAAATAATTATTGCTAATTATTTGTAATAATTGTAAAAAAAATCTATTGATAATTATGAATCAAATTTAACTACCCAATAAAATGTAAATTATATTTACAACTAATTGTAAAATGTGAATTCAAGTCATATCAATATTTAATTCGTAAATCTCCAAATAATATGAATCTCACTCACATTATTCACATCTTGATAACTAAATCACATTTAATTATCTTAGATAACTTTTCTCATTTATTCAAATATTATGAATTGTATTCATATTATTCATGATAATTAAATCACATTTATCTATCAATTTTCGTTAGTGGTAAGTTACAATGTCAACAACAAAATTATCCTTGAAGTCTTTCAAGAATAATGTGCTTTTTTCATGGATACTTGGAGATAAGGATGGGACGATTGTACATTCCATGTATAGTGACATATATTGAGATCGCATTTCATATCCAAATAATGGGGGCCTTTCAAAGATGTTTGATTAAATAAAAGTCGTAAATCTAATATTCTCGTTTCATCTGAATCATATTCAGATCAATGTCCGGCATTTGGGCTAAGATCAGATTACTTCTCTTTTGAGAGGTGTCGCTAAAATCCAAACATGTTTTATCACTCCCTAAGAATGGAAGCGTCACGGATATATAATCATTTACGATCACATCACACTTGAGTATTCCTAATACCCATACATCCTGCATATTAGAAGATCTAGAATAAACCCAAAGTTTTAAATCTTATTTAGACTGACTTCTTTAGGGTTTTATCATTAAATTTCTCATGTGATCATTGGGAGTTGATATCGATCATATTCTTTCCAAAAGCATATATAATATTAAGACATTTGTCTCCTGTCAAAGGATATGTGCCTATATCATGACAGTATATGATATAGGTCTCGGTTATCTTAATCTCGTTAAGTCAACTCTTTGACCTAACTTATCTAACAGCTCTGAATCTCTATTCCTATACAGAGGACCTACATCAAGAAGTCAACTAGATATCATTCTTTAGAGAAGAATTGCCATCTTATTTTCAGGCTGGATATCCTCTCTTAACAATCAGTTAACGGTGCTTGATAAGTCCTCAATCTAATTCTTTAGATATCATCCAAGCATCAGCCTCTATGATTCAACATTTGAATCAACAACTGTATGATCATTAAGAAAATCATGGTACTTAATCCTAATTGTACTAAGGGGCCTATTATGTAAATTAGTTATTCTTCATTTCATATCAAGGAATGAACTTCAATAATATTTATTGCATAATGGCTCATCGTGTGCTCGCATGTCCAACATGGAGATCTCTTAGAAAATATTTACATGCTCTTGCCTCCTATTCATAAGAAGATCATAAAATGTTGTAAATTGATAAAAGTGTTACACAGACTGAAACATCCTCCTAGAGCATGGTTCGAGAGGCTTAGAGTGATGGTGATTATATTGAGTTATGATTAAGGAAATGATGATCACATTCTTTGTCAAGATGAATAAAAATAAAATGACCCTTCTTCTCATTTATGTAGATGACATAATTATCACTCGAGATGAGTAAGAGTAGATAGCTCATTTAAAAAGAGAGCTTTTTGTGGTTTCTGATATGAAGGATCTAGGGAACCTGGGGTATTTTCTGGGTATTGAATTGGAAAAGTCAAATGAAGGCCTTGTTCTTTATAAAAGGAAATATGTTCTATATATGTTGAAGAAAACTGGAAAGTTAGGTTGTATACCTACGTATGTGCCTATTAAGGGTGGTCATAAATTGAGCATCAAGGATGGAAAGACACTTGATGAAGACTCTAAGAGTAGTTACCAACGACTTGTGGGTAAGTTGATTTATCTTACTCTAACCAGACCAGACCTTACTTATATTGTCAACATGGTGAGTCAAGTCATGCATGCTCCAACTGATATTCACATCAAATAGTAGAGTGTAATCTCTATGTGAAAAAACACCTTGGAAAATGGCTTATATTTACTAAAGATGCAAAAATTGAGATAGAAGCATACATGAATGTAGATTGGGATGGATGCACAGATACGAGGAGATCCACAACTGGATATTACATATTTCTAGGTGGTAACTTCATGATCTAGAGAAGCAAACGACAATCAATCTATGCTAGGTCTAGGTCTGAAGTTGAATACAAGGGTGTTGTTATGGGTGTTGCTGAGATGTTGTGGGTCAAGACTATTTTGACTGATATAGGAGTACTTTTCGAGGTGCCTATGAAGTTGTCATGTGACAAGAAAGTGAAGGATATGGGAAAATTCCTCAAGCACATCACGAAAGCGTGATGATCGCATCGAATACGATCGAGAGCGACTAGTCGTACTAGTTGCTCCGGCAGCGGAAATTAAAATTTTTATGTGATGAAATCACATGATCCGAGAATACTTCTCAGATCATTTCATCTAAACCACAAACAAGTAATAGGATTACCTCTTGAAGAGTGGTTGCGATCGAGTCTCTAAACGAAGAGACCTCCTATCTCAAGTCCGATCCGTCGGAGGAGACGCTTATGAGAGCGGGGATGAATCGTGTGCTCCTCGCAATTCATGTTGATGATCCAAGCAGCGGATCTACATCTTCTTCACGAGCGAGACGCACCTAAGGAGATGGAGATCCATGAGTAGATGATCCGGTAGCATAACGACGATGCTGCGTCGATGACGACTCTCACAATGGCTCCATGGTGGATGGCCATTATAAGAGAAAGATAGAGACTTGGCGTGTAGAGAAAGAGAGAGAGCATTCATTAATCATCTTGTATCATGAAGAGCAATGGATGCCTCTTCTTATATAGGGTTTTTAGAGTCCATGGATCCCAATCCATGTACAACACACAATCAATGGTTGAGATTGATTTGTGTTTCTTTCAATGGATCTGATCTTGTTGTAAAAACACAACAACAATTAATTTAATTTAATTTATATATATATATATATTATAAATATATATTTAAATTCAAATCACATCAATTAATTATCCTTGGATATAATGAGGAGATAAACCATATCCCCTAAAAAGGGGCGATGGCCACCAACATCTCATGAGATGTCATTATCTCATGAGATCTCATTATCTCATGA